>BMAW01004514.1:87047-101082 GCA_019974015.1 Nephila pilipes | reverse complement strand
TATATATATATATATATATATATATATATATATATATATATATATATATATATATAAGGAAATAAACTGTTTATAAAATTCAAATGAAAACTAGTCAAACGAAATGGAATGATATTTCTGTAAAATCATGTTTGATACGAATTTGAAATATTTTATTGCTTACCAATGTGGTTTGGAACGAATCTGTTGCACCAACCAAATATGGACTTTTGAATATATATTATTGAATTGATAAAGCACGTAGTGTTGATTGGTGTATTAAAAATATTAATTTGTGAGAAAATAGAGTTAAGTAGATAATATTTCTTGCATAACGTAATATTTTATCTTACTTAAAATTCATCCAAATTATACAGAGGTACTTTCGTCAGCCAAGCAATTCAGATTTGATGAAGATGCATAAAACATAAATAGAAAGCTAAGACTTAATTCAGAATTACAAGCATATAGCATAGACACCCGCGTTTAAATCTCAAATACTCTCTTGCGAAAATAAATTTAGAAATAAAACAAGTAAAAACTCATTAAATTTATGTAATATTTCCCCTGAAATTTCCCTTTAAAAGGATATAAAATTCCTACATTAATATATATCTTAAAATGTCATTCATAATAAATATTCCATGAGGTTCCGCTACCTTTTCAAAATTTATATTTCACTTCAAAAATTGGAAAACATGGGCTGACAACAACTAAACACAACCCAAAATTTACATTGAGATCGTGGTGCTCTGCTCATAACTTATCGTAGATTACCTTCCTATTTAGCAAATTTAAGCTCCCCCAACTACGACTGGATCAATTGTTAGTTGCAGTCAGCACCAACGTGCATCTCAACATTGAAGTATGTTCCTAATTCAAAAGGAGGGAGCTGCTTGCGGTGAAATACTATTTCGTCACGTTTACCCATAGAATAATCATCGGAATGGAATATATGCGTATTAGATACTAAGTATACTAATGTAGAATTATGGAGTCTGGTAAGAGAAAATGATGTTATTCCAAATGAATAGAAACTCACGGATATAAATGGTATCTTTTTTTATTCTTTGTCTGGTATATAATCTCTAAAAATTATATGTAAAGATTAAAAAATTCCTCAAAACCTGAAAGTGTTTGATATATTAATGTTATATTGATCTATTTTTGGGGGTACTGAGGATGACTTACAATGCTTAAATAATTGAATATTGAATTCATTGGTTATTACTTTAAATTTTTCATCCCTGTCTTATCATTTCAAAATGGAAGTGAAATGTTGTTTTCGTGCAATTGTAACTGCAATAAAATATAAAGAAAAAAAAAGGAGTATTTTTTTATACTGAAAAAGAAGAGTTATCAACTTAGATATAATAAAAAAATGAAACTGTTAACGAACAAAATTTGAACTTATTAAATGTATCAAATACTGATCAAGTTTAATATTTATTGCTCAGTATTTTAGTTTTTTAAAATTTGTTAAATAAGACATGTACAGTAAGAGAATGCAATACGTTTATTATATTGAAAACAGAGTAGGTATGAGTACTAATATTATGTGTTGAGATATTAGTCTTATTTCAAATAACTTATATTATTCCAGAGTTCTTAGGATTCCAGAATATCCCAAGATTAAAAATTAACTAAAATATTTACTTATTTTATTCCAGAGTTCTAAGGATTCCTGGAAGCCTCAAGAAGAAAAATTGACTAAAATAATTACTTATTTTATTTAAGTGATTTCACAGTCTCAAATGCAGAGGTAAGGCAAAACTAAGCTTCAAATTCAAGTAAACATAATTAATTAACAAGAGACATAGTTAAAAATAAGTATTTGTAACTAGGGAATTCACAAAATTTACTACCATAAATCTAAGCCATTCGAATATTATCAAAAATCTAAGCAGTTAGATTTTTATCCTAAATCTATGTACAAAAAATTAAAATTATTTAAAGCTACAACAGCAAATCATTCTTCTAATTCTAACAATAATTCACAAAGTATTCTAATCAATACATTATCAATGTTTTTTTAACAATTCACAATTAAAGTTCCAAATTATGAAATTGTTTATACATGTGTTATGCCAGCAAAACAGCGCAAACTAAATTTACTTTGTTTTTTTTAATTAGCATGCTGCACATCCAGTCTATAACTGTTAGAAACTAGCATCAACCACACGTGTAATGCTTCCAGTTTAATTAGATGCTTGCTGTCATTTATGAAGAAACAAATATTTCTTTTCGATCTCATATAACCAAGACTAGAATATCTAACATTAAAAGTGAACTATTCCTATAATGCTTTAAGTTTGACTTATTTCATAGAACTATTATAGCTCCAGAGTTCATAGGAAGTTGGATTAACTCAAAACGCAGTTAGTACAAGAACTTTTTAATTAAACTGAAGGAATTCATGGATTCTCTGCTTCTCAAAAAATGAACATAATCCTCTAACTTGATGTTGGTTGACTGACTGGTTGTTAACGTTGTAGTTAGAAATGCCATTATAGCTAGAGACGAAGGACCACATAATTTTGAACCTCGGTCAAATGACGAGGACTACACCTGAGACCACATCACGCTAAAGTGAGGACTTGGAGCTCCGATAAATTTATCGTGTATCAGTACCCTTACACGGGGAATTCTTAGAGGAATAAGAATTCGAAGTGGAAACCGCAAACTCGCGAACGTAATCATTCAGTCACTGATACCTCAACTTAATGCGGGTAGAACTATTTAATCGATAAAATAACACATGCGAGTTACGAATGAAATTCAAGAAGTTTATTATCTTAAATCTAAATCGTCGAACTCAATTCTAAATTCGCAAAAGTCTACAATGGTGGCTGGCAGCTATTCTTCTATTTGAGGTAGTTGCGGTTCAAAACACCATTCTTTCTTTTGAACCATCGTTATGTACTCTGAACTAAAAATACAATTATCACCTGAGTTTTGAGTCATTTAATTAGGGCCAAAGAACTGTTATAAATAATATTACAAAAAAATGGATATAAGCATAAAAAATACACAAACTCTTTCAAATCGATGCCCACAGCTGGAAAATTGTTCTGAATGCAAAATGATATGAAACGAAATATTAATTTACGTTTTTAAAATTTTTTAAAAAAATTATTATAGCGCATTCTCAGTTTTATGATTTAGAAATATGTAGCTTCAATTTAAAAATTATAATAGTTAAACATTATGTATTCCTCAATTTACCTTCTTAGTCTAATATGTTGTTATTATTTTTATAATTGTTAAACTTAATTAAAGAGTTTAATAATATTAATTTAAGTCTTTAAAAAGGAAAAAAATGTGTTATATACTAAATATTGGTAGCCTCTGTATATTATTTCAAAGTAGCAATTGGGAAAAAAAAACTCTTTTAAAAAAATATGCATAGTAAGCTTGCCCTCTTATTGCTTCAGAAACATTCGAACTTAAATTTGATTTAGTTCTCGTTTCAAAAACAAGGTATTTTTTTAAATGTATTAAACTTGAGATATCCTATTATTTATACTTTCAGAAAGCTGGCATATGATTCAATAATATAAAAGCCTTTTACATTATTTTTTTTTTCGTTTTTGCTCATTCATTCCATATCAAGAATTTTAAGTCAGTGTTTATAAGTTTTCTTCTAGTCAGTTTGAATTTGCTTTCTGTAATAATATAGTTAATTATTATGAAATAAATAAAATTAAAAAAGTTTTTTTTAAATACATCTTATATTTATAACTTTCACACTTATTATTTAATGAATTCAACAAATTCGTACAATTTGTTTAATCGAGTATGCATTAAAAATCGAAATGTATCTTAATGTCTCAGAATATTGTAATCGAAAGACTATAAACCAAAGAAAACACTTTTTACTAAATGTAAGTATTCTTATCTTCGTAAATATTTGTATTGAGGAAACAACCAATGATGAAAAAGGCAGTAATAATATAGATGAATAAAAATATTTATTTGGAGCTTATAGAGAGAGTTAACATGATCAATCTAAATTAAGGTTTCATTATTAATATTCATAAAGATTAATTTATTAGAATAAATTTTGACTCATAAAAATACGAAAAATATATAATGAGACAACGTTTTACACCGAAAATTCTTTTATTATTCAATTTGCGAATAAAGTCTTCTAAAAAGAAAATAATGTTTCGGATATTTATAAAAATGTTTTTCCAAACTTTTGTTTCCAAAACTTATTTTACCAAAAATTTCATCATCAACTGTTCCTTCTAGCCTTATTTTATTTTAATTAAAAAATATCAGTTACTTATACTCACTGTTTCTACATTCAACTCCCAGTTATGAGGAAAATAATTAGAACATTGACGTTAATCCCTACATAAACAAATTCTTATGTCTCCAAAATCTGAAGTCTTTTGATATTAATTAAAATAAGTCAGATGTCACTGAGAAGCAATAAGTAGAATAATCTCAAAGGGTAAGAAAAATGGAAAATTAATTAAAAGTGATTATGTGTGTTTTGAATATATTAGTACTCGTATATGGAGGATCGTGACAATTTTAGTAAATGAAAAAAATGCTACTTAAAATGAATGTATTTTCTTTAGTGGATGGTAATATTTTCTATACTAGATCAAATTTCAGACATTAATATTAGGGAAATTGAAAATAATTAGAAATGGTAAATGTGCAATTTTTTTCCATAATGATACAAGAAAGCCTGATTTCCGAAGGTTTGAATATCTTTATGTTTAAGAGAATTTATATTTGTAGAAAATAGGGATGATACATTTTTTTAAATCTTTTTTAAAAGAATAATTACTATTCTGGTGGAATAAGGAATTGGTGAAACAAATTATTCCTAGGATCTTAGAAGTTTAGAAGTTTATTTAGAAACTTCTTACTTCTAAGAAGGACTTAGAAGTTTATTTTTTAACAGTTCTGATTAATCATTAACTATATATTTGTCTCTTACTACTTCAAAAACTATTTTGTTGCAAATGCATTTACTAAAACTGATTCATTGTGATTTTTAAACATTTTACAAAAAAATATCGGAATTTTAAATCTGAATTTCAACTTTTCTTTCTCTCTCTGTAGTTTGTTTTTATTTTAATTTTTGACCCCTAAACATTTACAAAATCATTAAATGAATTCATTAGCTATTCATTCATTTATGATTCACAGTAAAGAGGTTTCAATTCAACAAATTATAAATTAAATCAAGTAGTTATATTTTTATTAAAGATACTATGAAATATAAAGTTATTTATTACAAATTGGGTTTAGGGTTTCATATATGCATAAATATATCCATAAAATATGTGCTAATTTTGAAAAAATCTTAACTTATGAAGCTAATATTATGGTTTCAGATATATCTCATGTACACATTAGAATAATTATATTATGAAATAAAAAAATCAATTTGCAAACTTTTTTCATATATTTTTTTTGTATTATATTATTTTTGATGCTATTTTGAAGTGTGAAAATAAATACTGAAATAGAATAAATGTCTTGGAATCCATATAAATAAAGTTTGATAAACCCTACCGATATTAGCAGCTATTTTTAAAAACTTTTTTCATTTATTAACATTGCGCTATACTTTTAAGATCAACGATAATATTATATTCACCATCATCGATCAAATGTCAACAATACTCATCCATCAAGAGTTTTCAGTTTGTTTCGCAGCAGTTATGTAATAGTTGCTGATGTTATGGTTTTATGTTATATACAAGCAATCGCGCTTTTCATTCTTACTTTGAATTATTAAGAGTTCGCGCTATGATGCGTGCATTTCTAATAATGGAGAATGGACCCTATTATAAGATTGTTCAAACAAGTAATGAATACATGAGTAGAAAAAAATATTGGTGAAACATCAAAACTCTTTAAAACAATGAACAAATTTATAAAACTATATTTTTGAAGAATTTTATGGACACTCTTTGTTATATAAATTTATTTTTGTCACATTCAAATTTCGATATCGATCATTGTATCTAAGCTTAAGGAAATAATTTAAATAAAATATTCAAAGGATAAGGCTTACTAATCATGTTTCTTTAAAGAATGATGATTAAGATCGTGAACATACGTTCACTTAATTGAATGTATTTTAGTAAAATAAGTTATGGATAACTCATTACTACTAAGATGGATTTTGTTAGGTTCTGTTTAATCTGATCTTAAGAAAATGATTTAAAGAGAATTTTATAAAGAAATAATTTATAAGTAAGGATATAAGAAATACCAAACTTTTTTTTTAAAAAAAGAAAGGAACAGAAAGGGTAGATAATTTGAAAGATAATTTGAATGATTAAGACGGATTTAAAGGATGATGTTATTAGTATTTGAACATATTATGTATGAAATGAAACAAAAGTCAAATGAGGAGTTAGTAGACACACACACACACACACACACACACAAACAAAAAATCACTCATAAACACACACACACACACACACACACTTTTTGATTTTAAAGATTGTTTTGGAGCTTAATTTTCCCAATGATAAATAAACTTATAACAAATTTATATTCATATTGCATCTGATAATAATAAAATTATTTTAAAATGCGATAAATTCTAAATAGAAAGATTTAAATACACATTTCTTGAGACCAACATAAAACCGATTTTTTCACAAGTAAACATGTCTAACGAATTGCACCTATTCAATGTTTATAACACATCTCCACTATGCAGCAGAGTAAGATTGATAAAGAGAAATAAGGAAGCACGAGTCTAGACTCATCAGATGTGATTGGACATCGAGTGCAAACGGTCCTCCATCCTTAGTGTTTCTCTAGGGATTCTGAAAGGAAGATTGGGATCTGTAGAGAATTCGTGAATGGATTTAGGGTGTGATTAACGGTGAGAGAAATCACTTGTACATTCAACTACTGATCAAAACTGATTCCTCATAACTAATGGAATGTACAGCGAAGTAAATAAAAAATAAAGTGAAGGGGGAAGTAGAATACTGTTAGTGTTATCTTCATATGAGTTTTATTTAATTTTAAAAAAAGTAAAGAATTGTAAATTATACTATTTCTACAAAGAAATCAAGGAGACGCGATACACAAATACAAAAGAAGCATCGTCAAGGGGGAAAAAATTTGAGTTTTAATAAGTAAAATAAATTGGCATTTATTATTAGAATTTTAAAATTTAAACACATTTTCCGTCTTTCAGAATAATTTTCTATCTTATACAAATGATTTAAAGCCTTTTAAGGAAATTATTCGTTTTAATTAGGTTTATTTATCTCAAAATGAAATATTCGGTTGTATTTTTGCATCTTGAAATTCTAAATTTGTATATATAGAGGGAAATACACCAGGTATCCATGAAATAATTCGAAAGGGAACTTTTAGAGTGATGGGAACCGCAAGGTCTTCAAAACTAATTAATTGCGAGGCAATTAATTAGTTTTGAATACCTAGTAATAATTTTTGTAATAAATGAACAAGAATTGAAATATATTAAATGTATATGAGTATTAGGCTTTTAACGTGCGATTTTTTTGGTTCCATTTTTAAGAAACACACACTCTTAGATTTATTGAACGTAATAAAATTAATCAGAATCGAAGTTAAATTGAAAAGTTTGAATTTATTAACAGAAATATAAACACAGTATGTTTCTGTTAATCAATGCAAACATTTTTTTCTACAATTAATCACGCAATTTGCATTAACAATTTTATAAATGAATGATATGACGAATAAACTGATTAAATATCCATTAACAAAACAGATAACGTGATTTTTTTCTTACTTTTAAAAAAAATGTTTTTCTGCCTGGTAGAAAGTGATGCTAAGATCTTGACTCGTTAATTTTATCTTATTGTCATGGTAAGTTATTGAGTATCGGAAGTGAAGATGCAGAAAAAAGTGACACATGATAACGAGTACTTAAATGAAAATGAAAGGAAAGATAGTGATTAGAAATATAAAAAAATAATCATTCTTATATGAAAATGTGACACATTATAAAAAAGAATCACTTTTGACATGTGCCAAACCACATATTTAGATAAGACTTTCTTAACATAATTTTAAATTCTAAATATTTTTATTAAAGGGCGATTAATCTTACTTGAAATCAATAGAGATTAAAAAAATTGCATTTGAAATCTTTTTTATAGATTAAGGAGGGGCTAGATAACACTCATTTTTTTTCCTTTTAAAAACATAACATTAACTATTCGTTTAAAAGCAGTTTCACATATAAATCGGAGATTAAAAGATCTGTTATCGCGCTTCATTAATATGTACACCTTAATTTACTTTTTAGTTTTATTATCAATAAAGTACTGCTTTATGCCTGTTAGAGAGCTTATTACAAATAGTGCTTTTAATGGTTTGCAGATATTAGATATGTAAATCCGAAAAGAACCAATTAAGAAAAAAATTTATAGACTGAGACTCTTGAGATATATATGCATCAAAGAACGTGAAAAAAGTGCAAAAGTGATTGAATAGCTATTGATTAATTAAACTATATGTTATTTACAAAATAAAATTTTTCACATAATGAACTCGTCCTTGCCGCTCAAGAGACTGGTGTGAACCCTCTTATTTGAGGTTACAAAGTATTAGAGATCTGTTTCGTGGCGCCCTCTAGTGTAAGAATGCGTTAAAAGGAATAAAAACTATATACATTTAAAGCGTTTATATAAATTATATATATATATATATATATATATATATATATATATATATATTTATATATAATTCGCAATGGAGTCGTAATGTATGAAATGTAATTCGCAATGGAGTCGTAATGTATGAAATGTATTCGTAATGGAGTCGCAACGGAGTCGCAATGTATGAAACAGCAGTTGCAGAATAGAACAAAAAATGGGTTAATAGGGGTTATGGTCCCCTCCTACAAATATATAAGCCATCAACGTGATTTTATGCTGGAAATAAGGGAGTTTATGAATTCTTGTGGCAATCGGTCCCACATTTAGCAACGCTATTTTCAGGTCATGGATGGTTCTCCGATGGGGGTTATGAATTGCAATTGCTCTCCCCAGAGAGTCTCCAGCATGCTGTATAGGATTAAAGTCTGGAGATCTGGCTGGCCAATCTTTCCGGCAAATATTCTCACTTTTCAGAAATTAATTGACCAGATAAGTTCCATGTGGCCTCGCGTAGTCATCCATTAAAAGAAAATTAGAACCAACTGCACACTTAAAAAGACGAACATAGGGCTCCAAGACCTTATCCGTATATGTATCAGCAGTCACAGTGCCTCTTTCAAAGACAGAACTAGAGGTGTGTGCAACAATCAAAAATGACACCTGCCCAGATCATTAAGTCTCCGCTGCCGTAATAGTTGATTTCTCGGACATTGTAGGGTAGGTAGAGGGTCCCTGGTTCTCTCCATTTGAAATTTCGGCAAGAATCACTGATTAGGCTGAATCGGGACTCATCAGTGAAGAGAACAGTCGATACATGCTCCAATCTCTATGATCTCTGGACCATTTTAAGCGGACTCTCCTGTTCTCAGAACTGAGAGGGACGCAGACAACAGATCTTGCAAACAGCCCTCTTTCATGAAGTCTTCTGAAAACAGTTTCACTTGAAACTCGGGTTATTGTGGCTGCATACAACTCATGACAGACCTGAGAAGCTGTAGCATTCCTGTTACTCCTCACTGTAATGGAAAAATGGTGATCTTCTCTGGCCACCGTGGCCCTTGGACGACCTTGCCCTGGCGATCTCTAGACGGATCCGGTATCCTAAAACTATTTCGATAAGCTAGAAACGAATCTGGGCGTTAAATCGAATTCTCTCCAAATTTGAATTTGAGATTGGCCTGCTTCTAGCCTACCAACAATACGCCACCTCATTCCATCATCTAAACGTTGGTCGTTACTCAGTTTTACTATCTGAATTTTAATTTAAGCGATTGCTGCAAAAACACACCAAGAAATTCGGCGAAATGCGCTAGAGAACGAATTGCGGATTTTGGCACGCGCGCTCATAAATCCTGTTTTTCGACTAGTTCAGCCCCTATACACGTATATGCTTACGCATTCAACGTACAAGATTTGCATCTTTGTTTCGAAACAGTATTTTTACACTTCGTTCAATTCTTTTCAGGAAATTCTTCAAAATATGCAAATTCTCTTAATTTTGAACATCAGTGTATGTATATATATATATATATATATATATATATATATATATAATCATCTTAATAATTAATTATATACCTACTTTTACACTTATATAATACTTATTTATACATATTTAAATTTATGATGTCTAATTTTGTTATTTAATTGTAGTACTCTCTCTACAATGCGGCTTTTAACCTTTTAGACCCTTTTAGTGATCCGGCACTTTTGGAAGTATAGACATGTTTTATAGATATAATTCCATGCCTTCTTCTTTAGTGGAATAATGTAAGCTATTAATAAGAAATAGTATATTTTTTTAGTTTTAGTCATTTCATGTATTTGACACTATGTTAGCGTGTTAAGTATAAAATTCATATAATATTACATAGCTTTTGGTATTTAAATGCTTTATTATTAGTAATATTTCAGTAATCTGATATTTTCTGCAAACCTGCTCTGGTCCGAGATTGTGCTGTATGTATATTCTGAAGTATCCTCTTAGTACTATCTATAAAAGAATTTTTTTTAAATGTTATAAGCTCCAGTTAAAAAAGTATTTAAACCAATGTATGTGCATTAAACATCGATGTTCGTTTAAAACGATCTAATTTATTAACTCATGAAATGCCATAAGAAAATTACAATAAGCACCAAAAATGTTTCAAAATAATTTTAGAATATTCAGAATATTACAAGAATATTAGGTATTGAGGCTGTCTATAGATTACTATGAAACTTTTAGGACCATCAAATGGGATCCAACAATTCTATTACAAAAACTTGCAAAAGCCTGATGTTATCTATAATTTCAGTGATAAAGGATGATTAAAATGTGAGAAACCTACTTATTTCTCTTTGACATATATTAAAAAGGTAAAATTTCTTTAATAGGACAAGTTGCTAAGATTATATACCATTTGTGAAATATTCTCACTTGTTAAATTAATCTTATTCCAACCCAACTAAAATTTGTCATTCTCGAAGTCGATATTAGCTGGAACCTTATTAACTCTGAAGCCCTCGGATTCAGCAAAATTTTTCGAATCATGAATCACGTTCTAAGGGTAGTGAATATTTGATAAGCTTCGATGGAATAGAATTTATCACAAGTCCACGGAATTAGGAGAAAGAAAATAAAGTAATTAAATCTCTCTCAAAATCGAAAAAAGAAAAGTCTCACACTGAGTGACGATTTACATAAATTACTCAGGGGATTTTTGAATTAGCTCTAAATCAGAGAGATATAAAAATGAAATTTCTTTCACATCTAATTCGTTCGATTTGAGTAACAGGATAGAACGAATTCTTAATAAAAGATGAAAACCATAACATAAAATGAAGAAGGGTGAAGAGATAAATGTACAAAAATTAATACAGATAAGAGTTAAGCAAAGTTTAATAATCTTGAACAATGTCTATAAAAATTTTTGAGATGTAGATTTGTTTTATTCATGGATTAAATATTTGGAATGTTTATCCCGCTATGAAAAGGAAATACCAAAATGAAAGGAAATGAAAAATAATTTTATTGAGAATTTTGAGAGAGAATTTTTTTTAATTTGAATTTTATTGACAACTTAAAAAAAGTGTAATTGTGCTCTATCCCTTTGTAGATATCACACATACATACATTGTAAAAATGTTTAACACGAAAACACTTAATATGAAAAATCCTTTAACGCGAAACAATACTGTTGCCCAATCAAATACTAAGTATTTTTATGCATTTTGTTTCTTTTAGCAAGCAACGAAAATCGCTTAACATGAAAAGATCTTGTTTCCCAGACATAGATTTGCTTGATTTATTTTTGCTTTAAATCTAACAAAATAAACAAGGTCCACTTCTATAATTAGGTTACCATTTATTTTTACAGCCATTGTAAAAAAAACAATTAACACACATACATTAAAAATGTTTAATTCGAAAGCATTTGACATGAAAAAATTGGTTAACTTGAAATAATACTGTTGTTCCAGCAAAATATTAAGTATTTTTATAAATATATTTCTTTAAAGACCCGAAAAAATTGCTTAACACGAAAGTTTCCCGTTTTCGGACTCGGATCTTTTTGACTTATTTTTTAAGTTAAGCCGAACAAAACAAACAAGGTTTATTTCTGTTGTTAAGCTATCGATTGTTTTTGAATAGGTACAGAAACTCAGATTGTCAAAATATTTCAAAATATTGGACAATTAATTTCCGAAGGGTGAATGAAACTCGATGAATTTTGTGTCAAAATTAGTCAATCATGTTTTTTTTTTTTTTTTTTTTTTTTTTTACGTAAAAATGTTTTTTTTTTTCATGTGCAGATAAATCAGAACGAAAATCAACGCTTTATCATTTAAAACGAAGACGAAGCTGCTTAAGGCAAGGATACGTAAAGAGTTTGGCATTGCTAACCCTACATTATCAACGATAACTAAAACTAGAGATCAAATTAAGGTAATTAAGCGTAGTTTGTTCGAACCGGAAAGAAATGTGATTTCATGAATTGGAAGTTAAGCCATTTTCTTAGCCGTGATTAGCAAAACGGGATTTACAAACTTGGTAGCTCTTGTTTGGTTCAAACAAGTTAGGTCTCGCAACATTCTCATATCGGTATTTTAATTGCTGGAAAGAGCTGATGAACTAGCAAAACAAAGGATTATAGAAATTTGTGCAACCCCAGGCTGGTTATAGTGTTTGGAGAAAAAGAAATGCATAATGTTTAAAAAAAATGTTTGCTGTATGGACTGCGGCAACGAATTGGCTACAGTCTGCATTGCCTTCAATAATTGAAGAATATGCCGCTAAGGATGCGAAAAATATATTTTTTTAATTGTTAAATGTTTTTAATTATTTCAAGAGTAAATAATGTATCTAATATGATATATGTTAAGCAATATACATAGTATATGCAGTAGCATTAAGTAATCCTTCCGTATCACAGAACATTTTTGCCGAGATTTTCGGTGTTGTTAATTTTATCTAGCTGCGATGAGGATTTCGAAAGTTATTAAGATTATCCCATTTCTTTAACATTTAATATATTATACAATTAACAAAAAAGTAATACGTCTTAAATTAGAAGACATCCAGATGTAGCGAAAACTAAACTGGTATCTGAATTAATTTGCTCCTGAGGAGAATTGGTATCTTCTCGTACAGATGCCATCCGCACATAAAATGATCTCAGTTTAGACTGTGATCCAGAAAATGGCATTTAGTTTTAGAAGTAATTACGGCAAATGGGTTACGTGGCTACTTTCATTCGCAAGCTTTCTCAGAGACACCACAAAGGGATGTTTAGAGCAACACAGCAAAGTGAAATGTTACATTTAATGAAAAGCCATAGCAACCCTTGTTCTCGCAAATGGAGCTATTGTTAAATTTCGTTTCCTGGCCAAACAACATTTTAGTTGTGGTCTATTTTGGCCTAAAACCCTTATTTGTTTGTTATAGGTAATACTTACACAATGGAACAACTCAAATTGGAAAATAACGAAATGAATTCACTTTTTAAGGGTATAAAAACGAGATCATATATATATATATAACTTCACTTAAGTATCAAAATTGAATGCATTTTATCATTGGAATAATTATTTTACGTAAATTTAATTTTACCATGGGTGTAATTTGGTGGACAATTTTTATTTCAAAGCGAGTTACTTTAGAATTGCAATTATTTGTATAAAATATTATTAAAGACTTTCACACTTCTTGAGATAAAAAGTTTAAAGATCTACACAGTCGTAAACATTTTTTTATACCTTCTTAAGAGATGAGGAATTTGTAACCTGCAGAATTTGTAATGCATGACGGGGAATTTGTAATGCATAGAACCATTGTATATAAATTTTTTAGTTTCGATTAAAACACTCACAAGCATGCATCGCACACGCTCATACACACACACACACACACACACACACACACACAC
>BMAW01004514.1:27071-86947 GCA_019974015.1 Nephila pilipes | reverse complement strand
ACATTATTTTATTTCTGTCTTCAAATTTTTTTTTTTAAAATTATATTCCCTTCTTGTAGTTTTTATACTTATGTCATATATATACATACAAAAGAAAATACATAGAATATGTATTTGGTATTTATTCATGTTTAACAATTTATAAATAGTAAGCATGAAACTCCAAAGCAATATTGTTGATGCTGTAACCTAGTGGTTATGGTCGCGGATTCAAGGCTGACGGTTTTCGTCCAGTCAGGGATTCGAGCCTTGATGCCACTAAAGACCCGTCGTGCAGCCGGAGCTGTTGCACGCTAAATCTGTCGCGGCTCAAAGTCCTCTTGTTGTTGCGGTTTGTAAATTAGGATCAGGTGTTATTTTCGTCACTTGACCATGGTTCAAAATTACGGGATTCTTCACCAATAGCCTTCGTGTTGCTTCTATCGCTTTGTTAATGTAAACAATGAAACAAACAATAACATTATTGAAATGACGAGTGATTAAAACTGTTTTATTTCTTAAATAATAGGATAATTAACTTGAAAGTATTTTATTGTGTGTAATCTGTTGTTATTTGGCTTTTCTTTGATAAGTATGTCGGACGTTTCTCTTATTGTCGAAAGACAATTTGAGAGGAGCAATTTTTATTTAAGTTGGATTTTAGTTTTTTTAGTTTAGTTTTTATTAACGTCGCACTAGAAGCAACACGAGAAATTTTGATCCTCGATCAGATGACGTGGATGACACCTGAGCTGGCACCCCCTCTCCGAACTTCCACACCACGTCAACGGGAGGACTTTGGGCCCTGACCGATTTAACGGGCATCAGCCCCGGCTACACGGCGGGTCGTTGGCAACCAAGGATCGAACCACTGACTGAACGAAAACCGCCGGTTACAAATCAGAAATTATGACCACTAGGCTACCGCGGCCACTTAAGTTGGATATGTCGAATTAAGATAGATATCAATTCATACCCATTGCAATTCCGCCGAAGGAAAGAAAGAATATCTGTCCGAGAAACCCGACAATTAAAGGGCAAGACGACATCTGGGTGTTAGAAACTTTTGCATAAGCAAGGAGTCATCTGTAGCAGAAGCGTGGGAGAGTTTCTGCGACTAGGGGAACGCATTGCGTACCCTCAAACTTTCGTTAAGAAGCACTATGAAAAATAATATTTTTCAACACTGCTCGCCACACAAAATGCAATACACAGAAGGACCAGAGATATCACAGCGAAATTTATTAGGCAGATAATATGTTGTACAAAGATCAAACAATTAAAATTATAGCCTCTTGTGAAGTGTGGATGATGACAAAATCAGTAGTTAGTGTAGCCACCATTGTTGGCTATAACCACTGCCACACGCCGTCATAAAATCAAAGAGGCTTTGGATGTATCCTTGGGGTACAGAAGTCCATGCGGCTTCCACATATTTCCAAAGTTGATCTGGTGTAACAGCGGGTGGTGTATCCCGGGCCAGTCGTTGTGCAAGCATGGAACCCCCGTTTTCGATTGGCGATAGATCGAGAGAACAAGCAGGCCAAAGAAGGAATTCAATCTGATGGGTAAAGAAGAGCTCTTGAACATTGCGTGCCATGTGTAGTCGTGCATTATCCTGTTGGAATATGGCTGATGGCAAGCGCTGAAGGTATGGGAGGACCACGAGATCCAACATCTCAGAGATGTAGCGCTGGCTGTTCATTGTACCGGTAATGCGTACTAGAGGGGTGCGGGAGTGAAACCCAATACCCCCCCCCAAACCATGATACCGGGTGCAGGACCAGTGTGGTGATGCATAACGTAACAGTTCAGCAGCCTCTCACCTCGATGTCTCTAAACTCGAATCCGACCATCGTGATGTTGCAGGCAGAAGCGGAATTCGTCAGTAAACACAATGTCGTTCCATTCCATTGTCCATGTCCACCGTTCATCGCACCATTGGTGGTGCAAACGCCTGTGGTTTCGAGTCAAGGGTAAACGAAGCAATGGACATCTTAAGGACATTCCACTCTGCTGCAAACGGCGTCGATTGGTACGAGCGGACACCGAATGATGCTTAGCAGACTGAATCTGTTATGTTATGGTTCGTGAAGTGGTTACGCGATCCATCTCTGCTATGCGCACAATCCGCCTGTCATCAAGGGCAGTGGTGTAACGAGGTGGGTGTGATCGACCCCATCAGTCCCTCCTGCATCCAGCGATCACAGATCCGCATCACAGTTGCTTGGTTTCTTCCTGCTCATCGTCGCAAACGCGTGATGTGAATTTCACATAGTTTACATGCTTCCTTCAGGGTATTGCATTTTGTGTGGCCAGCAGTGTATAACTAAATAAAATCCATATTTATTGAAGCTCAGTTAATTTTTGCACAATTTAACTTGAGCTAAGATAAGAAGTAAATCGCTGCGTATCTTTCATTTCGAAAAAACTGTAGGTATATAATGGTTAACCTCAATAAGAGGACCTTATCCTTTAAGAGGACCTTATCCTCAATAAGAGGACCTTTGACCTTAGCAACTGCGTTGTCATTTGATGACGCATAAAGTACATGAGCTAGTAGAGGTCTGTGAGTGATAGAAAAGAAGATGGTGAATCTTGAAACAGTCAATTGTGTCAGTGACTGCATGGAAGCCAGGTAACCGCTGCTGTTTAGATCAAGGATAGCTCCAAACGTAATCAACGCGTAATTGTGTAATTTTCAACTACGGGAAATGGAAGTTCAGTTGAAATTTATCGGTATCTTCATAATGTGTATGGACCGGACTGTCTCTCATGCGCTTCAGTGTTCCATTGAAACAGTGAATTTCATTGAGTACGGAAGACAGGCTTAGATCAAGTGATCATGGCAATCAACCAAAAAAAAGCACTGCAGTGGATAATCTGGTGAGGTAGAATCAGTGAATTACTACTCGCGAGATAAAGGTAGTATTGTCTAACAGCAAACAACTGTTATCCTATTAAAAGTAATTCAACTAGTTATTCCACCACCATACCGAAAATCAAAACAGCAATCAAGAGTTTTCGACGTTGCAAAAAGGCTTTAGAAATTATTATGTTGCATAAGAATTCCCACTCTTATGCTATTACTACGCACAAAGAATTTTTGTGGTAATTCGATGGAAAGTCTTCTAACATTTCCCGTACAACCTTGATTTATAACTGTGAATACAATAATTTTAGCTCATTCTAGTTATCTCTGAAAGAATTGCCATAAGCAAACGACAATGGGGTTTAAATAGCTGTTAAAGAAAATTTTATCAGACTCCAGAGGATCTTCACTCTTGGTATTCATCATCTCGTAGACTGCTAGAAGTGATATATATATATATATATATATATATATATATATATATATGCATGATTTGGCATGCTTTCTATTTCAGCAAGTGCATTTCTATTTAGCTTAAAATACTGACCAATCTTCTGAGCCAAGATATTTTAGTTGGGAAGTCAGTATTTGAAAAAATGAAAGTCCTCAATGCCGAAGTTAGGAGATAAAATTCTGGTATAACTCTTTTCACTTGGCCTTGATTCAAAACATTTTCATCTATTACCAGTTGCGTTCATGTATTTTCATGGAGTAACATTAGTTGAAATCCTTCGAACAAAACTAATCTTCTATGCACTTCTCTAAGCTTCTTAAAGTTTATTTCGTGATAAATACTATCTTTGATTTTCGAGGTAAATATTAAATCATAAACTGCTTCAAAAGTGTTTTGCAGATATAATTAAATATTTATGTGAAATTAATAAAGGAACATTATATTCATTAAGAACATTCTGTAATAATTGTCAATAACTAAATGATATTCTAATAATAAAGAACTAACATAATTTAAAAAGCAGAACTTTTTAAAAAATATACTGTAGATAGGATGTGAAATTAATTATTTCAGACCAAAAGAACTTTTAGAATTGAAATTAAAGTTAAGAAAATGTGAGTAATTTATCAAAAATTGTCGGAATTAATAGACATCCACTCCTCATTTTCTAGACAGCACATAAAAGTAACTAGAAAAATGTTTTTCGAAGTTAAGTATTAACTTAATTGGAAATGTGTTATACATAGCACATTTAGTAATTTTAAATTGAAGAAATATTTTCCCGTATGCTTGAAAGAAAAAGCTTTGTTTTGAATCTAAATTCATATATTGAATATGATACTGATGTGAATTAATACTTAATAAATTTGATTAATTAAAAAAAAGTAGTAGTGAAAACTGAAAGAATAACAAAATCATTTCCATAGCAGCTTGCAATATATGAGCTCAGAAAAACAAAACCATTCAATTTAATTTAAAAAAAATTAATGCACCGGTTTCCAAAACTAGAAAAAGTCAACTCACACTGTTATGTTTTTCACATTTTAGCTCGTGGTATGAAAATTACTTAGGTTGCTTCGAGCGCCATCTATTTTATGTCCACAGTAACGATTGATGGACCTAAAAGTTTGATAAATGTTGAACTTTATTTTGCCCGCTTAGTTTTTAGCGTCGGTATAAAATTTATAGACCTAACATAAAACGACACATAAAACACGGGTATAAATCATAAACTTAGTGATGTGGGGTCTATCACTCGCATAGTAACAGTTACAATGCCATTTAAAGGGGTATAAAACATTGCACAGTTTATATGCTTCAAAACGTACTCCATTTCAGAAAACTTAGTTTGCGTTATGCAAATATCCGTGAAAAACTTTTAAAACTCTAATTTTAGTAAAAGTGTGCATAATTTTGAGATCAAATTCATTTTAAAGAATATTCCTTTTGATGTTTGTATCCCTGTTTCCATTAATGTATCAAGAAGTATTATTTTTCAATGGTATATAGAGAATTTAGTTTAAACTATTCGCAGTATATGATAAATGTATGCAAATAAGAAAGTTTTACAGCTTGAACTATTTCTGTGCTGAACATCAGGTTTATTTTAAGCTTAATCAGAAGCAAATGCCAAATAGTTTAGTGTGTTATTTCCTATTATTATTATTTACAAATTAATGAATTTTTCGTTTCTGTACTTTTGTAATGTTTATGTTACTTCTGGGTATAAATGGAACGAAAAAAATAAGTGGAGTAAAAAATGCAAAACTTTGTTTTATATTGTTCGGGTGTTATGAATTGACTGATTTAAAAGGGAACAAACAAAATATCATGAATTACACAGGGCCATATGCACTTTTACTATCGGAATATATTTCAGTTTTATTTATAAATGTTCATTTAACTCGCACTTATAAGCAACACGAAGTCTATTGGTGTAAGACCTCGTAAATTTGAATCTCAGTCAGACGACGAGGATGATACCTTAGCTGGAACTGCCCCTTCCAAATCTTCTTACCCTGCCAATGGAGGACTCGGAGACCTGGCAAATTTAACGTACATCAACAGAACTACACGGAGGAACTTAAAGGCATACATATATATATATATATATGTGCGTGTATGTATCAAGAAGTATATATATATATATATATATAATCGCGCTAGTGGCGTAAGTTTCGTAGTGCGCTAAATTATGAATAAAAATTAACGTTACTAACCTATTTTGACGTTGGATCCCATAAATATTTAAAAACCTTTATTATCATCATTTTCACAAATTTATATTTATTTTCTTCCACTAATAATACAAGTTTTTATGTTTGCGAGTTATTATTAAATCCATATCGAAAAAATGTTTCTTTGAGTCTCGAAGATTACTCCTTTCTTTTAGATAATTCATTTGTATAAGAAAACATGTTAAAAATATCAATAAAAATGCACAATATCAAAAAAAGCAAGTCTATTTTATTTTTTCAAATAGGAAAAGTAGCAGATTTTAGACGGTAGCGCTACCTCTCGGCAAAAAAATCATTACGAATTCTAAACACGCGCAATTACTCTTTAAAACACGATGGTTCAACAATGATGATCAGTAAATTGGTAAGGAAAAGATAAATTTTAGAGTTTCCATATATAGCAGGCATGTTGAGATAGAAATCAAAAGTTGCATCATTTGCCGATTTATCGTGAGCAATTTTTTCGTCGCCAAGGGAGTGGGTTAAGCAGCATTCCAACCATTTATTTCAAAACATTAATCATTCTACAGGATTATCGTAATTCACTTTATATTAATTATATTTGTATTCCATTTTGGTTCCACATTTTTCAAGGTTTATTATAAATTCTGTATTTTTCAAGGCTTAAGAATGTATATAATCATTGGATGACACAGCAAATAACTTGTTTTTTTTATTTATTTAATGAGGCAAATAAAATTTATGCGATGATATCACACACTGAGAAAGCATATTTTTTACTAAACCAACAATATCAGAATTTTATGAAATGCTCCTTCTGCTGGATAAAAAAATAAGAATAAAATAATAAAAAGAACTTATTTTGAAATTACTAATCTTGCAAAGTGTATATTAGTATTTTCAGTATGTTTAAAATAACGCTTATATATTGATTAGATTCTTCAGAAACAATTTAACTCTTGTGTTATATTTTCCCCATTCAACTAGATTTACATTACAGTAGAATTACTTACTGAAATATTTTTATAGATTCATTGTTTGTTGCAATGTTTCATACAAGATCATGTCAAATTTGATTATATTCTTATGAGAACAATGAAATCAAGCAATTGACCAGACGCATCTTTAGGTGAAACATAAAATACAGAAATGATAATCTCTTACATTTAAAAAAAAAGTGGCACAAGTATCCTTGAATGGATTAAGCAATTTCATTTTAACGTTAATATGACGCTACGTCTCCCGAACGTAAGACTTAAATACAAAGAAATTTAATTTGCACTAACCATCATTATTTTGAATGACGAGTGAAACTGAAACTTGAACCATAGGGTGATTTAGCAATCAGTTGCAGAAAATCTCACGACTTCTGACATTGAGTCGCAAATGTAGGAGAAATATTTCCTAAATTTAAATTTAGAGAATACGCACATCTCAAAATTTGGGAATTTAAAAAAATTTATAGAAAATCTGATGTAACATGTGAATTCAAACTTATAACATTTAGTATGTTTATTTAAATTAATATAATGCATATTTATTATTTGATTCGAAGGGGGAAGAACCGATTTTTATAGTCAATATACCAAATGGCAATCGTATTAAAATTAAAAGAATTTTCATTAATTACATATATTTCGTTTTATAGAATATGTCCATGTAATGGAATATAGTACATCATTTGTTGTGTTTTCAATTCAATGTTATAAATCTTATAATCAAACTAGTAAAATTTATAACAAATCATACAACCATTCACAGTGTATTATTAAAGACCCACATTAGACCAGTTGCTTGAAAGAGAAGCTAACAGAAATCCTATCAATAATTTGTGATAAAAAATGAGTTCAGAATTGAAATCCACAAGTTAGTGAATTCGAAAGGAGCATAAAACTAAAGTCCTTTTAATGATATCTTCGTTTCAATCCAATGAGGGAAGATATCTGTAGAGAAACTTTGCTCAGTGAATTTATATTCTCTTCTGTTTCCCAGAGAATCGCACGGAGAAGTGGAGATTACACCCTTCAGGCTATGCAGCGAAACGTTTTAGAATTATAAAAATGTGGAGAGAATAAGTATCTCTAGTATGATATCCTTGAGAACTTTTGTTTATTGTGCAGGGACCTAGCGAAAATTTTTTTTCATCCTACTTCAAATTGTATTTCAAAATTAATTTCGAATTTCATTATTTATTTTCCAGGTGAAAAGAACTTACATATATGCTGTACGGATTTTAATTTTTTGTTTTTTTTTTGGAAAACAAAAATTCTACATAAAATAGTTTAAGTTTTAAAATTTCAGTATACAACAATCCTTATCCCCATTACTTCTTCTCGTCGTTATGCCACTGATGTCGTTAAAATAAAATGCTCACGTAAGATGGTGAGGTTCTTTAACAGAATCACTATTTAAGGAAACTTGTTTTAAAAAAGAAACTTTTCAAGATGGAGTAAGAAATATTAATCTCATTTAAAATTCAAACGATGGAATTTTGTAAAATACAAACTTTTGCAAAAATCCTTTATCAAAAAAACTCGATATTGTACTTGAAAGATTAATAAAAATGCTCTTTAATTTACATTTTCCTTAAAGTTTGAATGGAATTTGAAAAGAAACAATTGGAGATAACAGCCTCTGTTGCTTTATATCCATAAAACTAATTTATCATTTAAAAGAAACAATTTCAGATTCAGTTGCAGAAAGCTATCTTCAAAAGCAATGAAAATATGTTAGTGTCAAATATCGTGACTAGTACGATATTTTTTTTACGCTCGAAACGTAAATAAGTTGTATACGAAATGATGAAATTGCATTTTTAAAGATCCGAATTTTAACTTACACCTGTATATTTGCAGGAAATTTATTTTTATAAACATTGTTTCGTCTCTGAAAGAAAAAAATGTTTATTCTCAGGTACAATATGTAACTGGAAAGCATAGGTGCTGTTGTTAACATTTTACATGTGATAAGATATTGCTAGATTGTATCTTTTTGATGAAAAGTACTAATGAAGTATAAGAAGTTTTAAAATAGGTAAGTGAGTAATTCAGATAAATTTAAAGTGTATGTCTTAAAATTTATAATTTGAGATAATTGTTGATTTTATACGTAAGATGTTTTTGTACTAATTAATAATTAGATGCGAATAACGTGTTTAAATTTATGAAATATCTAATTTGATATAAAAGCAAGGAAATTTAAAAAACTCAGAGTATTTACTTTAAATTCATAAGAGGTTGCCTTATTTAATTTTAAATGTAATGTAGCCCCCAGAAAAAATTTAAAAAGGAATTTCAAATTCCATTTTTATCTTTTGAGATTATAGAATTCAATAACATGTACGATAGTCAATATTTTAATGAAACATTTGAAAATATCTCTCCCAATTTGAAACATTTTAGAACTTTGTGGATATATTTTGATCGTAATTTTTTTCTATTTTATATTTTTGATGATTACGGTGACGATTTCATCGCTTAATGATAAGAATGACAAATGCATTTAAATATGAGTTTTCTGCTGATATCTAATTGCATTGAAAAATTAACTTGGACTTGGTCAAGATATGAAATCATTCCTTGAGATTTGAAGATTAATAATCGATATGCTGTTTATTTTTGGCTGCGTCAAATTACAAAAGTTTTTAGTATTGACGAAAGTTTCTTATAGTCTAATTTTTTTAAGGTAAATTTATTTTGCAAGAGCCATTTATCTTAATTTTGAGTTATAAATATTTCTTTTTCAATATAAAATCTAAATATTTCTAATACTTTAGAGATAATGGAAGAATATCAATAGCGTCGACAATAAATCTGTAATAGTTTGGAAATGTTTTTCGATAAATAAGCTTTGGCGTGAAATGAGAGCATTTCTATATTGTTAAGCTTTTTGGAGATTATTACGAAACCGATATATATATCAATATAAATCTAAAATATTTAATTGTTAAGAAATAAGTGAAGTTTTTATTTTTTGTTAGCAGGAATAAATTTTTGGTAATTAAATAATACTTCTATTATATGCTTGAAAATACACATCTTAACATTATTGGGAAGTGGATTTGAAATATTTCTTCAAAATAATTTGTTAAATATTTGTTAGTGTCATTACGAATTATTTTTAGTATTAATGGATCATATTGCTCTTTCATTCTGAGTATAAGTTTTTATAATACATTAAAATTATTTAGAGAATATATGTGATTATTTTGTAGTATTCATTTAAATATCAAAAATGGTATTTTGTTACTTGTAAAAAGTAAAATAAATCTGATCTTCAGACATAGACAGGAAATTTCCAGAACTAAATTATTGAATTTTTCTTTTACCAGTTTTTTCTTGTAATTAGTATTTTTTATTAATGTATTTTTAAAAAGACGTTTTTTAAAAAAAGTTTATAAGTAATTGATCTAAATAATTATGTTAATAACACGTTTAATTTCTAAAAGACAATTTTGTATAAAATGAACCAAAAAAAGTCTTTCCAAAACTCTTTAAAGTGATTCGGATTGATTTCTGTGATATTTAGTATCTTTATTGGGAACTGATAAAAAACTATTGGTAACAAATTGTAGGATGCTTTTATATTTTCAGTTGTCAAATAACAGTGGAAAGAAAAAGTTTAGCAAGAAGATCTCTTAACTTTGATAATAGTGAAGATATCTACCCCTGTTTAAAAATTTAGAATAAAAGTTATTTATAATTTTAGACACTAAAATAATTCAATAAAATAAGTTAATCTCAATTTTACTTACTTGTAAACGTACTGATAAAAGTATCCAAAAAATAAGTTAAAACCATCATGAAAAATTTATTTATATAGGAATTTGAATTATCTTGTGATTTTTCGAAAATTGTTCTTTTTAAAATACATGCATAACTTTCAGAGCCAGATGCTTTCTAAAGATTAGTTTAAAGGGTTCAAAAGTTCTCAGATCGAAAAAAAAATTCTTCAAGCTTCATTTACATGTATATTAAGGGCAGTTGCATGCAAGATTATTCTTTAGACTCATTTATTTTCTTTTAAACTAAAAAGAAACTTTTTCTCATAGATATTTTGTGATGAAACGTAAAACTGCAAAACTATTTGTAAAAGTCGGATAGTTTGGAAACTGGGTTGACGATTACAAAATTTCTCTATTTGCGAATTCTGAATAAATACAATCCGACCAACAATGCCTGGTTTTTCGAAGAAAATGAAGGCTTTATCAAAAACTTTTGGATAGGAGAAAACTTGATGTTATGGAACATTTTTAAACATATCACAACTTTTTCTATCTCTGTAAACGAAATATTTTAATAGCTGAGTCACTATTGACAAAGAAGAAAAACAATACCTTTGCGTTAATAATGTTTTGAAAACACCTGTAGAATTGAATTGCTATGCTGTAAATTCTGAAAAATATTTTGCGAAAAATTTTTATTGTTAAACAGCAAGAAGAAAGTTCATTGCATAACCGATTAACAAAGTCACAAGATAACCTCAGAAAAATAACAAAAAATATGCTTCACTGACTATCTTATTAGGAAAAACATTTTTAATAAATGGCTACAAGAATACGTTTTGATATTTATAGACATTAAGTTGTTATAAGTATTAAGTTGTTTTCAAATAACTTTTTTCATAAATAAGCTGAGCATTACAAAAAACAAACACATTTTAATATTAATTTTGAAGCAATTTTATGGATTTTGTTTAGTTTAAAATCGGATAAAAAGAACATATTAATGCAATGGGGAATAATTTTAATTTATTTGCAATAACGGTTGACTAGATCTGCACTTTGTACATTTGGCTCATATTTGAAACTTAAATACAATATTATTTTATTGTTTGTAAAATCAAAATATTTTTATGCTTTCTGAATAAAACTTCCGATGATTAATTTAAAGAAAGTTATATTATAGATTGTTGCAAGATAAGCGAATTAAAATGGAAAATTAAAACATGCATATACATAAGAATTTGTGCATTTAATTAGGCAAATTTAATTCATTTAATTTTGATCGTAATCGATTATTTTCTACCATAAAATCCATAAATATATAATTTAATGTAAATTTGGTTTTTCTAAATAAATAATTATTCTAAAGTTAACTTTTTTATAAAATGTTTATTTTATTATTCTGGAAAAAAATTCATTTCGTGAAATATACAAATATCATTTCGTATTTACGTAAACTACCTTGATATTACAGTTTAAGTATTTTGCTTTATCATTTTATAATACTTTTGCTGCATCATCTCAATACAGATTAAAAGATCTTAACAGAAAGTGTCAGAATAACTGACGATTCATGGATACTTCCTTTCTGAATGATTAAGCAACAATGAAGTATAAAGGAAAATAACAAATTTGATGGTTATCTGGAAAATTGCTTATATTTTATCCAATTTGCGTTTTCATGCCTTAAAGATCAAGTTTCAAAACACAGCAGCTTTACAGAAATTAAAAGAAATTTCGTTACAAAGCACTAAGTATAACAGTCAACTCTTTTACAATTCAAAATTAAAATGACTTCAGCTTTTGCTGACTTGTGGAAGAAAAGGAAATTTAAAATGGAGATTCATAAATTAAGTTCCAAAAAGTGTAGAACGCGAAGGTCGTTTTCTTGCTGGAGGGAGCAACTTCACTCAAGTGAACTCATCCTCTTGTTTTCGGAAGAATTTCACAGAGGACTGGAAACTGACATGCTGCAAGCTACAGACAGATGTTCTTGAATACCTGAGATTCAGCATATGTATGTACATAAAGTAATATGTCCTCGAGGTCACTTTGATGTTGAATTATGAGACGCCTTGACAACTGTTGAAAAACTTGTTTTCAAAGTAGATCCCAAGAAACCCTCAGCTAAAACTCTTAAAACCATAGTAGAATAATTAAATCTGTTTCACAATGAAAGAAAAACTTTAAAAACCATATCTTATCAGTGAAACTTCAGCCCAATGTTCCTTTTCGTATTTTTTTATGAAGTAGACGTATTGGCAAATGGAAACTCTTTTCCGTTCTTTTTCTAAAAAGGAATGTTTTGAAAGTTTTTGGAAACGATAGGAAAAAAAATGGTAAATAAATACTTGAGCAAACATAGGATCTCTTTTAGAGATTTACAATAATTCTTTATTTGTGAAATGTTAAATTGTTGTTATGTTGAGGAATAGAAAATTTGCATTTTCTAATAGGAAAACTTAGAAGGTGCATTTGGAGAAAAATGTTTTTGACTTTAAAGCAGACTTGCTTGTTCTTTTATTCTGTAGAATTTAGTGCTACGGTCTTAGTTTTATACTTTTGTTATGCGGTTATATTGTATAAGAAATCTTCTCTCTCTTCTCTCTCTCTTATAATGGGAATTTTATTAATGAAACAGCTTTTCAATGCATTATTTCGTTAAATTTCTAAATTTTAATTCTGAGGAATGAAAAGTAATTTCAGATAGATAAAAATATCTTTTAAATAATATGTAAAACTGTTTAATTAAATTTTTAAAAAGATGTATATAGTTTTAGGTAGCTAAATACATGCACACATCGACATTTATTAAATGCTTTCATTAATCTTAAAAATGCTGAAGAAATCTGCATTTTTTTATCTCAAATATTATTTTAGAAGCTTATTTAACTTTAGAATATCAGATATTAAACATTAATTATTTTTAAAAATTCAATGGAGTGAAGTATAAATGAAGTGTACGATACAGTAGACTCAGAATATGATATATAAACGTTGGAGAATTTTTCAGTCCGAGAATTTGTTCCAAAATTGAGTCTGTTCTTCAACATTGGTTGAATATAGCCTTAGATTGTTTATACTAAAATTATTTATAAACTTATTATAGCTTTAAAATTAGCTAAAAATGTTATTCCTTAGTAAGAAATAAGTTATATTTATTATCAATGAAGGAAATCGTATCCCAGTGATAAAAACACAGTAAAGCAAATATGATATTATATTTTCGAAAGATTAAGAAGTTCATAAAAAAAAAGTTTAATTTTCTGTCTAATTTCCAATTTTCCATTATAAAACAGTTTCTGTAAACGATTTTATAAATATTTTTAAAAAAGAAATAAATTATTTCTCTTTTTGAGGAGCTTTAAATTTAGAAGTATTTTTACACTTTATGTTTTTTATAATATCGAAACCATTTTTGTTTGCGTTTTGAATAAATTCATTCATTTTTTTAAATATTTGAATAAAAAATAATAAAAATTACAACTTTTACTCTAAGTAACTACAAAACTAGTACAAGTGAAATAAAGAAATAAGCAATCTTAATATTGCATTTACTTTTTAGTGAAGCGTTTCTTATAGGAGTAGTTATGTAAAATAATAAATCATTTTTCTCATTTTATTTATGCAAAATTTCTGTAACTACAAGTCACACACACACACACACACACACACACACACACACACACACACACACACACACACACACACACACACACACACACACACACACACGTGTGTGTGTGTGTATGTGCTTGTTTGTTAGTGTGTGTAAATATAGTTATTATTATTAATCTTTTGAAGTATTTTAAGGATTCCCAGGGTGATGAAATTTTTGACATTAATTGATTGATCAGAATTATTAGTGGAAAAAACATATATTAAATACTTTTCCGAGAGCCTTATGAAAAAGGCAAATTAAGATGTATTACGATCCTTATTTAATTTAAGCTTTAATAAACAGACATATTTTATTGAAAAAATAAATAATCTGTATATATGAGATTTATGAATAAAATATAGTTGAAATAAATGTATTATTTTTATCGATTTTTGTATAAAGTTGTTACAATAGAAGAGATTAATCAAATTGTAAAATTAAAAAGATATAGAAACTATTTAATAAAATCTTTAAGGAACTGAAAATTTGATTTCATTCTTTGTTGTTGTTTTTTTTTCCTTTATGGGTGTACATTTTGTGGATTCAATCAAAAACCAAATAAAAATCCACTGTTCCATTGTGAAAAGTTTTGTTCACCTAGATGTTAAGCTTCCACATAATTTTCGTAACATATTCTTTTGATTTTTCAGTTTGTTAACTTTATATAATGGATGAACATTTAAGAATATTTTTAAAACAATTTTCAACTTCTTTTGTGAAGTTTCAAAATTTTAGCTTTCTCTTGACTTCATTTACATGTATATTAAAGGAAAACTTTTAAAAGTTTACTTTCAAGGTCGGGCTCTATTCTTTCTTAATTTCAAAACTTTCCGCTCGTTGACATTTTATGACCATACAATATTCTGAGACTTTGCTTTAGAAGAGCCAACAGCCTGGAAACAAAGACCTAAGTTTTCAGATTTTCATCCAGAGCACACACACGGGCTTACAGTATGTAACATCAGCTGATAAAATTCTTTATTTCAAAAATAAACTTATTTCTCTCTATATTTTTAAAAATTGCTAAATAGTGATACAAAATAATTTAGTTCTTAGGGCACATAGGAAAAACTATCATATTATATTTATATGATTTCTCAGTGATTGAAAGAAATGTTCATACTAAAGATTCGTAATATAGAAAAGCATTTCTTTGTTGCGGTATGTTTACCCAGGGGGAAATTGAGAGGCCATAAGTAGGTACATGAAAAGGAAATAATAATGGTTGTCACGTCTTAAAAAATGAACAAAACAATTTAAAATGATTGTAAAGAATTTTAAAAGGTAGCTTGAAGGTTTTATTTACATTATCAGCTGTAATATTGGCCTCGGATCAATAGATTCTTCGATGAAAAAGGGGTCGTTTCCACTGGGAGGTTTAGCTCCCCCCCTCCCGCTACGCAAGATGCTCAAGAAGTTACTTCCCTAGAACATTCATAACATGCATAAAAATAAACACCGAAACAAATCAAACGCAGCTCCGTATTTTAGATTGTACTTATCCTTTTTTGCACCTAATTTTTCAAAACTTTCTATTTCTACACAGTCCTAAATATCCCACTAAGTGTTTTTCTTTTTCCAATATTCGCGTTAATTTATTTGCTTACTTAAAAAAACTACTTATTGAATTAAAATTAAATTTTATTTAATTCAACGCACACCTTTTCCGGAGAAATTTTGGAATATTTAATGGGTGAAAGAGAGAAGGGTGCCAGAAGGATTTGGGGTCAGTAGTACACGTAAAGGATCGGAAGCAAGCTGTGGGTATGCGAACAGAAAAAAAATTGAGGATCGCTGATGTAAAGGAATTAACTTTCCTTAAATCTGTTGAGGCATACACTCCTCATATTAGCGTGGCATGCATTTGGTGAGTAAAGTGATACATCAGGTTTCGACCGTGTCCAAGTTACAAGGTGTATTGACTGTGATTAGAGGTTCTTTGTTTCGACAGGAATAGACAGACGGAAGCGTTCAGTACAATAATTTCACAGATATAGATACTACATAAAAATTTGAAAAAAGATATTTCTAGCCTTTTTAAACATAGAATCTGTTTATTTAATACTTGGAACATTGAAGACATTTAAGAAAGCTATCAATTTACCACAAGAAACAGTTTACTTTGATTTCAAAATAAAATTTTGAACTTTACTAGCCCGTTGATAGAACAATGGCATTTTTGTTGACGTGTTATGAATACTAGGCTCTATTAAATTATGTCCAATAATGCGGTCTGCTTGTGTTAATTTCAATCCAATGTTTGATTCTCAGGAGCTGTAAAATGAAGGATTCATTATAATGATGTACTTGACCATGTTCCATAATTACAGTTTAGACTCGGGTAGCCCATTTTGCAGTTTCAGTAAGTTGTTTGTTCAACAAAAGGTCTAGAGAGCCATAGTCATTCTGTGGACATGGTCACAAATTTCCTTTCTAGCTGGAAATATTTATGTCAAAACTTTGGTTCAAGATTTGAATCCGAAAATCCGTTATGTGAAGAAATGGTAGCTGTTGCACATTATATGAAGCTTATCCTCGAAGTCATAACATAACGCTTTGGGTGATAACTCTGAGGAAGTTTTTATAATGACACTAATTTAAATCCAAATAATCGAACTTCACATGCGGTAATGAGGAATTAAGGAGAATGGGATACAAGCTTTTGTTAGCATTCATCTTTAAAGGATTACAATAGTCTGGCTTGTAGAATAACACTCGTAATTATAGAGGAACAGTTTTGTGTTTCTCCATGGATATACCAGTTGCGGAGCCGTCCTCGTCACTTGACGCATGTTCTAAATTATAAGGTTCCCTGCAAATAGCCATCTTATTTCTTTTCGCCGCGACGTTAACAAACAATCACAGTCAATTAAATCTCTTCATCTATATACTACGGTGTCAAAGCGGTTGTTGAACATTGAATCAATTAGAGATAAAAGTAATCATGTTAACAAAGTTACGAGAAGGTTATGACAGCTCAAGTGTCATAGTAAGATAAGAAAAAGTATGTATTGGATGTGTGAATTAAAGAGTGCTTAATTAAAAGTCAGCCATGAGTAGTCGCTATGCCGCTTATACAGTTATTTTAATAAACAATCAATAATATCATATTCATTATATAGTTGTGATTAGAAATGAAAAGAGCTTCATCACCAATAGTCCTCGTGAACTCTTAAACGGCTTTAATTTAGACAAAACACACAACCAATCAACTTAAAGTCTTAATTTAATATGAATCGATTCTGGTTGACTATATGCAGAAGTTTGAATCATTTTGATGAAACAATCATATTGAATACATTCTAGACATTGAGCAGAAGAATTTTGTGCAAATAATAGAAAATTGTATTTGTTTATAAATAGGCATGATTATTTGATTACTTTTAAGACTTTTCTCACAAATTCGATTAAAGAGCGAGTCTGAAACCCTGTAAAAATAATATATTAATCAAAACCACCAAAATTAACATTTTTGCTTAATTTACCCCTTGATTGATTTTGACAGCAAGAGAGAAACAAAAACAAAAAAAAAAATATTTACATTATATGATATCATAACTTTGTGTAAATATAACAATTATTAGATAGAGATAGAATGGAAAAATTATTTTTCAAAAAGGATTAGAGAGAATTTCTTAAAATAACACCCCACACTAAAACTTTATAACGAGATTTCCGACGCCTTTAGTTCTCGTGTTGATGTTGAGAGACCTCTAATTTAATTCAAACTAAACCAAACAAACCATAATGAAGTTTCAGAAAATGAAGAAAAAGGATGGTCAGGCGTGAAAAATGTGTGCACGAAAAAGAAATTAGATTAAGTTTTAAGAATAGGAAAGACAGAAAGTTTGAATCAAAACTAAATTATTCTGAAAAAAAATAACCATTTAATCTGGATCCTAACATAAATTCAATAGATTTGGTAATGCCTTTTAGGCAATGTGAAATGTAATTTAAATTTGTTTATACATCAAAAGTAATGTTTTTAACAAATTGAATTAATAATTGAAAAAAAAAAAGTAATTTTAAAGCTTGAATTAAATTTCTATTTTTACCTAAGAATGTTTTGTTTTATAGGTACGATTGCACTTCTGACCCTAGATGAATGACTTTCTTGTTTATATCACGGTTTAAACACAATTACAGCTTGAAAATTACGGTTTGAACACAATTACAGTTAGAACAAAATTACAGCTTCTGAAACTTCTTATTCTGCAAGACACAATTATTTGGGTCAATATGCATATATAAATGAAATGAGTCAATATAATTTAGTACTATAAAATTTCTTCCGTTCGTTTCCTACACTAAAAGATTCAAAAACCATACTTCATAACAATGATAATAGACAAAGGCGAAAAATTTTCTAATGTGCAATTAGATTTTAAAATTTTATTAGGACATGTGTAGTCAAGCCTAGAGTTCGATTCCTGTTTTCACTACGACTCTCCGTAAAGAATAATGTAGACACTTTTCGTTAATTGGAACTGAACCTCTAGACACGGAATAGATTTGAAATTTTCGGTCTAAATCCCATAAGAAGGGGAAATCTAAGGGTCTGATTTTGCGACTAACGCTAAAGAAAAAGATTCCGCCTAGTAAAATCGCTAATTGGAATTATTTTGATTTGACAGAAAATGACTGCCAAATCAAAATTCGATGAGCTTTGGGGCGTATCTCTACTATCCGAATTGTCTGGAACCTCATTCCAAGCACATATAATTTAGTTAAAATAGTTACATGAAAACAGTTCAGGAATGTAGACAATTACTCTTCAGAATCTTATTTATTATTCCAGTAAAAAGAGAAATACTCTCTATTCATTGTTTCTCACCGCCAACTTCCATAAATTATCAAAGATTTCTCTTATCGGAATGTATTGCGATTTAATTCATAATGGAAAAATTTCGACTAAACAGCGTCATGTCCTAGTCTCTATAGATCATACAGATGCTCAAATAACTCTCGCGCAATATTCAAAGCCTTCACATTACCAATCTTGATGATAATGTAACCTTTCTGTATATTTCAAACTCAGTTGTCTATCGCTTTTAAACTGATTATACCTATTCATTACACTCCTGAAATTTACTTAATTTATGTAATCATGTTTTATTTGGTTGGAAAAAAGCTGGAAACTTAACTATAAATTCAGAAGTAAACCTCAGATACTAGTTAAAGGACGCTTTGCCCTGTGTTACAGCTTCTACGACAAGTTATCAGCTTTGATGAAACCTGGGTTCAGCATTATGCATTGAAAACCATACAACAATCAAACTTCCCTTTCCTAATATCTCATTTTCCATTCCTAACATAGATACTTTTGAAACCCTTCCTCGTAACTTAGTAGATATTTTGGTATGGTCTATAAGATGGTCATGCAAGGTAAATAGATTTTTCAGAAGAGAATATATAGAAGCAACTCTGAAAGGAAATATTTTAAGCTTGATTTTGAAATGTAAATCTGATTTACATTGAAAAAGGAAACGTTTTACATAAACTGTGTGGAGAAACTAGTTTTTGTATCAAATGGTTAAACATATCTGGAGGAAATGAACGAATAAAATACAGCCCTAGCTCTAAAATTCCTAAGATTTCGAACGGAGGAGTAAATGGAATACCTCGGAACTAATGGCAGAGGAAAAAGTAATCGAATGCGTTTGCAAACTTGGGAATATTGAGAGATTTACGATAATTCGTCATTCGTAAAACGCTAAATGGTTGTTTTACCGAGAAATGGAGAATTTGCATTTTCATCTTTTTTTTTCTCCCTTTCTTTCAGAATAAAAGAAATTCTCTATTCTAAAATAAACTTTAGGAGGATAACAGTTTTCTTAAAATAGTTTCACAGTGAATATAAATATTTTCTTTGGATAAAAAATTGTATATATTGCTTTTTAAAGCCTATTCCTCAATGTATAGTCTACAAGTTAAGGTATTGCAAAGAAAGTTTTTTATAACTATCTGGAAAAAAAACAGTATGTGTGCTGTGACTTATTCCACTTTGCCCAAGATATCAAAATTTCTGAAGAAATCATAGATAAGATGAAATGTAGTAAATAAAACTTCTCTGTCCTTTACAATTAAAATATGGTCGGAAAAGTCAAGGGCAAAATTACATAGGGTACATTTAAGAATAGCTTTCTCCTCTATTCGAAAGTGAGACCCTAATATGTCATAGGGTATCATAAAGTTTTAATTATTACTAAAATAACCGAAGTATCTGGATAAATTTATTCTACATATTCATTAATCCTTATACACATAATATCGTAAATATATGGTTGTCAATGTTGATTTACTTGGTTTTAGGAAGTGATAATTTTCTTAGGTAAATTTAGCTTTCTAATAATTTCGAATTAATCAATATGATTTTGATTTTTTTCGCTCACTTTTAAGAGATTTAGATTCTAAAAATTATAAAAAACATTTCAAGGCTAGATATAAATATATCGCACTCGATGAAACGTGATTTAGAGATTTAAATTTTTTGTAACATCATGTGTTTTTCATTATGTTTAGAAACGTACAAAAGTACATGGGATGTTTTAATAGGAAAACAAAATCAAATACAAAAGAGGCATATTAACTGACGTAGAAATTTAAAATTACTGCGCAATGACTAAATGACAAGTCTCTAGCTGCTTGTTGATCCATTGTTCTGGAAAAAAAACAAGTATTAGTGATAGAATTCAGGATCGGTTTTTTACCATTCGTCCTTTGTCGTGGATTGCAGATACACATTTCGAAAATAATTTCTTATGTTATGGAAATTTTTTCTTTCTAATATTTGTCTTTCATGCATTTTTTATACTTATATAAGATTTGAGCCTTTTAGCTGGTCAGTCCAATATTTAAGTGTTATGGACCTGATGTTATATTTATTTTGGGCAAGAATTCTACCTTAATAATAAATTCATTTTCTCCTGCCAGTAATGTTGTACTAGTTAAAATACATTGACTAAAATATCCATGTATGAATTGAATTTTTCTTCTGTCAGTAAATGAGAATGCCGTTAAAAGAGAAGTATTTCCACGCCCTTATACTTTTCTAACATCCTTAATTGATGTTTTGAATAAGAAATCTTCTCTCTAAGATCATGCCAATTAATATTTCACTTGTCAGGATCCATATCAATCCAAAAAACAAATAAACTGCAATTGTTTATTTCCTCTAATGAACACTTTCGAGCTAATGCTAGGATTTGGTTCTGATCATTTACATCTAGTTAAATTGTAATTCAATATGCCGTTGAGTTTTATCTTAAAACATTTTTACCTCTTTTGATGAAAATTTTGTAAGTTTTCTTTTTGTTATTTCTTCCATGTGGTTGTCTTTCCAATTTCAATACATGTATAAATAGATCCCTTTCATAAATCTCCTGGTATTTCTAGAGGAAGATCTGTGACTTATAAATGAAACAGGCACTCGAATATCTCTTTTATAATATTTTATTAATTTATCCAAACTATAATTACTACTATAACTGAAAAAAAAAACATCAGTGAAGTGAGAAAAATAAACTTTTTTCTATTTCTAACACTTCTAGATTCGAAATTTATTATTATAAAAAAAATTTGAAAATTTATATTCGGCATCTTATACGATTAAATTTCTAAAATTTAAAAATCAACAAAACTTTTAAAGTGTTTTTACTAACCAATACTAAGATAAGAAAGTTGTAAACGTTATTAAAGCGAAAATTACACTATAGAATTTCGTTCCCTCCCATCCTCCATGGAAAAGAGCTTGCTTGCATTTGCTTAGGGAAGGAAGTTCTTACACCGATAGAAATTCATGATGTCTTAAGATTCCCCATTAAATTATTTAGAGAATTCATTCTTGTTTATTAATTGACAACAATAATGCTGTAAAAAATAAAAAATAAAGTTTTTTGATTTTATTCATTTAATGACCCTTATGTTTTCCACAAGCCTTTTTCATTTCACATACACAATACTTAATATTAAAGAAAACGACTTTCATTCTCATTATTAATATCATTTTATATGACTCTTACAACAACCGTTGTACGAAACAATGACTGTGGCGCGAAGCGATGGCCGTGTCATGAAGTAGTGATTAAGCAGCTAAGCAGTGACGGTGCCCTAAGCGGTGACTGTTCCATGTAGGAGCGACGGTGATATGAAGCAGTGACGGTGACAGAGAGAGAGGAGAGAGAGAAAAAAATGCGTTTATACAAAGTCTATCACAGAGTGCAATTTATATATTTTCAAAAACGCAGCATATTTAAACTATGTGAAAAATAATTTAAATATGCAACTATAATGATATATAAGAAATAAACGGAACATCATTGAAATAAGTGACCAAATTAATAGGGTTTTATATGGAATATATTAAAGAGACACACACAGATCAGGTTGCAAATACGTAATACTATTATTTATTCTATTACGTGAAAGAACGTCCATCCCCAATGATTTTTTATATTAAAAACATTGAGGTATTTTCTTTCTTAATTTTGTTATTATGGACTTTTATGAATGATTTGTATGATATTAAAGTGTGATTAAAGTGTTAGGGTATGAGATAATTAACGCGCCAATCCTCGTTTGTTTCTTTCGCGTGCTCGTTTCCGGTTTAAAACCAATTCATTGTAATTTATATGAAAAAAAGCTATTATAATGCATAGCTAAAAGAAATGTAACTTTTGTAAAGTTTTGAAATTATCAATTAAAATAATATTTGATAACGTTAACTCCGTAAAACTCTAATTCAATAAGTAATTCGATTTGCTTCTTTTATGATAATCTTTTGTGGGTTTCACTTGAAATTTTCATAAAAATTAAAATAGAATTATTTAGTATACTAGAAGTTTCCTACAATTATTCAGATATTATTAATACTTTAAATGTATTATTAATCGTTGTATTGTAAAAAAGAAATAAAATGGCTACACATACTTATTTTAATAATATAATTTTAGAACAGTATTCGTGCTTCATTAATAATTTAATTTAAATTGCTCTATAGTGGGTGTCTCTGATGTTTAAATTGTGGTTGATTTAATTCACAAATTTATAACAGATATAAAAAAAAAATGTTTTCCTGAAAACTTCAGATTTCCTTTGAGAGGAGAGTAATTGGCAGTGAAACCCATTTTATGACTTGAAAATCACAAAAATAATAATAATCGAATTTAATTCTAACACACATCTGAATAGTTACTTATAATAAGCCTGCTATCTGAAGCCTTCCCAGATTTCCCGAACAAAGTTTTAAATCTTTGTGTGTCATGACTTTCTGATTACATTACGTTCTAACGTCACTATTAAAGAACTAAATTTCTGCTTTTGAATTATCAAATTATTTCTTTAAAACTACAAGAGTTGTAGAAAACGTCCATCTGCAGGACGACAGATGGAATAGCTAAGACATGTTAGTGTTACCATTGGGTGTTGCCATCTCTTGAATGCCACTAAAATAAATGTGAGATTGATTCATTGATTAATATTGATTTGACAAACTTTTGCTGTCATATCAAAATTTGATTGTTGCTTCTTCGAATTATCCTCATCTTATATAGAGGTCTGGATTTCTCCTCATGCATCGGAAACCAAACAAAACGCAATATCACGGAATCTTCAAAGAATTTTATATATATATAGATATAACAAGTCAATTGAAAAGTCCCCGGCCTGACACATAGATGGCGCTACTAGAATTAAATCTATATGTGTTTTAGTTAGCCCTAACCCTCAAAAGATGCGTGTATAAATTTGACTGCTGTCGGATCATTAGTTTGTGAATTATAGCATTTTGAGTGAAGCAACTTTTGTTATTGTGAAAAAAATGGATAAAAAGGAATTTCGCGTTTTGATAAAATATTGCTTTTTGAAGGGAAAAAATACAGTGGAAGCAAAAACTTGGCTTGATGCCGAGTTTCCGGAGACTGCCCCAGGAAAATCAACCATCAAGGATTGGTATGCTAAGTTTAGACGGGGTGAAATGAGCACCGAAGACGGTGAACGCAGTGGACGCCCAAAAGAGGCTGTTACCGCCGAAAATATTAAAAAAATCCACAAAATGATTTTGAATGACCATAAATTGAAATTGAATGAAATAGCAGACACTCTAAAGAATCAACTGAATGTGTACATCATATCATTCACGAATATTTGGGTATGAGAAAGCTCTGTGCAAAGTGGGTGCCGCGCGAGCTCACTTTTGACCAAAAACAACGACGAGTTGAAGATTCGGAGCAGTGTTTGAAGACGATCAAGCTTAATAAACCCGAGTTTCTGCATCGATATGTGACAATGGATGAAACATAGTTCCATCATTTCACTCCGAAGTCCAATCGATAGTCATCCGAGTGAACTGCACACGATGAACCCGCTCCAAAGCGTGGGAAAACGCAACAGTCGGCTGGCAAGGTTATGGCATCTGTATTTCGGGATGCGCATGGAATAACTTTCATTGACTACCTTGAAAAAGGAAGGACCATCAACAGCGACTATTACATAGCGTTATTGGACCGTTTGAAGGACGAAATAGCCGAAAAACGGCCGCATTTGAAGAAAAAGAAAGTGCTGCTTCACCCAGACAATGCACTGTGTCACAAGTCAGTGAAAACAATGGCAAAAATCCATGAATTGGGCTTCGAATTGCTTCCTCATCCACTGCTTGCTATCTCATCATTCGACGAAAATTTCTTTCCGGCGAGCATTCTTTTGAGATCTGAGAACAGGAAATGGTCGCTGGGGGCCAGATCTGGAGAATACGATGGATGAGGAAGCAATTTGAAGCCCAATTTATGGATTTTTGCCATCGTTTTCACTGACTTGTGACACGGTGAATTGTCTGGGTGAAGCAGCACTTTCTTTTTCTTCAAATGCGGCCGTTTTTCTGCTATTTCGTCCTTCAAACGGTCCAATAACGCTATGTAATAGTCGCTGTTGATGGTCCTTCCTTTTTCAAGGTACTCAATGAAAATTATTCCATGCGCATCCCAAAATACAGAAGCCATAACTTTGCCAGCTTACTGTTGCGTTTTCCCACGCTTTGGAACGGGTTCATCGTGTGCAGTCCACTCGAATGATTGTCGATTGGACTTCGGAGTGAAATGATGGAGCCATTGTCACATATCGAAGCAAAAACTCGGGTTTATTACGCTTGATCCTCTTCAAACACTGCTCCGAATCATCAACTCGTCGTGGGTTTTGGTCAAAAGTGAACTCGCTCGGCACCCACTTTGCACAGAGCTTTCTCATACCCAAATATTTGTGAATGATATGATGTACACATTCAATTGATATCTTTAGAGTGTCTGCTATTTCATTCAATTTCAATTTACGGTCATTCAAAATCATTTTGTGGATTTTTTTAATGTTTTCGTCGGTAACAACCTCTTTTGGGCGTCCACAGTCTTCGGTGCTCATTTCACCACGTCTTAACTTAGCATACCAATCCTGGATGGTTGATTTTCCTGGGGCAGTGTCCGGAAACTCGGCATCAAGCCAAGTTTTTGCTTCCACTGTATTTTTTCCCTTCAAAAAGCAATATTTTATCAAAACGCGAAATTCCTTTTTATCCATTTTTTTCACAATAACAAAAGTTGCTTCACTCAAAATGCTATAATTCACAAACTAATGATCCGACAGCAGTCAAATTTATACACGCCTCTTTTGAGTGTTAGGGCTAACTAAAAAACATATGGATTTAATTCTAGTAGTGCCATCTGTGTGTCAGGCCGGGGACTTTTAAACTGTCCTCCTTGAGCCAACCCATTTATTTGCCTGTATATTTTCATACTGAAAAGTATATAATTTTCCTACAGTACTAATTATAAAAGATTCTTAAATTTGCTCAGTTTTATCATATTTTCTATGTTATATTTATTAAAAAGTATCATCAGACCCTAATCATATCCTCTATATGAATGGAATTAAACAGATTTTGAAAAATCATAACTATAAATTTCTTGGACTTCGGTATTGCCTAATTAATTAATTAATTCTGTACTATTTTTAATAACAACGGTTTCTTCAAGTTTTTCCAAAATATTATTCAAAATATTCAGCAGAATTTTAGTTATGTATGTATTATATCCATTTGTGATAGTTCTGAATTTAATTGGGTTCTTATATAATTAAAGAGTTAGGAAAATACGAGTTAATTTTTATTATAGAGAGGAATTTATTATAGAACTATAAATACAGTTTATTTTTATGAAATTTTGTTAACCTATTAGTAATTTCCCTTTTTTTCTATACCTTGAAAGAACAAAAGCTTCATTATTTTGAAAATATTCATCCATCTTTTAAAAGTAAAAATGCCTGCATATAAATGCAAAGTTCCCGGGAAGTTTATTTACATATACTATTATAAAATGCTTTCGTAGGTTTTCTATAGAAGGTCTAATATCTCTCAATTTTATTCCGTTTTTAAATCTATAATTAACATTTTTTAGATTATTGAAGACTATCTTTAAATTATTTAAAGGCCTCAAAGGGTTTAATATATTTGATAGATACTTTAGTTATAAAACTATCAAGATCCTTACATATTTAATTTTTAGCTACATAATTGTTTTCAGTTATTAATAATCTATAACCTGTACCTTTATTCGTAATGTTTCATAATTTTCCATCATTAATTAAATCCAAATCTCCTATGAGTATGTGGCCATTATATTCATCTTCGTAGTCACCGTACCAATCTCACACACGCACATTGACCTAATAATTCCGAATCCCCCTCAGAATTATAATTTATTATTAATCTTCCTAATTTTTTGTTGTATCTAAAAGCACTTTTTATAGTTATATTTTTAATTAGGAATAAATGCATGTATTTTTTAAAAACACTTGAAAAATTTATCTTATTGAAATATTTGAATAAAAATCGAATCGTGCAATATTCCGTTACATTTTCATCATCTATATGCATCTTGATATTTAGTTTATTAATAATGTAATTACATGTGTGTTTCATAATATGAAAACTTTGTCCATCCAGTAGCTTTTCAGTTATCTCTCTCAAGCTATTCTAATTTTAGCCTTCTTCAATCTGAATATGAAATATTTAATTTTTTAATGTTCAAGTTCTTTTTAAAATATTTTAATATTTTTCTAATTCTGTAACGTTATTCCTAATTCTATAATGCTATCAAAACCATGCATATTAAAATGTGCGATTTCAATTCTACAAAATTGATTTTCATTTTGGTATCTTTTTGTATCTGATTTATGCTGATTCATTCTAATATTAATACAATTAGATGTTTGACCTATATATTTATATTCATATATTCTACATTTCATTATATAAATACAGTTGTTCGTTTTGTAGAATGTAAACAGGAATTTTTGATTTCTCTGTTCTGCACCTATCATGATGCATGTTTTGCGTCTTTTATCTCTACAATTTCTGTATTTCAATTTTAACTCACTTAAATTCTGCGAGTAATTATCATAAAAAGTCGCCTCAAAATTTCTATTTATCTTCAAGTCACTTTGAATAGATCTGTTTTTCAATCTGCGTCTAGAGTTATTAGATATATTATTTATAAAATTACTATTTCGAAAAATTCTAGTTTTATATTTTCTAATGTAATTATGTCTAGAACCCAAAACACCATCAAAAGAAGAATGATTATAAATTTTTTTTTTGAATATTTTAGTTTAAAATTTTTTTATATACTGACCCATTATTGTGCACCCATTATTATAATCATTAATATCATACAAATCCATCAAAATATCTCATTGAGCGTTGAAGAAATCATCTCAACTTTCAAAAATACGCGTAGAGATCATAAATACAAAATGGTAATTTTTGACGATAATACACACACTATCATAGTAAAATACCGGGCATTGACAACCAAGCCAAACTGCCATTTTTATAATAAAATTCTATTCATTAATACAAATTTTTATAACAAATTCATATTCATTAATACGAATACATATACATATGAAGTGAGATGCTGCGCACCCTTCAAATTGACTTCAACATCTACAGGCAGCGGTGTGGAAGCAAGGAGGGTAAGATGCTAGTTTAGATATCGGTCACATTACTTAACTGTGAAAAGTTTCAAAATCTATCACCAATAATCCTCGCGTTATGCTAGAGCAACATTTATTCTTTCAAACTATCTCACCATACAATTTTTCTGTTAATTCAAAGAAAATAAAAATAAATAAATTTATTTATGCAAATGTATTCAGTTTTCTCCATTAAAAATATTTGTATATGCGTTGAAGTCGAATGTGAAACTTATAACTATTTTCTAAAAATATTATACTCGTAAGATCCCAAATTGGAAATTAAAATGGATTAAGTATTATATAGTTATTTAAAAATATTCTCAAATGCTCTCAGCGTTAAAGTAGGATTAAAAATGGTTATTTTGGGATAGTGTTTTTAAAATATGGTAAAACTGTGAAATCTTCGTTTAAGTGTTAGAACAGAATAATTATATATAAATGAAACATATTCTACTCATTAAAGTATATTATTTAAAAATAGTTTAACTACTTTAACTACAGTTCATACTTATATAATAAAATACATCTTGTTATATATTATACCAAAAAACTTTTAAATTTAAGTACATTAGCGTATGCAATTTCTCTAATTCTACATTCTCATATTCTTCGAAGTTTGTTAATTTAGTACACAAGAAAAATTTTGAAGAATATTTTAATAACGGTTCCCAACATCCTTTGCTCTATTCTGAAATTCTAAGCATTTTGTCTCGAATTCATTTGCATTTATATTAAAAACAATTCAAAATAGTTTGTTCAGTAGAATTTCTAATTTATAAAATTTTCCATTGTTGGCATTTTAAGATGAAACACAATCTTGAAATTATGCTTGTCAAGAGAATTAGCTGTTTAAAATACAAGTCAAACTTAACAAAATTTTTTCACGTAGCTTTCGTTTTAAAGTAATATATTGACAGTGACGTAGATCTATTAGATAGGTCTATTATAAAAAAGAAAGCTTTTTTCCATGTTTAAAATATATCTCGACAAAATTTTTTCTTTGTTTTTTTAAATAATTGTTTTCTTTATTAATAATTAGAATAACAGAATCTTGAATTCTATCTTGAATATTGAATATTAACTATAATTAGAATCTTGAATTTCTTACTAAATTTACTCATGCTTTTCGTTGCACTACCTGATATTCATAATTACATTTAACCTGCTGCTTTTAAAATACGACATATGAAAATGACAATATGAAAAAAAAAAAAAAAAAAAAAAGAAACTTTTAGAATTTTAATGAATCATTTTAAAATATGTTGTTCATACTGTAAATAATCTATTCAAGTCTTTATAAAACTATTTAAAGAGATCGTGATTTCGAAATACATTTTAATTTTCACCTCCATGTGAAAAATTTTAGAAACATTTATAAGCAAAACTTCCCCTTAATGTCGAATTGTGCTTTGTTCTTGAATAGTGCAGGGTGAATCGAAGGTCCCTGACACATTTGAAAATTTGATATGAAATCAACTAATTGACTTACGAGAGAGTTGTTCGGAGCGAAATGCTTCCTTTGGTGCTATTTGTTGATTAAAAGTTTTGCTAGAGCAAATAAAAATAGTTTTGAGTTTCACCCAGAGATGGCGCTATATCATCAACAGCAGGAAAAAAAAATTCAGCTCAACCAATTAATAGAAGCAAATGCACACCATTTATGCACAAACGCATTAAAATTACGTGCGACAAAACTAACACATTTAAATGAGGATACTTTTCGTAAATCGAACTGCGAGTCATCTTTTTAGATTTAGAATCAAAGCAATTCTTTTCTGTTGAAACGTGTGCATAACCAAGAGACCGCGGTGGCCAAGTGGCCATCATCACGAACTCGTGGTCGGCGTTGTTTTCGCCCTGTCGTGGGTTCGAGTCCTGATGCCTCTGAAGACCCGCCCTGTAGCGGGGCTGATGCATTTTAAATGTGCTCGACATTTTCAGATTCACCCATTATTGGGGCCTCGGACGTTTGGTGAGAGAGGTGACCGCTCTGGTGACGTCCTTGATCGAAGCTCAAAATTGTGAGGTCTGGTGCCAATAGCTCTCGTGTTACTTTTCAGGGCGACTCTAAAAGAAATCAAGTCATGCGCATAAAATAATTCAGATTGCAGTACGTAATTCGAAAATTTTTTTTTTTTAAATTTCTACGAACAAAACTTTTCAGCGTTGGAACGTTATTATCTACGCCACACTAGCATAAGCCAGTTAGTTCGTTTCATATTAAATTTTAAAAAAGCTAGGAATTTTTGGTCCCCCTTATAAATTCCTTATAGCAAACATGAATCAAATGAAAATATTTTTAAAAATTATAGTAATGTTTAATATTATAGTTAATTTAACTACCTATAAATGATCTTGGGACATTTTATGAAATATAACTAATGATTCGTTTTTAATACATGACGAATTATTAGGTACATTTAGAAACTTAGTAAGTTAGAAAATTTCTTAAATAATATAATGATTCGTTTTTAATATATGTGAAATTCCTAAAAAAATTAATCATGTTTAATTCATAATATACCAAAAAAGTCAATATTGTATTAAACAAATTTATGACAAAATTCAATGACTTATTTTGTTTAAATGGAATGACTTGGTAGCCCAATGATCATGAGTTCAAGTCAAGGGAACCACTCGATAAAAAATAAATAAAAATAAAAATGAAAACTTTCATCAACTCAAGGTATTTTTAATGTTTAAAAATTTTATTCATTTTCTCGAATGATTTCTAATTTATAATATTATCGTCCATAGAATCGATATAAAAACTAAAATCAGCTTTGATATCCTCAACCACTACACGTGAACGTTCATTCAAATGCATTCACGTAGCTTCAAGAGAATCTACAAGAGCGTTCAAATTGTTCTTCAGAAAATTACAAATGATGGAAATAAACTTTAATAAGCGATACAGAGTTCCAATTATGCTTCTAGGAGTTTTCAAATACCGTTGTAAGTGATTTTTATGCTTTTTTTTAAGCTCATTATCTTTTACAAAGATATTTTTAGTTTTTTCTCGACTTTAAAATGATATATTTCAAACAAAAGTTCAAGATAACTTCATGAAACTTAGAATTGACATTTTATAAGCATACTAAAATAATTTGGTTGAGTTAAATTTGAATTTACAGGAAATTGTTTAATGTATCTCGAAAAACACAAATGCCAAAAAAGCTAATTCTGAATTTAGAATTTATTAGATTGTTACGCATTTAACACACACACACACACACACACACACACACACACACACACAATACACACACACACACACACACACACACACACACACACACACACACACACACACACACTACTACTACTGGTTTTCAATAATTATTATTTTTAAATAACCTTAAGATAGACCCATTGAGTTTCTTGTAAATAATTTTCAAGTGATTAAAAATTTGTATTAAATCTTTTTGGAATTTTAAAAGGAATCTGTTTAAAAGTTAGAAAAAAATTAAATAGAAAATATATCCTCAAATGCACTTTTTTGTGCACACAAATTTCTAGTTTAATTTAAAAAGCTTTTATATTAGTTAATTATTTTTCATTTACACTAAAAAATACGATTTTTACTTCTGTATTAAAAGTTTTTTGCTCGCTTTCATTTAATTTACTTATTTATGAATATATCAATTTATTGCAGTATTACATCAGTTTTCATATCAATTCATTTGTTTTGAGGTACATTGAATTATGCAATTTTTTTGTGTATTTAGCATAATCAGTATACGGAAAAGGGAATTGATTGGGTAAAAGATTCTTACTTTCTTCCTTATTTTTTACTTATTTATGAATATATCAGTTTATTGCAGTATTATATCAGTTTTCATAACAGTTCATTACTATTGAGGTACACTGCATTAAGCAATTTTTATATGTGTGTTCAGCATAATAAGTATACGAAAAAGTGAATAGATTACGTGAAAGATTTTTACTCACTTTCTTATCTTTAACTTAGTTATCAATGTATTCGTTTATTGCAGTATTATATAAGTTTTCATATAAGCTTATTACTTTTGATTCTTACCAAATAAAACAGTTTTTACATGATTATTTAATTAGTCTACTGAGGAATTTGCAGACTGCGTAATTTTTTTTTGCACCTTTTCATTTCATTTACGAATTTATTAAAATAAAAGTAGTTGAGTATTTTGAAGAAATGAGTTGAGTTGATAAGTTTAAATAATTTATAAATAAAAATGTAATTCCTTTCATAATTGAAAAAATGCAATTTTTGTTCCTTTTGTGAATGAAATATCAAAACTGTATTCATTCCCTATTTTCTCAACTCTTATTTAAAAAAAAAAAAAATTTTAAAATACAGCGGTATTTGATTAACACGAGAAATTTCATCCCAAACCATTAAGAATACATCAACATTTCTTTTTTGGTGCTTTAAATTAAAGCCACTCTTGGGAAAAGAGACAGACATCAACCATCTCGATGGTTCTTGATGCAAGAGGAAACTCGGAACCGAGATTCGTAAATTAAGTTTCAAAAGAAGCAGACAACTGAGGTCCTTTTCATAGAGCTATCGCTGAGGGGAAAGCTCTTTTAAGAAGCTTCGCTCAAGTGAGCTCTTTCTCTTTTCTGTTTCCCAGAGAATTGTATGGAGAACTGAAAACTGACATGCTTCGGGCTACGGACAAATGTTTTGAAATTGCAAAGATGCAGGGTGCGTTCGCAGTATGTCCTTGAGGACATTTTTATCTCGATGTATAAAATGCTGTACAAGTTATCGAAGCTCTTTTTTACGAAGAGAATGCTGTGATACTTCCATCAGAAGGGAACTTCTTAAAACTGAAATACAGTTAAATCTAATTTAAAATGGAAAAAAGTTGGAATTGTGCGTTTGATAGTGTCCCGAGCAACTATCTTTTATCAAGCAACTAGATCTTTTTGTGAAGTGGTAAACGGGTGAAATTCTTTCCAGCCTTTCTTAAAAGACTGTTTTGAATGTAGTTGAAAATATAATGCGTTGGGGGAGCCTTCACGAGGATTGAGTAATCGAATACATTAACGAATCGGAAAAATACGAAAGGATTTACGATAATTCTTTACCTGTGAGATGTAAAACGGTTGCTTTGCAGAGGAATGAATAATTTACATTTCCTCTTCTTTTTCATTCAGTTAGAGGGCGGCTTTCAAAGTATGCACACAGAATTTATTTCAAGAAGAGATGATAAACTTTTCTTCCTTCCAAAACAATTTTGTTGTGAAAAGAAAGTTTTTTCATATTATTTTAAATGAAACGGTACATTGGACATAAGTATAACCTATTCATGTTTTAATAACATGTTTCAGTCCAATTTTTTTTTGAATGGGGCGAAATATAAGTATATTTAAGAAAATGAAATACAGTTGTTGAAGATAAAACTATATTTTTCATAAAGTTTTTGAGCATGTTTCAATAAGCAATGCAGACTACAATGTCAAGAATTTAAAATTACTTTAAAATTAAAGAGCAGCTAATGATTATTCTCCTGAAGCATATTTTTAATTGATTGGTTTATTAATTAAAATCAAATTGAATAGAATATCGATGAGGTTTGTTAATATAAACTATTATCTGATTAAGATATTACCATGTTTTTAAATCAAAACTGAAGCAGCTTCGGGCTTTATTGTGCGATTTTAAATTCATAGAGGCAGATAATACTTGCGACATAAAATATATTAATTTTTAAGACAAATAATCTGATATATTCGTATATTGGAGCGTTTAAATATTAATTATGTCTTTTATATCTTATGATTTATTGATTTGAAGCAGACGGTAACTTTTAGTCGAATTTTTGAAAATAAATCCAGTTGAAGAATTAAATTATTTTTAGAGGCTGAAAAACAAGAAAAATAAGTATGAAATAAGTAATTTAAGAAAATTATAATAAGAGTAAACCTTTTAAATGCAGATTAAAAACAGAATTATGTAGTAGCTTCTTTTATAATTTGCATTCATCTGTATAGTTACCTGATTCTTGACTTAGATACAGTACATATTATTTACAGTATTCTCTATATAATTCTGCAAAAAAATTCATAAATTGCTTTTGTGAACTGTATTAATTATTAACTTGTCATATATAATAATTAAGTTCCCTTTAACTATTATTAGTGTTATTTTATCCAGTAGTAACTTGAATCCTAAAAAGACTATAACGAAGGACCAATTTTTTTATGACAATAAATGCTTTAAATGTTTTTTAAAATATGTATTCAAAATAAATTTAAGTTAAATTTTTCGTCATAATAAATTTCATTTAAATATGTATATTTGGTAATTTCTTAATTTATTTTACTTAATTAGACATTTATTTAGATTTACTTTTGCAGGCTATTTAATAAATTTTCCACTTATAACTTTTGTTTAAAAATCCGCCTTTTAAACAAAACAAAACAAACAACAACAACAAAAAAAAAACCCTTGAAAATAAATGTATTTGTCCAAATGTATAAAATATGGAAAACATTTATTTGCTTTCCTTTATACTAATGGTAAATTACATATTTGTCTTCCTCTAATATCATTGCGCAGAACGCAAACTTGCAATATATTTTGTGATTATAGAAAATTTTTCTCAGTGATAGAATCAGTTCGGGGGGGGGAGTGGATAAAGCACATATATAAAATCATCTTACTGTGCATTAAGACTTTACTATATTTTATAAATAAGGCCTTTTATTCTAAACAGGAAAAATAAATATAAGTTTAGTATTACAATAAGAAAAGAAACGAAATATGGAATTCATTTCATACAAGAAAAATCGAATTTACAAATATTCCAGTAAGAATTAAAATAGTAATTAAAGACATGCTCCCTTCGGCATCCTTGGTTCTGAATATTTTTTTAAGGAGGGGAACACTAAATTCTAACATTTCTTTTCTTTTCGCGTGAATCTCTTGCGTGAAAAATACAAGGGTAAAAAAAAAAAAAAGATTGTTTCTCGGAAAAATAACTCCATCATTGAAGAGAGATAAAAATTCAGAATCATATCGCGGGAGCATTGGGGATCTCTGGGCTGCACACTCTACTTTTCAGAGTGTTATTTTCATAAAATATTAAATACCATCAATCGAATATTGAATGATCGAAGTATATTTATTTAAAAATCACTTAAAATTAACACATTTAAAATTTTTTCGAATTTAATGCTATTCTGAACTCGGTGATATTTGCGGATTTCAGCCATATTAGGATGTATAAATGATACCTCATGTCTCTTTTAAATTTCTCAGTGGCTGTAGTAGCCTAGGGGTCATCATTGCGGAACGAGGTCGGTATTGTTTTTGTCGAGTTGGAGGTTTGAGCCCTGATGTCACTAAAGACCCTCCGTGTAGAGGACTGATGTACGTTAATTCTGGTCGAGGTCCTTATACCTCCAGTTGGTGTGACTTGGAAGTTTAGATGGGTGGTGACAGCTCATTTGCTGTCCTCGTCACTTAACCGAGGCTCAAAATTATTCACTAATAGCTGCTATGGTGCTATTCAGTGCTAATAAATAATCTCACAATACTTCTACATCTTGCCAGGCTCTCGTGTTTCTTTAGTTTTATATTAGTTATCGTCATACTTCTAATACTAACCATCGTTATTTGACATTCAACTGTTGACTTATCTCATACTAATTCGTGAGTAATGGATTGAGTACCACTGCTGCATAAGATAGTAAAGTCAAAATTTTATATTGGTATTGGCACCTTTTTTTCATCTGAAAAATGATTAGTTCTTATGTTCTATACTCTAACAATGGTCGAATAAGGCTATAATGTCATCCAATGTTTATAATTCATTCAATTTAATTAAATATCTAATTGATGGATGTTATATCTTGTTTGACATTTACTTAATCGGACATGGATCTCATTGTAAAAGCTGCGGAAAAAATATACAATGAATTTTCATTTAACTAAAAAAATAATTTCTTATTATAAGGCTTTTTTTTATCTTAGTTTATTTATAAATTCGTGTAATTAATTGACAAGCACTTGAAGCTCTTAATTGGAATATTTAGTAATTACAATTTAGGAAACGAAAGAAAATATAATATTGGTTCGAATTTTCCACTATGTTTTTTGCGACAATAAAGCTAAAGCTCATATAAGCAAATCTAGTATGTTGCTTAAACATCTGCTTTATATGCAGTTATTATAGAACGCTAAGATAAAAATCGAAATCGTGAACTAGAAAGATACACCTAACACACTATACTATACACCTAACACACATACACTAAAAATGTAATTCTAAATTAAATTCTGTTGGAGATGCAGTTACATAATAAAAACATTGGAATTGCAATGATTCATCATCGAGCACTAATCTAGTTTTGCGATAAGGTTTCTGGTTTGGAACTAGTTTTATCAGACGATTTTTTCGAGCTTCTCTTTTGACTTCGGAAGAATTGGGCATATGATGGACCACGCATTAAAACAGATTTCAAAGTTCTTACATGTTTTGTTCGCAAAGTTAGAGAAATGTTATTTCAACTGAATTTTTGTCTTCGTTATTTGATCACAGAAAAGAACGGTTACTTTACTATTTTAAAAAATCTTATTTGTTATTATTGAATAAAAAGCTAATTCAAACATAAACACAAAGAACAATATTTAGATAAAATACCATAAGGATTATAATTAATTTTTAAATGAAGAAACAATCACGTGGTAAATTGTATCAGATTGTTCATCGGAAAAATTAGTATTTAGGGAAATATTGTGGAATACTTGAAATTCATTTTTAATACGGTGGGACAAAGATGAGATGAAAGACATGTTTTACTAAGTATCACTGCATATAGATAATCAACGTAGATAACCAAGATTCAACCGTGACAGAGAAAATGTAGGTGTGTTATCCAATTAACTCTCAGTTCGGAAGCTAAGTAAATCTTGTCTGATTCTGCGAAAATCTGTAGTAATAAGTGTATTTATTCCCTTGGATATCTAAGATTTTACTGTTTTAATTCAGTTCTAGAGAGGGGCCAATAATTGTTTTATTACTCACATGCTTTATTTCATTTTATTTAATGAAATTTTAAGTGCTAAACATATTTTAATATACCTCTTTTTTCAAATTCACTAATAAGAATTTTTCTTTGTTTTATGAACTCAAATTTCTATATGGCTAATTGTTTGTACCAACAATATTCATTGGAATAGAGAATTCATACACTTTGCACTTAAACTATGTCGGGAAAATTACTTAGTCCTCAAAATAAAGGTACTGTTATTTTAAGTACGTGATTGATTTAAAAGAAATGAGATAAAATGTTTTTGGATGTAATTAGTATCCAAATGTAAGATATTTAAAATATGAACACTAAATAAATTAGATGATGCAAAAAATAAAGGCAAATTTAGGGTGTTATATTTTAAATGACATTAAATTGGGGATTATTGAAGAGTCTACTAAAGTGCAAGGAATATCGCATAGGTAATAGGCTTAACTTTGTTTATTCATCCTAAAATGCATCAAAAAGGTTTAAAGATAAAGTACCACTTTAAATATGTTCTAATACCTTTAACATCTGAATTATTTTGTTTGAAATATCATTGTTAAGTATTAGGGTATTTTCATTTTTGTGGGTGATTTAAATTGATTACACAATATCTGTCACTCATTTACATAAATTCTACAATGGAAATTTTGTACTTATAAAAAGGTATTGATTTTTTTAAAAATATGCAGAAGAAATTGAAATAAAAGTTTTTCACTTCCTTTTAATTACTTTACCTGTTTCTTAGAAAAGTTTTAGAATTTATCAACAATCACTAATTTTTACTACCTATTATCATTAGGGAATTTTTTTCATCTGTTTGTAAATATATTACTACTTTAAAAACAAAAGTAGGATTAATAGCTGCAATATCATAAAGTTACTTCTTAGTTTTCCTTTAAAAACAGAATGAATTTCTAAAATTCATTTATTTTAAGATCTGAATTAAACACGTCCACATGCATGTGTGTTTATGAATGCCAATAAAAGAAAAGGGGACTATACAATTGAAAACGTTTATATATTTTAAAAAAAGCTTTAAGAATTATGTGTTGGGATATCTTTATATATTAATAATTAAATCTTTAAGCATTAATCATTTAAGACAACTGTTCACCTTCGAAGAAAATTTTTTGAGTAAATATAAATTTTGCCTTAAAATGTATATTTTAAAACCTTATGGGACTTCAAAATTAGTAAAACACTTTTTAGTGTATATTTTTACTATCAAAAGGGCATTTTATACAAATATAAGCAAAAATTAAGATTTTACGTAAAACATGGAAACTCGAAAGAAAATAAATATACTGACATTTTGTAAATTGAATAATGCTTTATACAACCATATAGAGGGAACAGATTATTATTTTGAACATATAGCCCTTAAATAGAAAGCTATGGAAGTTCCAGTTTAATACACTGAAAGTTTCTTTAAAAGTTATTGTAATTTTCCCTTTATTGCTATATAAAAAAATTTCTATTCAATATATAATCTCAAGAAGTCTTTCTATGTATAGATAGTCGAAAAAACATATATAAAAAACTTCAGGTACTTTGATACATAGCAGTTCGAGTTATTGTGTTTTGCAGTATTGAAAAATACCATTTTTAGAGCCTTTCCAGTCAGAGAAATTCATGATCAAGTAATATTAAAACTGCGATAATGCACTTCCTAAATAAGATAGAAACAGAATTTAAACATATTTTTAAGAACGAAAGATTGAATTTTAATATGAGGCTAAAATATCAATATCTGAACCAAAAATTGTGTTTTGAAGGTGAACTGTGTGACCTGAAATTTCATTCATTAGGATAAACTTATGCATAAACCATTTAAATCTTAGACATTAATCAATCATTAAATCATAGATAGCATCAATAACAGCAAATTATTTTAGAATTAATTAGTAACCTTATTGGTATTTTTTTTAAATCAAAAAATGATAAATTATGTATTTCAAAATTTATAATTAAATTAAAATGACGTAAATAAGCTAAAATAAATTGCAGATGATTAATACTTAAGCTTTTTATAACTTTATTATATCAGGAATTGCTTATGACAAGGTTCATTCTGAATTTTAATTTACCCTTTACTACTTCGTGCTGGCTTTAATTAACAATTTTAAGTAATCATTTATTCAATTAAGCAATTAAAATATTTTTTCTTTTTTTAAACTACTTTTTGTTTCACGAGAGTGTAATGAGGGTTCAGAAAATTAATTTTCTTTAGAAAATCCTGAATAATGGTGAAACCTCTTACATTTTTGATGTCGCGTTGCACTAGTAGCAAAAATATTTCCAAGGAAAGAGCTAACATTACGGATAATTCCTTAAATCACAAATATTGTTTAAAAAGAATTATAAAAAATTTAATATGATTGGTGAATCCTCAAAAATAAACTTACATGTTTTATTCGAAAAGAGGGAATATAAAATTGGTAATGTAATAGGTTTCTTAATGTATAATATTAAGTTGATTTCTATATAAAACAATTACAAAAGTTTCTCAAAATATTTTTTGATAAAGAAAAATAATCGTCTTCTCTAAGTCTATAGTAAAAATTCTTTGAAAGCATTTAAAAATTTCCATGAAATTACAGATATAGTGATGCTAATAATTTCTAGATTATTCAATGTTATTGAGGTTTTTTCATTATTCACAATAAACTCTAGTTCCAATGAAAAAAAGGGCTTAATTTCAATAACCCCTTAGAACTTTTGTTAGACTGTCACATTTTTTTATGGATCTGTGTAAACTCCAAAAGAACACAGAAGTATCTAATTTTACTTAGAGAATTCTATCATCCATTGCCAAACAAACTCTTAGAACAGCACTTGAGCAGTAACTCTTAAAATAACAGATATGAATGTTATTTTTGAGTCCAAGTTAAACGTTAAAGGAAAAGAGAGAAAAAATAAGTTAACTTTCTTAATGGAGTGTTGTTTACTTATGAAACATTACACGATTCTAAGAATTTAGTCAAGAATTCTTATTAATCTTATTCCTCGGACAGAACAAGTATGCCTTTTAAGTATATAAGGCGAGAATTAAATCACAGTTTTGTCCTAACTTGTGAGACTTGTCACTTTCTTTGTATACATTGCTCGGAATTTTAAACAATTTGTAAGCAAAAATGAGACATTTAGAAACCATTATGTTGACATATGTTACTTTAAATGCAGCTGTTAAATTATATGAAACTTGAGCATTTGTTCCCAGAAGGAACATTAAAGTGATAGGAATTTTAGTAACAATTTTACATTTCATGACTGTTTGTAACTCTTAGGGGGTTTCTTAGGAATTTCGGAAAAAAGTAAAAATAACATTTTAAATTTATTATTTTGAATTTTAAGCTTTAATGCTGGAATGTAAAAAACTGCTCTTTTTTACACATAACTATAAAAACTGAGTTTTCATTGCAAAAATATTGATTAAATAAAGCTTGTCATTTTCAAGATACTCATCTATTAAGTTACTGACTAAAGCTCATAATCGATTTTGAAGGAAGTATTATTAGAGTCGTATTTCTCAAATGGATATTGGCTTTGAAAATGAAAAAAGGCTTAAATGCTTTATATCAGAATCGAAGAACTTTTCATACAAGGAGGTCATATTGAACCATAAATATTAAATTAATAAATTAATTATAGAAATTTTAATTCAACATATTCACACTTCATGTTATTTTTTGATGCAGCGTATCTATGCATAACCTATAAAAATTACTTATCATTATGTTTAGTTTGTTCAGAAAAGTAAGTTTCCTGGAAGCCGTAATGAAACTCAAAAATAATTATTTAGGAACATTTATTGAAACAAGTTCTAAAGTTCCTTAGCTACCTAACCACCAGAACTGAAAAATGTTTCATACCATGAGACCAATTTTTGTATACCTTTATCAAAGAAATCCGTTACCTGAAAACGTTGCCAGCGTGAAAGCCATCTGAATGTCGTCTTTCTTGATAAAAATTCTTTCCAACTAGGAACATTTTCAGATACTAAAGAGATGGACTATACTGTTCTCATGCTCTGGGTTTTGAGTTCGACGTGTTCCCAAAATATTATGTTTTGCGTCTCTGTATGGTCTCCGGAATGACACGCATTTTAATTTTGGTGATTCTTGTGTGGAGAAGTTGATGAAAGTGAGCTAATAAATGTTTACAAATTATTATGCTTTGTGTCTTTTTATGGTCTCCGGTGAAGCATACAATCAGGACAAATCAAATAGTATAATGTAAACAAAGAAAAAAATAACAACCAAAAATACTAAAAATTAAAATAGATTTTCCCTTTTTGCAAGTTGTAGATTATGATAATCGTAACTTGATTGGAAAAATATCAAGTCAATATTATAAACCTAAATACAACAGGATATGTAAAATGGGAGAATGAAATATTGTCTCAGGTAGTGTTATTAATATGCATTTTATCACTTAATAAAGTTTCAGAATGACATGATCGATTGCTAATATCTCAATAATTAGCTCCAGTACAACTTTAATTAGATATTTTCATAACTTTATTTTACTGACATACATATACATCTTAGATAAAAACCTTCCAGATAATTTGATTGTTTTACAGGCTTCAGAATAATGCATGTCTCATTAGATAATTTAATTCTCTGTTAGTACATAACTTCTTAAATTATCTCCCTACTATTTAAGCTACTGTTTAACACAAAAGATTATATGAATGAATGAATATTAATAAAGTATAATCTTTAGTTAAGTATAATTAAATTATTAGTTTTCCAATTGATAACACTCTTTTTGTTTTATTAATAACATATCTGTTATCAAAAATATTCTACAGAAAAGTTCGCTTATAGAAAATAAATTTGAAACGGAACGAAATTTTATATACCTCAAATTTAATCTGCATATTTTTTTTTTAAAATAAAGAATTTTTCATTTCCAATCAAAATGTGTAAAAAGTACATTATTTTTTTATGTTACACATAAATGTTTTTAAAAAAACATTAAGACATACCTATATTTCTTATTGTGGTATTTAAATAAAATTAATATAATTTATTAAAGAAGAAATGAAATATAAGATTACGAAGTTAAACCATCCTTTCGAATGGTTTAGTTCTAGTTAGTTTCGTTCATGAAATGATTTTACAGGATATCAGCTTGACTAGCAAAATAATATTGAGCTTTAGTTAAAGGTAAAAGGAAAAGGAGAAATATGTAAGATGCTACTGAAATTTGAACAGCTAAATATTATCCTAATTCTTAATCGGTGCACTCCAACTTAAATCCTCATAAAGTTGCAATGACGTTAGGTGGTTATCTCGGAAGTAGAAAGTACTTATTGTAACAGCATTAATATTTCCTCTCGACTGAGTTAAAAAATGCCATTACATCTATAAATAAAAAACGTATTTTAATTCAGGCTTTTAATATTGCATAAACAGCTTTGAAAAACAAGCAATATATGAATTAGCTAGTAATCGTAAAATGAAAGAAAAGTAGCTGAAATAAAAAAAATTCTTGAAGGATACGATTATTATCTTATTATTGAATTATTTCTTGTTTCTATATATATTTAATGTAAATTTATATTGGATTAATACGAAAAGTTCAATATACTACTTCAAAAAAGAAATAAGTTGCATTCATTTCTAGAGGGATCTTAAGCTGAAGCTAAAATTTTACCGATAAGAAAGAAACTGCGTAATTTACTTGGATATTTTATTTAAAGTTTACATTTAATTCAGGAAATTCATCTGACACCTCTGATGTAGTGAGGAACCATGATAGCCTGTTTCGTAAAGTAAAGATGTGAATCTCGTTTCAAGACAGAATTTCATAGGGCATCATTAGTTATAAGTATGTTGTATGTTAAAAGTACCTTGTCCTTAAATACATTATAAAAATATGAGGTAACAAGTTCCAATGTCATCCATATACCTACCACTTATGGAATCAATCATCGATCCTATATTTTGTTGCAGCTATGTATTAAGAGTCATCAGTCGAGATTTTAAAGGGGTTAAGTTCCCGAGTTCCATAGCCAGTAATGATCGAGTTATGGGTTTAAACTCAATTTTCATCTCGAAATATCAAGTGGAACAATGAACATTGTATGCTACATTTAATTCGGGCTGAAATTTAGTATATGGTGTAGTGTGAAAGTCATGAAAAAGAGAAAACAGCTTTAATATTGTCCTCGTCACTTGTCAGTAGCTGATCAGTACAATGCACTATACCAACAACACTCGTGTGACTATTAAGCGACATTAGTCATTCAGTTCCGAATGAGTCTTCCAATTCTTGCTGAGGAGGATAATCATGATTTGAGGATTATATATGATGTAAGAAAATTATAATCTTATAATTCCAAATCCTTTGTTTTTATACAAATAAATTTTTTGTTAAAATTATAAAACTGTATGTTTTTAAATAGGGACTTCAGCTTTATTTTATCACTAAATTCAGATTTGTATTAAATTTTAGATAAGTATACGAATTAAATAAATTATATTTATAAATTTTTCTAATAAATGTGTAAAAGTTCCGTATAACAATATATTTAGATTCCTTTCCTATTTGTTTTTAATTATTTCTTACTTAATTGTTCATGTAAGATTTTAAATTTCTTTCTCCCTCTCTCGCATGCACTCTCTCGTTTTCTCCCTATGCATTGAAGCATCGCAAAAATTTATTACTAAAAATAACTGAAATACATGAACAAAATTTACTTGCATGTTAATTGACTCTTATGTATATAACGCTGTGAATTACGGCTGTTAACGCAGACTAGACGAAGGAAGCTGTAGGTTAAAGTAACCAACAGTATTGTAAAGTTTTAAATATTACTAAAACGATGGAATATAGTTTAATTTTAACAAATTGTACTTATTATTCTTAAGACTTTTCTACATAATGACTTCCCATTGTTATACATTTATGTCAGCGTTTATTGATTTTTCGAAGGTCATGATTGTTGAATTCAGAGGACTGAATACTGCGGATTACATCAATTTACGGGTTCCTGACTCCAAATCAATCAGCATTAATACCTGTAATTTACAACAGTATGTATTATAAGGATAAGTTAAAATACAGAATAAATTTTAACCTAATATCTAGGTTATTTCTTAATAATAATTAAAAGAAGGAATAGGGACTATTAGGAAGTCTCCTTCTTAAACTTTCTTAGTTTTGATAATAATGTTAGAAATTTTGAGAAATAAAAAATAAATTATGTTTTAAATACCGTAAAGAAAAACACCCATAGAAGAAAAACTTTTTATTAAAAAAATTACTTTTATTCTTACTGAGATTATAAACATATTAAAATTTTTATGTAACTTTTTATGTAATAAAAAGGAGTTATGCATTATATTTTGATCCCTACTAAATAATTATAAAATTTCTTAAAAATATAAAATACTACGTAAAATACATTTTTTACCAACATTAACATTAGTATGAATTCTCTCGTTTATCCAACATCGCAACCTTTAGGTAATAGAATTTATCTTAAATTTTACTCAAATTATAGTTTGTACAATGCTTTATATGAGTTAAGGTAGAAAATTCTTTGAGAGCCAATTTTATGAAAACATGTTCTGAATTTTTAATCTAAGAAATATTAAGCTTTTGAGATTAGTTAGTTTCTCAGCTCACTATTCAGAATAGTACTAGTTTAGAAAATTTGTGTTTAATTTCCCCCAGTTCTATTTTTCACCTAAATGGCTACTGTAGAGCTATACTTTATTGAATAAAAAATAATAATGTGTTTATATTAAAAATTCTTTTTACCAACATTTAGTTAATGATAATTTGCATTTTAGTCTTCTGACTACATCCTAATATTCTCTGTTTAAAATGCGTAACAGTCTTTTTAAAGTATTAAGAAGCTCATTTCAGTTATATATATGTGTGTGAGTATAATTAGTTAAAAGAAGGTATACATGCGTTATAATTAGCTACCTTCTGTAAGGAGTATGACTAATTTAGAATGATGAATTAAAACACTCAGGATTTTTTAGTTTAAACTGAAATGCAAGGAAATTCCAGCGAGAAATATGCATTAAATTCAGAGGAATCTTTGGATATTTGTCCAGGCTCTGAAAACTATTTTGATATTTTCTTGATAAAAATTTCTTGAATATGTGCCTCGCATCTTTTTAAGGTTATAATAATCTACTGGCTTAAAAATTTCGTATAAAATGGCTTAAGAGTTACTATTCTTTATTAATGTTTTAACTTTGAAAATATTAAAACGTGAGATCTTGGTTTAATTAAGATCTTGCAGCACGTGAAATGTCTTTTTAAATACTCTTCGCCATTTTTTCTTTTTGCGATTTCAATAGTTCACAAAATACAGCAATGTTATTTATGATTAAATAACAAAAATAATAAAGGAACGACAGTTATTATTTTTTAATGTTCTTACAAATGATTTGCAAATGCGTTCCTAAGTCCCCGCCAAGTTTTATGCGGTGAATTTATTCTAGGTAGAGAACACGAAATTTTGGGGAAATATTATAAATTTTATTTTTAATGTGGCATCGTATTTTAGTATTATTACAAAAATTGTTTTAAATTTCTGTAAAATATAATTTATTAGGAATTTGTAAAAAAACGACTTTAGAGAAACATACCTTTTTGCTAGCATATTATTCTCTGTGTATTATTTTATCCAAAAATTACTGATTAATATATTGCTTAGTAATATTGGCAATAGATTATATCAGAATCTGTTCCAAATATCATACTTTTAAACGTGTCACTAAATTTATCTCTTAAAAAATACCTTTAAAGGACTGATTACTAAATCTCTCATACAGGAATGACTGCATAAAAAGATAAAGATCTGATTTATTTTCATGACTCGCATAATGAACAGTTTTACCAATTTCTTTACAAACTTTAGAATTCAATAAAAAAAAAACTGAGGGGATTTAATGACCGGCTCGTTAAAAACAATAACAATTTGATCTCTTCAAGATATAAAGGAAAATTTAATCATTTAATGAAAAATTCTATTATATAGGTTCTGTGTTAAGCCGATCTTCTTCAAAAGTAGACGAATTTCTTGTTTAGCCTGGAGATAGGAACGAATTATGAACCTCGAGTTTGAATAACCTGGTTTCTCTAAAGATCTTCCATGTGGAACAATTGAGACTGCATCGCATTAAGCTCAATTTAGCTCCTTAGTTTCGTGGTATAATGTTTAGTAAAAGGAGGTTCCAACTTACGTTTCTATATCCTTAATTGTGCGGCCGTTGTAGCTGAGTGGTCAAAATGGCAAACTCATGGCCCCGTTGTTTTCGTCGACCGTAGATTCTAGTTCTGAGGACAGTTGTAGGGCTCCAGTCGTAAATTCTGGTGCTGAAGACACCAAAGAAAAGTCCTGTAGCTTGGCTGATGAGCCCTAAATCTGTCGATGCTCCAAATCCTTGCATTGGCATATTGTGGAAGTTTGAGATTGGATATTAACTCGTCGTCATCGTCACTTTGTGGCGAATCACTTCTTCTACTCAATTCTTGTACCATAACTCAATCAAATATAACTACAGTAAAAGTCAATAACCTACGAAGACAGACACTAGACAAATCTCACACAATTATTTATTCAATAGCCTTGCAGTATAATTTTCGATGGATACGTGCTCTCCTGTATAACACCCTATATAGATTCACCCATTCAACTAATACCGAATTAATAGTGTCTTACCAAAATCTCCCCAGTTGAGGTTGACTTGATTTCTCGACTCCGCTACTACCACTATCACTTGTAGCATCTCTTGATATCGTCTACAGCCTAAAAGGCATATACTCAACGCTAGTGTCACTCGACCTCTATCCTCAAATTTTCCCTTTGCTTATATACTTTCCTATCTTCTTATCTGCTCACTTCACTTTACTTGCTTTACTTCTACTTACTAATTAGAATAATCACGTTTCATTTTGGTTGGGAAGAAATTGCTTAATTTATGCAATCAATCTCAATTAAAGTCAACAATCATTCAACCAATCAAAGTTACTCGATTGTAGCCCAAAATGAAAAGGTCCATTTTTTAAGACCTCAAGTAGATTATTATTATGATGTTTCAATATATCCATATGGAAAATATATTATGTAACTATAAGTGATTATTAGAATAAAATAACTTGTTCATCAAGTCCCGATTCAGACTCGATAAATCTCTCTCTCCCTCTCTCGTGGCATTATTCCAGATTCTAATAATATTTGCATAATTGGATCTCAAGAACGGTCCATTATTTTATCGTCGTACAGAATAAAGGAGGCTGTTACAAGTTAAATCTACTTCAGCCTCTAAATCTCTATGTTATGACGTGGCTATGATTGGTCTGTGAATAAGGCTGCAATCTTCGAGACAATCAGTGTTCCTATAAAGTGGTTTGATTATATCCTGATTCGCCCAAATACCATTACGAGGAATAATGAGGCCCGCCACACGCTGAATGGCTTTCACCAAACAGGCACCAGTTCGTCACGTGACCATAGCTCAAAATAATAATAAAAAAACATTTAGGGACACGTTAATATATATATATATATATATATATATATATTATTTTTATATATATATATATATATATATATATATATACAAATTATACGCACACATATATATACATATTATGTATATATATTATGGAATATATATATTATGTATATTATATATCCACACACACGCACACACACACACACACATATTTATATAACTTAAACAAATAAATAAATCATAGTTAAAAGTTACGAAAACGAAGCTTTACACGCACAAAAATTCAAAATTAAGAGGATAGAACTGAAATTGAAGCATAATAAATATTTTTGTATGATTAATTTCATATACACTGATGAAGAAATAAAAGTATTTTGCAAGATTTGGAAGCAATTTTTTTAAATGTAGACTAATAAGGAAAGCAAACTAAAATAACAATAATCATACATGTATTGATTTTGGGAAAAAAATAAACTTAAAAAGCAAATTAAGAGATGTAAAACAAACGCAAGTTGAAAAAGATTGAAATCCGCTCGCGCGCGCGAGAGAAAAAAACCCAATAAGGAAGTGGAATATATGTTAACATATTTATAACTGTAACTGACTTAATAAAGTTTCTGCTGGGTTAACTTTATTTCCAATCCCCTTATTTTCCCCAAACATTTATTTGATAAATAAAAATGATTATAGAACCTTAAATGGAAAAGATATAAGATACAAAAATCAGAAAGAAAAGAAATATTTAAGAATATACAAACGAAATTCAAGAGATGTATAGGTTTTTGGGAAATCTTTTAGAAAATTTTGTAACAGCATATATAAATTTTAAAAATTTTTGAACTATAATACCTATTTCAAACTCAAAAAATATTTTACCATGAAATTTATTTGGGTGAAGACTTTTCAATTGAATATTATCTTCAAAAAAGGATGAATTTTGAATGAAGTATTGATATGTAAGTATTGATATAAATAAATATGAAAAAAAACCAGTTTCATTCTCATGAATTTAAAATTACGTTATTAACGGTAGAAACGAATTACAACAAGCAAATAAAGGAAAATATCATCAGAATTAAGTTACCTTGATCGTCCCTTCATTTTATGTTATAAGTTACTCAGTGAAGACAGAGCGTGACTGCTAACAGCAACGTCAAAAGGAAACTTTTAATTATATGTCTTAGACGAAGGAATATTTCCTTTGGTCCATCCTAAAATAGTGTACCAATTATTGAGATCCTTCCAACGTCAAATTTAAATGACACATACTGATAACAATCTCTTTTAAGCAATATTTTAACATTAGCAGCTGTGATCTAACTAATCAGGTCATTAGGTAATATAACGTGATTAAGGAACTTACATGTTACTGTAAATATCATTTTTAAACAATCTCTCTGATGCTGGTAAATATTAACTTTATTTTAATTTCAGTAATCTGCTTTTTTTACTAAGACGTTTTTATGATAGTCAGTTTTTATGTCTGGCAAACAAGAATTGCATTTAAGAACTCTATAATAATCCTATAAAAATTCTGGTAATTTTTTTTAATTTGAACTATTATATTTGACCGAAACTGTAATAAGCTCAACTATGTTCCAACTAAAAAAAAAGTTTCTATATGCAATTTTTTATCTGTAGTGCCTAGAGTTATTTTTGAGATTTTTGTAGCGACTCTTTTTGAAAGATTTCAGTTTTTTTTTAAAATCCACTCAAATATAACAATAACTGTACTTTTATATATATATATATATATATATATATATATATATATATTGAAACTTACATATGTTTTAGAATATTTTTGTTGAATTATAAAATATATAATACGTTAAGTATAAAAATGAAATTTAATTTTCAAATTTATTACACACGCACAATAAATGGTCAAATACATTATTTAAAAAGATCAATCAATTTATCATACATCAAAATTTATAAAATATTTTTTACTCTTTAACTATGAAAAATGGAGCGTGCGCGTGCACTTAGTTTCAAACTGCCGGTTTCAGTACCGCATTGGCAGTGGTTACGTTATCGACATCATACGTCATAGGAATAATGCTTGGTAAAAAGTGTGATAAAAGAGTTTTAAAACGTGCGTAACGTACGGTTTATAAATCATCTTTATTTCAATTAGCCCCTAGCAACCCTATGTATATTACGTAAGATTTACCTGGAGATCTGAAAACATTTAAAATGATAGATATGCAACATACGGCCTTTAAGTTTATAATGAAGTTAAAGTTTCTATAGATATTTATTTCTATTGAATGATTGTAATATTCAAGGAGAAATAATCGTTTGTCTCGTAAATAGAATATTACATTTAATCCTTTTATTTAAAGCTAGTACACTTAATAAATAAATTTAAATAAAAAATAAAATAAATGGAACATAATAATCAAGCATTTCGGATAAATTATGGCCATTAAAGAGCCTAAAATGTGTTAGAATCAATGTAACGCTTAGAACTAACTAATCAGAAAAACTTACTGATGAGTCCTCCTAATTAACTCATTTCTCATTAATCTACCTGAAAGCTTCCCCTTACACTCCTTAAGAGATTAGACATCGTAATTTAATAAGGAAGACTCCATGCTTATGTTACAGCTGACAAAGTAAATTAGTGTTGAGTTAACGGTCTGTCTCAAGATGCTGACAGTAAGCATCGTTTCGGATCAAGGATTTCCTTACCATGTAATCCAGACAGTAATTGTCCTGTCTTAGCAGTCCAAACACCGATATTCGTCAGGTCATTTGTTATGGAAGATTATAATCAATTTCTACTGATACACACGCACTGGGCAGAAATGCATTAATTGAAATAATCCCATGTATGCTTCTCGTTTGATAAATTAAAATTTGCTTCACACAGTACGTTCCCAATCAGAATGAAACATTTCAATAGTTTCAAGAATAAAACCTTCTGATGTACTATGATAATTGAAGGGTTATTTTACATTTGTGCTATTAATATATGTAATATTTCTTATTACTTGTATAACGTAAAATTCTCTGAATCTGAAAAAGGGAGGCCTTGGACTTTATAATTAAATGTCATTTATTAACTATTCAGTATATATTGAGGAGGAGTTCAAGTTTATTTCATATCAGGAAGAATTTCCTTACGTAATTACTAAAAAATTTTAGTCAGAAAAGTTTAATATATCAGTTTTTGATTCAAAGTTGGCTATTGTCTGCAACATTTGATTTTTATCGTGCATATTATTTCTTATAATATTAGATTTAGGGTTTTTTCGAGAGCAACTGATTCTTGATTTGTAGAATATTAGATGCGTTGAATATTATACATAAATTTTATGATTTAATGTACGTTTGCTACAGAAATAAAAATGAGAGTGAATTATTTTTCTTCTTTAAGTAATAGAGAGTATTACACACTTTAACAAATAAAATTACATTATTTGGTTAGCTGCTTGTTTTTGCTCATTTATCCCATTTCACATTTTGTACAGTTCCGGAATATTTATACAAAAATAAAAATGTACATCAACCCTACAAATTCCATCTCTCTCCCCGCCTTCATTGACTTCCTCCTTAATTAACCACTTCCTTAAAAGTTTCGAACTATTATTATCGATTTTTACGACTATAATTACCGTGATATTGCAGTACGATCAACATCATATACGTCATATCAGAAATCCTTTATTAACATTCGACAATGCTTTATGATGCAAACCTCATTAAATGATTCAGTATTAGACATGGAAATTATTATCCGACCAATAGGAACTATTGGAATGAATAGATCTTTGGAATATGTATATAATTTGCGAATAGGGCATGGCAGTATTCGGTCTCTGATCTGTTCAATTGTGTTGATGGTTATTAAGGATTTCTATGCTAAGTACCATATTAAGATATGAGTAATTAAAGGGAAGGAAATTCTGCTTTGCGTCACATGATTGCACCACCGTTTAGATTGGAATTATACAAGAGCCACTCTATATCTTCTGATTTTGTTATGGATAAAGATTGCGTTGATTGGTGAAATAAATGAAACTGTGAAACAAATTATACTTTTCAATTTATATACAATGTTTTCTGAATTTAATACGTTTGGTGGAATGTAACTCAAAAGTGCGAGATCCGTATCTAGTAGCTCTAGGTGTGCATTTTTTTATCCGAAATCAGTTGTACCCTGAAAATTAATCGAAAATTGATTTAAAACTTTCATGAACTTAAAGATGCCAGAACATGACGGGAAAAAAATAAAATACCGAATTTGAGACTCTTTCTTTTAGAGATATTTTTGTTTTTAAATTATTCGTAAAGCTTTGGATTTTTGTGCGCCTAATAGTGATATTTTATTCATTTATTGAACTTAAAAAGTATTTTTTGGTCAAAATGTTTCTTTCCCCTTGAGTTGAATATGGATTTGCTTTTTCAGATATATTTACATGCAGGTACCATTTTTGAAAATAATATTCCATAAATATACAAAATAATTTACACATATGTATATAATTATTTCTTAAAACTTATGTATTATTTAGAGAAAAAAATATTTTAGGTTCACTATATAGTTTTCTTTATAGTAATAATTTTCTTTAAATTGGCACTTAAATTCTAATATATTTCAAAAATCACATTCGTATTCAAGTACAAGAGAAAAATAACCTTTTTGACAAAAAAAATATTTTTATTGTCCTATAGAATGGGTAAAATATTATCATTTCGTGCACAAAAAAAATCTAAGCATTCCTAATAATTTGAAAAGATATATCTCAAAATAAGGAGTCTCAGATATGATATTGAGATAAGGGATGCAAGTAAAATGATATATTAATAGTAAACATTAAATATCAGATTTGTACATGAAATATTGCAATGTTAAACTTTAAGTTTATTTTAACTTTTGTTAAGCCCCTCTTTTTTAGATGACAAAAAATTCCAAATTTTCCTTTCCATTTTGCACCTGTAGGAATAAATCTATACAAACAGAAATATTTTTATATAAATATTATTCATATTTAAGTATCTTCCTTAAAAGCATATAATCATTATTAAAATTTACAATAAAAATAAAGATATTATGAAATTATAATTTCAAAGACATTATAACGATAAAAATTAATTTTAATAATATTTTATAAATATCTTTTTAATTATTTTTAAGAGATACCTACATTTAACGTGTGGATGACTTTCTAGCACAATCATTCCACTAGGATTTTCATTCATTTTAGTCTTAAGCTGTCTAGAAGATTGCGCCAGTTCATTTATTTTATTTAGTTTCCATTTAATGGAAGTATCAATCATAACGGAAACTATTTAATAATGTCACATCACGCCATTGGTGAGGTGGCTGGAAAAGGAAAATTAATTTGTAACTTAACATTGCATTATATATTGGATTATGTAAGAATGGCAAAAATTCCAGGAATTAGACAAGAATAGAGATGCATTCGATGCAAGCTTATGCGTTTTCGACTCCCTTGTGTGATGTGCACAACAACTTCTGCTAAAGTGGACATCATATAAGCATGCCAAGTTTATGTGATTGTTCTTATATGTATATAGTCATCACACGCACACACACAAAGTATAAATAAATAACTTAATTTGTTAATGTCTTGAATTTCTTTCTCACTGCGTGTTCCAGACCTCGACTATGGAAGAAAACCAAAATTGGATTATTATTAAATCCACTCTCTATTTTGTTTAACATGCGCACACGCGTATACACACACATCCTTATCAAGATTACATTATGTAATTTTTATGCTATTAATCTTATTGTTTATTGTGATTATGGACTAAAATATTATCTTAGATGTCTAAGTGGAGTTGTTTGCGATCCGATTCTACTTTAGACTGAAAGATGGTGTAATAGTTCATAGAATCCAATTCGTAAGACTCTGATGTTAGTTTACATTAATGTAAACGCACTTCTAATTCTACGGTAATTGATATTAAATGAGTCTAAATTCTTCATTCATTTGACAATGTACGAATCCTAAATACGAATAAGTAAGAAAATGAATAGGAAATCAAATATGGTATAAAGTAAGATAGCATTTGATTAAGAAGATTAATAATTTCACAATAAAAAATCGAATTTCTCTGTTAAAACGCTACATTGACGTAATGGTATATTTCTAATTATAATAATTACCTTTCACTTTAAAATAATTCACTATATTGTATTTCTTCTTAAATAAGTCTTGTGGGTAAATGTATTTATTTATCTGAATGATAATTTCTGAAACGATAATTGATGGGTTTCAAATGAGTTTTCGTATATTCCTTCTGTTCAACAAAAGTTTATGATTTAGCGCAGAAGTGTTTAATAATATAATTGACTTGATACATTATATAAACCAATTAATAAAGTGTAATGTATATTAATATATATACATAATTTTGGACAGATATAATATATATATAATGTATTTTTATATTAAACTGTCTATTTCCGAAGTTTTCTAAAGTGTTGAATGTTTGAAAATTAGTTTGACGATTTGGAATTGATTGTTTATTAACGCCTCACCAAGAAGCAACAAAAAGGCTTTTAGCGACGGACCTTCTAACTTTGATTCTCTGGCAAGTGACGAGGACGATTCTGAGCAGGAATCTCCTTCTTCATACTTCCACACAACAGTATTGTGAGAACTTGGCCCTTGACAGAATTTATGAGCATTACCTCCACTACATAGTGGGTCTTTTATTGCACTAGGCTTCGAGCCCAAAACTTCAAGGAAATCCCGTCGGCCGCGAGTTCGAGACTGGGACGCCAAGACTACCGCGGCCACTGACAAAATGGAAACAAAAATCAAACGTTCAATAACTAAATTCATAAAAGAACTCAGAGATGCAAAAATCATCTGGATTTCGTATACATTTCCTAAAGCGACATACATGAACTATTCAACAATATTTTATTTTCATTATAATTACACATGTAAGTCATGTGGTAGTTTGGTTAATGGAATATCAGATTCGCTTTCTAGAATCATGGTCTGCGGTCTTTAAATGAATCTTCGACAATTATTTCTTTTGAGTAAACGCCTAAGATTTGACTTGAATGTTTTTAATTATATATTCAACGCGATACATTATAAAAATCAGTTAATACTTTACAATATACATGCATTATCTATATATAATGTTATATAGATAATATTACGTGTATTGCATGATTTGAAACTGAATGGTTTTATTATGAAACATTTAATGACCTGCAGTGAGTATCAAAATTCTTTTCACCAACTGGGTTTTGTATGGTGTGATTTGGTTCAAGATGACTTGTCTGAACCACTCAGAAATTATGTTATTTACACTGAAAAATACGCATGCAAGTCGAATGAAACACTGAAAAATACGCATGGAGTTAGATTGATTGACTAACGGATTCAACAAAATAATAACGAGTTCAGGTCTCGTCTCTTCAGAGACCACCTTGTAGATGAACTGTGGATGATAAATCTTCTAGACGTAAATGCACGTTGAAGTTACTAGAGTTGAGTGCTATCTCAAGTATCTCTCTTCATTGACCGTGATCTGTAGTCAATAGTTCTTAGTGCCATGTTAATAAGCAATCAATAAGTATGTAAGGACTATATCTCATTAAACAGTTTTATTGAAGTGTGCGAAATTTTATCCGGGTCCTCTGACTCATTCGATACAATGAGGCACCATTGATTAGTCCACATTCTGAAAATACCTGGCTCGCCTCAAATACTTCTAGCCGTAGTATTGGACGGTTTTACCAGTATTCATCAGAAGTAAAAGAAGGGTTTCGTACAAGATGATTAAGACATATCCTTCCCATGAAAAATGTTTGGCTATCGTTACCTGCAGTGCTTGTGTCATAGTTCCCTATCATTGTCTTATAATCCCTCTAAAAGGCTTTTGTAAATAATTTTTTTATCATATTGTGCCTATAAACTTTGCTTCTTTCTGTACAGTTCTCTTTTAATTTCTTCAATGGGATTACGAATTTCACTGTAGTTGTAGAAATTCCGGTTGGTAAAAATAATTACTAGAATCTGAAGAGTCAAAACATGCTACAAGAAAGTCATTTTTAGACCTTGAAGGCAATTATGGAATACCAGCATTACAAAAAATATACACGGTAATGTTTTTTGGTACTTTGCTTCATCGTAATTAAATTATAAAAACAATGTATTAGAAATTTGTTAAAAAATTTATAAAGCGAAAAACTGATCATTTTATGCATTTCACGGTTTTTCACAAACTTCTGCAAGTTTTACTAATGATAATGTTTACACTTCTTATTAAAGTAATACTATCCTAACTAATTATGAAAAAAAAAGATTCTTAGAAATTAAAAAAAAAACTTTTTTTTTGCAATTTTAACTCATAACCGCAATCCACAGGACATAAATCTTTGAACAATTTCTTAAACATTTACCGGTCTAATATATGACATTACAGAAAAATATCTGTTTACATATCTGTAAAATAAAAATAATACTTATAATAGATCTATTACAAATTTTATGTATGATCCCCATCTAATATGAATTCAGATTAATTATAGGGTTAACAACAGATGCATTTAAACCTTAGTGTAATATTATTTAGATTGATTAAGTTATTTGCTTTACTTCAAAATATTCTTAAAAAGCCTTTCTTGGAAATGATATGGTTCAAATTAGATTATTACACATACGAGAAAGATTCTTTTCAGTACGAAGAACTATTCTAACATTTATAAAATTAATCCTTAATGTCTTTTTGTATATTTTAAGATATTACTGCAAAAGTATTTTATTTCTTTAATTGAATGTATGTAATTTTTAAACATTTTAAAACAGCCGGCTAATATTGTGCTTGACTGATGGGCAAATCTATTTATTAAACTCAACACTGAAATAATTTCTTTGAAAAATAAAGATTTGGAGAGTTACAAGTCATAGATTTAACTGAAGTACTTAACTTTCCCCTAATGAATTTTCAATTTTTCAATATAATTATCGGCAGTAATTAAAATATGTATTTCTTGATTCTTTTTAATTGTTTTGAGTATTTTTCCACCGAGTAATTTATTTCAGAAATTAATTTTCTGTGTACTTTTAACAAAATCTTACATATTGATTAGAACCGTATTTAATTTCCCTCACAGACTGTTTTTAAGAACATTGTTTATTTTAGTCAGTATATGACGAATCAATGCAGTATTATGAGTGTTGCAGAAGATTTTAGAAAAACAATTATTAATTCAGCTTAAGAAATTTCAATTGCGTTTAATGTTTTCGATTTTTAACAAATGGGTGTGTAACATTAATTTATGTGATTGCGCAATATAAATAATAAAAAAATAAATTTTGCATTGATTGTATTGATCCAAGTATCAAGCTTTAAAATATTTTGTGGAATAAATGGCTGAGTGTGAATTTATTCCAACTGAAACTCTTGCTTGCGTACTACTTTTTTAAATATAGTGTTTTTACTGTTTAACAGCTATTTCATTGAAATGATAAATAAATAATTACTGTATCAAAGCTATTAAACAGAGTCAATTTTAAATAATTATCAGCATTAAGAAACCAATTATCTGAAAATATTATGCTTGTTAAATACAATTAAATATTGGGAAGTGTATCTAAAACGTAAAGATTTCTTCCTGATTTTATAAAAACTCAATAAATTACCTTTTTTTTTAATCCTACTTAAGTTAATCAGCCAAGGCGCGGAAAAAACTAATCGCAAAAAGTAGACACTCAATTTTTCTGATCGAATAAAATTAGAAAAGGAAGGGTAAAAGATTTTTATACTAAAATCAATGAAAATCAAATATAACTTTAACTTGAAAAGATTGATGAGGGACCATAACTAATGTTGCAGCATATTTAATTAATCAAACTAGCTTAAGAAAAGCGGTGCTAAAGTCGCTCATTTTTCAGAAACTCTTTTTACTTATTTATAGTTTAGTATATATACTTCGTTTATATGTACTTCGTTGTTTCATATTTTACACTTTTACAAAGATATAAAGTTTTGAAACGTTTATTTCACCATTAGAAAGTAAGAATTAATTTTACCTGTTTATTCTAATAAACCCTCTGCCATGGTAAATAAATTTCTCTATTTGAATAAAATTATAAACTTCTCTAGACAAAAATTCATGAAACAAATCATAAATAGATAAAAAAAAATTCTCAATCCTTAAAAAAAAGGAAGTAAAGACATCCATTGTTATGTTTTATCTTTTCTTCATCTTTGACTACCTTTAATCAGTTAAGAACGAAAATATTGTGTGCAAACACAATTTTTTTTCTCTTTCTGTCCGCAAAGATGAAAAAAAAAAAAAAAAAAAAAAAAAAAAAAAAAGTGACAAAACAAATAAATCTCGAGTACTAAACTCGACAATGAAGAAAATCGCATTAAAAGAAAGTCGTCCTTTCGTGAAATGTCATTTTAAAAGTTATTTTTAGATACACAGTTTTGTTTTCACTCCTGGCAGTTTTATTTTTTTCATATGGATTGTTTCGAATGATATCTTTCGAAATGTCAAAACATTTCTAAGCATCTAGGTTTGAAATCTTAAGTCATAACAGTAAATTGGATGTCATTTATATGATTATACGTATTCAAAGGAACTGATTTTCGTTGGAATTCCAAACGAAACACAAATAGGTGCGTTACATTCTTGTAACTCATAGATGTTTCTGAAATAAGTTGAAAAACAAAACTCAGGAAATATTGTTGGTGAAATAATGGCTTACAATGGAGTTCTAGATGAATAAATTTTCATTTTATCCTAGAAAATGAATGCTTGTCATTTTGAACTGAATTCTGGAGAAAAAATAATTACAATAATTTTAGTTAAACCATCTTTTAGAGGCTAATTAATGCAAAAATAGGTATTTGTGTTGGGTGCATTCCATGGGTACGTAATAGGCTTGTTATCAAAAAATCACACACACACATAAATTAAAGAGCATTTCATTTACATATTATATTAAAAAAATAAAAACTTATTCTTACATTGAAATTAAAGGAAGTCGACTAACTGTTATTTACAATAAATTTGGAAGTGTTTATGGTAAAATGTTTTTTGAAAATTACTATAATACCTAATGTGATATTTGACGAAAATTTATTTAAAGTCAGTTAGTTACAAGTTCATTGTTTATATCTAGGTATATATTCATAATGTCTTGGAAAGAATTATGCTGACCATTAGTATAAAAAAAGAAGAAACAAAACATTTAAAATATTTTCTACATAAAAATAACCAATAAGTTATTTTGTTACTTAAACAATTACATTTAGTTCACTGTAAAATATTTTTTGCACATTTATGAAATAATTTTACATTAAAAATTAACGGGAAAAAGACGTAAAGTGTGCTTATGGTCAGTCATCATTTGCTTACATATTATTTGTTACATGCTAAGAAATATTATTTCAGATATTTGATTCTTTTTTATTTAACAGTGAATATCATTCGATCTAAAATACGCAAGAAAGTGATGTTTACAAGAAAGAAAGTTGTTATATATATGAAAGAGAGATATATATATATATATATATATATATATATATATATATATATATATACATATATATAGATCAATCAAGCTCGAGACTAACCCAGAGATGGCGCTCGTAGTAAACCAGTAACCAGGTCTTTCTAGAGTACGAACCTTTGCTTGAAACGTGTCAAAATTTTAAGTCGATCGGACCAGAAACAGCTGAGTTATCGAGGTTGGAGTAAAGTCGTTTTGTAGTTTGTTTAAAAAATGGAAATAATCGAGTTTCGTGTTCTGATAAAACATTGTTTTTTAAAGGGTAAAAACACCGTGCAAGCGAAACAATGGATTGAAAAATGTAACCCGGACTCTTGTCCATCAAAAGCAACGATTTGTTGGTGGTTTGCCGAGTTTAAACGTGGTCGTACCGACACAAATGAAGCGGAACGCTCGGGTAGACCTGTGGAAGCCGTTACACCAGAAAATGTGAGTGAAGTGACAAAAATTATAATGAAAGATCGTAAAGTGAAGCTCCGTGAGATTGCTGAGTTGACACAGATATCATATGGAAGTGTATTTACTATCCTTCATGAAAAATTGAGCATGAAAAAGGTTTTTTCCAAGTGGGTGCCGCGATTGCTTTCGATGGAACAAAAACAGCAACGAGTCGATGATTCAGAAAGCTGTTTATCGCTATTTACTCGCAACAAAAGAGATTTCTTGCGTCGTTACGTGACCATGGTCGAAACATGGAGACATGACTACACTCCAGAGTCGAAGCGGCAGTCATCTGAGTGGCGCACAGCTGGCGAAAGCCGTCCGAAAACGCAGCAGTCAGCTGGCATAGTCATGGCGTCAGTTTTTTGGGATACGCATGGCGTGATTTTCATTGACTACCTCGAAAAAGGTAAATCGATCAACAGTGATTATTATATTGACTTGCTGGTGCGTTTGAAGGAGGAAATCGCAAAAAAACGACCGCACAGTCTCGGGA
>BMAW01004514.1:2170-27046 GCA_019974015.1 Nephila pilipes | reverse complement strand
AAACTCTTCCGACTCCATTGATCCTTACGTGTGTTATATATATACATATACATATACATATATATATAGATACATACATATACAGGTTAAGTTATTACATAAGGTTGTTGTTATATACATACATACATACATACATATACCTATCTTACTCCAAGCCTACGTGAGACGCACAACCAAAAAAATCAACTTCAATAGCCTTTAAACAACACCTGACGAATACTATCTAAAATCAAACAATTTCAATGGGTCTGATTTGTCTTCATTTTATATGCAGCATAAAATCAAAGTCCTAAATTAACAGTACCTCTTTAAAAAATAATCTATAACTTAATGAAGCCTTGTCACTTGGAAGCATTTTCAATCGTTTAATTATGCTTCTTAAAACGACACAAAGCAGTTCTTGCTCTCTGTGGCTGACTTCAAAATCTCTGTGGTGTTACATCTTTTAAAGAGATGAAAATGCAATAGAACATTCAACCCAAATTTTTTTTTAAACTGATCCAACTTATGCCTTATTCTCACACAACTCTCCCTCATATAGTGACAATATTTCCTTGGCTAAAACGTACCATGTAAATAATCTCTTGTTACTTTATGTAATAATATGATAAACGAAGCCACGCCTCTTGTTGTGAGTAGTATTAATTTATATTCACTAGTATAGTTATCAGAAATAACTAAGATCTCACAAATCTTAAACAATAAAAATCTGATTTAAAAAAAAATTCCATATTGTTTTCTTTATTATAAATAAAATGTAACACAATAAAATAATAAATTCCCAACTAGTATGCAACAAATAAAATTACAAAATAAAACATAAATAACTAAAAATAACATGACTAAGTTATGTTTCTGTCTTGATATCATTGCTAATTCCCTTTTCTTTCTCTATGTGTTTGTCATGTATAACACACACACAGTCAATTTCCACACAGTAGTATATATATATCAGAATGATATTATAAAATACATCTGGGTTATATAGGAAAATAAATCTATGCTGATAACTTCATATAAAATAAGCTTAATTAATAAAAAACTTAAAATTGAAGACTATTAATATATTGAGGAGAGACAAATAAATAATATATAAATTTAAAAAATGCGAGTTTTATCTTTAAAGGTATGCATATTAATCAGTATTTCATGATCTGAATCACCATTCACCTAACAATTAATATTTTACAAATAAAATTTGATAAAACTGTAATTCAAAAGAATAAAGACACATTTCTAAGATATGTAACAAAATCAAAACCTGATCAAACAATGAGATATGGTAGACTTGAAAATAGCTATAACCACTCAAAACAAGTGCACTTCTAAAGATTGCTACACTTTTCAATAAATTATAATTTTGCAAAATTGTAATTACTGTAAATTTTGAGTAAAGTGTCTTTCATTTCAAAATGAGTTTCAACGATCGCTAGCCCACACATAATCTTTTCTTGGCGAAATTAAAATATAACCATAATTCAGAAGTTTCAAGTATACGGTTTCTTTACAGAAATGACAATTGCATTCTGTAATTAAGAGAAGACTTTACACTATAACAGCTTTGTTTACTGGCTTGGACGTAGCATACTCTTTTGTAGTAAAGTCAGTCAAGTTATTTTAGCCAAACAATTTCTATCCTATTTGTAATGTTACGGCAGAGACGTATCACAGACGATTGTTGAGTCAAGACTGCAATCACATACCAATTTTATTTAAGATATTGTGCAAATAGCAAAAACAATTCTTGGTTTTTGTGGAGATATCTCTGGTCCTGATCAAATGTAACACATTTCCCATTTCGCAATGATCTGCCCCTAAACTCCTTTTGTGTTGCAATCAAGGTTACTGACACTCTTTGTTTAGATCAGCAATTTTAAGTGGTCTTATCTACCCAGTTTTAATCAATTACTGAATTATTTTATCCCACACTATCCTTTTCTACAAAACTACTTTTCCACCCAGTTATACGTAAGAGACGACTAAAAGAAATGTTACTCAAATAACTTTATATGACTTGTTTAATGTTCAACTCTACCCACCCATTCTGTAATAAGTTTAGAAGTTCCAAATATATTAAATACATTTAAATTTAAGCTACTTGTGTTTATTCTAATTCAAAGGTTTTCAAATATTTTACTATTCCGTATTATGCATTTTAAAATGAAACAGGTTATAAGTTTGACTTATCCAATGCTTATTACTTTTGATTTATGTAGCAATTATTTTAAGTTGTAAATTGGATAAAAAAAAAAGACTTCTATTCTATATGTTTTTTCTTTCTATACTCCATTTATGGAAAAAAATTAGAACCTAAAATGAGAAATTATTTTGAAAACACATGATACTTCAAAGTTTCTCACGAAAAATAAAGCCTATTTCTGATATTAAAATAATTTATTCCCAAAATTTTAAATGACGATTTGAATTGAATTCAAGTTTTCATTAACTGAAAGTATAAATAAAACGAGATTTGTCTTGAATAAGGAAGCAAAAGCTAAGAAATATCTAATACCCCATTTCATTTACAATACAGAATCGAGAGTGTTATTAAAAAAATAGCATAGTTTCTTAAATCTGAAATATTTGTCAAAAAAAATTTAACTTAACTGTGAAAATTAACAAAAATAACAGTTTTCATCTATAATATAGAAAATGGAGAACAGTCCCACACATTTTCCGATTATTGCTAATTTTATATTATGTGATTGCTTACTTTATTCAGGGCTGAAACTTTCCATATGATTTCCTATCTATGGATGAATAAAATCGAAAAGATGGATTAAAAGGCTAGAAAATTGAAAATGGTACAACAATCTTTTTAACTAAGAAAAAAAAAGAGGGGTGCCTTTTTTTCCCCTGAATGTGTCATGAATTTTTATTTTCATGTTGTATTATAACGAACAAATTTGTTACCAGTCATTAAATACAGATAATAAAAGGAATTCTCAGTATGTGTTTAGGATTGATTAATTTATTTTACTTAGCTGTAGATCAAGTAAGGAAGAATAAGATACAATTGATTGCATTCCTTTGAACTATAAATTATAATCCACTCTTGACAATTGCTAATGATCAAAAATAATTTTAGGAACATTTAATTAATAGACTTTAATAAATAATGAAATTTTGTTCTCTAAGCAAGGCTCATTTTGATGATTTTATCACGTGTACAAACATAATATAAAAACAGATGAAATATACTTACGGAGCTATTTCCAAAGATACGTTCTTTCTAACTAGAATTATGTGATATGTCACAGCAGGAAATGTTACTTCGTACACTAATGAACGTTTGCCCTGGTTGTGTGCACTCCACTAAATTTCTTTTGAGTTAGAATTCGTGACATGTTCTCATTTCTCTGCGCTGGGATTTTTCTCCATGCATTGTTTGAAATGAGGAGATTACTTGGTAAAAAACACATATACCAAGGACATCTTTAAGCATCTCTTCAATGAGACGTTGTCCTCACAGATTTGCCTATCTTGTGGAGAGTACAGCTGAGGTAGCCTAATGATCAATGTCACAAACTGGCTGGTAAGTGGCAAGTGATGAATCATGGTTCAAGTCTAGAATGCTACTTCAAAGATCCACCGAGTAATAGGGGTTGACGCAGTTAAATCTTGTAGAGGCCCCAAGTCCTCCTGATACGTGGAGTAGAGATTTGAATAGGGAGATGCCAGCTCACCGTCATTCTAGCCACTGACCGATACCCACAATTACAATGTCCGCCGTACAGCCCCTCGTAGGCTTCAAAATGACAAACATTCGGTCAATTCAATAAATGTTCTGTGAAGGCATATATTATCATCCATGAAACAAAACTGACTTACTACTGCAACAGCTGGGAAACGAACATGGGTTAGAGAATCACAGTGCAATACGCGTCAAGAATTGCAAAATCAGAGTTATTCCAGCTATACCGTCTCAATTCCACGGCACCCGGTCACAATGATGGATTTCATGAAAATCAACAAGTTTCACCCGCAGTATTTTGTGCAAGAACGCCCTCGATGAATCGGCATTCGTAGTAGCCCACTCTTCCCTATATTAATGATTCCTACGTCATTTACACTAGCGTAACCGTTACCGACGATGAGACACGTTGTAGATAAATGCAGTTAATAGGCTGATGAAAAAACTAGATAGCTTGATTCAAACGCCGAGAAATCATTCTTGTAAATATACGAGTGCTCAAAGGATTTCAAGCCTGGGAACATAACTGACTTGAGGCTGGGTTCATATTCATAATATTAGTTAGAAAATGCATGTGGCTAATTCAAGTCGAGCTCTTGTGGTGTTTTTCTACTACTACAGCATGTCTCTTTTCTCAGAGCCTTCTGCCTCCTCTAGATCCCTTTAGATTTATGAAGCACGTCTTACGCAATCACCAATTTTATAATATATATATATATATATATATATATATATATATATATATATATATATATATATATATATATATATATATATATATATATATATATATATATATATATATATATATATATATACATATGAAAATTGAAAAACCTTCAATACCAACGGTAGAACTTTAGAGCCTCTGACAGACGTAACGTGCAAACAACCTGGCTAAACGCATTGGAAAATATGGCATATACCAAAAGCTTCATTGACCATGACCACGAGGATACCGCATAAGGTAATCGAAATATATATGCAAAACCAGTACACACCTTGAAAAGGGTCATCATAACATTTTGTGGTTCCTTAAAAAATAGGTGGTTACTATTTGAACACCTTTAAAAGAATACAGATTTATTTCCACCAAAAACAAGTTATCTAGATCTTTAAAATAATCTTCGTAGCTAGGAAATATCTGGCCTTCCATGAATATTAACTCATAGTGAAATGCCTTGAACATTTTTCCCTTCTTACTCCTTGGAAGCAGAAACTTAAGCAATACGTAACTGAACGAAGCATACCTCTTTAAGGAGATTTATTAAATTAAAATAATCTTAATAGTTTTAAATAACACTCCTTTGATGAATATTTATTTAAAATTAAATACTTAATAATATGATTTAAGTACCTTCTTATTTTATATGCAGTATAAAATTTAAAGTCTTAAATTTAACAGTACTTTTAAAAATAATTATACCTCTTTGGTCACGAAGTTTTTGTTACTTTTGAAGTATTTTTCACTGTTAATTTTTGTTATGCTTAAAAACGACAAGCAGTTTCTGTTTTCTTTGCATGGGATTTCAAAATTTTTCAGGTGTTACATTTTTTAAAGAGATGAAAATGCATAATTATTTCCAACTCAAATTTTTTTTTTTTAAATTGATTCAACTTTATGCCTTTATTTTCACACAACTTTCCCCTATATAGTAATATTTTATTAAAACGTAGCCTTATGTAACAATTGTTACTTTATGTAATAATATTTTATTAAAACGAAGCCACGCTCTCTTTGTTGTGAGTAGTATTAATTTATATTCACTTAGTATAGTTATCAGAAATAATCTTAAGATTCACAAATTTTAAACAATAAAAAAATCTGATTTAAAAAAAATTATTATTGTTTTCTTAATATAACAAAATGTAAATTAATAATAATAAATAATAAATTTCAACTAGCATGCAACAAATAAATACAAAATAAAAACATAAATAACTAAAATAACATGACTAAGTTATGTTTCTTGTCTTGATATCATTGCTAATTTTCTTCTCTATGTGTTTGTCATGTATAACACACACACAGACACCCCCACACAGTATATATATCAGGAATGACATTATAAAAATACATCTGGGTTATATAGGAAAATAAATTCAATTAAGTGCTGGATAATCATATAAAATAAGCTAATTAATAAAAACTTAAAAATTGAAGATCAATTAATATATTGAGGAGACAAAAGTTTCAAATAAGGATATAAATTTAAAATGCGAGCTTTGTCTTTAGGTAGAAGTGCATGGTTAATCATATTTCAAGGATTCGAATCATTCTACTCAACAATTGGCTTTACAACAAAATTTGATAAAAACTGTAATTCAAAAGAATAGACACACATTTCTAAGATATGGGAACAACAAATCAAAACTCGATCAAACACGAGATATGGTAGACTTGAAAACATTATAACTACTCAAAAACAAGTGCATTCCCTAAACATTCATTGTCATACACTTTTTCAATAAATTACAATTTTTACAAAATTGTAATTTATTGCAATTTTGAGTAGCGGTTTTTTCGAGTTTCAAATGAGTTTTCTCAACGATTCGTTGCCCACACATAATTTTTCTGGCCAAATTAAAAATATAACTGTAATTCGAATGAAGGTTTCGGGTATACGGTTTTCTTTACAGAAATGGGAGGCACTGCATTCGTACTAAGAGAAGACTTTACGCTTAACAGCTGTTGCTCGCTGGCGTTTGACGCATGAGTACTTCTTTTGTAGCAAGTCAGTCAAGTTATTTAATAAACCCACCTCGTATATCCTATTTACTCGTACGTTACGGCAGTGAGAGTTTGAAGACGATTGTTGAGTCAAGACCGTAATCACACCAATTTTATTAAGATATTGTGCACATAAATAGGAAAACACCCTTGGTTTTTAGAGATATCTCTGTCCTGATCAACCAACACATTTCTCCATTTCCTACTGATCTGTCGACTCCCCTAAACTCTTTTGTGTTATAATCATAAGTTACGCGACACTCTTTTGTTTAGATCAGCAATTTTATGGTCTTATCTACCCAGTTTTAATCAATTACTGAATTATTTTATCCCACACTATCCTTGTTCTAATAAAACTACTTTGTTTCCGAATTCAGTTATACGTAAGAGACGACTAAAAAGAATTGTTACTCAAATAACATTTATATGACTTGTTTAATACCAACTCTTAATTCTAATCTTATTCTTGCACAAGTTTTAGAAGTTCCAAATATATTAAATACATTTAAATTTAAGTCATTTGTAAGTTTATTCTAATTCAAAGGTTTTCAAATTTTTTACTATTCCGTATTACATTTTTTAAAAATGAAACAGGTTATAAGTTTATTCCATTCAATGCTTGTTACTTTTGAATATGTAGCAATTATTTTAAGCGTAACTGATAAAAAAAAGACTTATTCTATATGTTTACTTTTTTTTCTTTCTATACTCCATTTATGGAAAAATTAGAACCCAAATGAGAAAATTATTTTGAAAACACATGATACTTCAAAGTTTCTCACGAAAAAATAAAGCTTCCTTATTTTCTGATATTAAAATAATTATTCTCAAAATTTTAAATGATTTATTTGAATTTGAATTAAGTCATTAATTGAAAGTATAAATAAAACGAGATTTGTTTGAATAAGTGAAGTAAAAGTTAAGAAATATCTAATACCCCCTCCATTTCATTTAAGGTACATGTCACAGAATCGAGAGTGTTATTAAAAAATAGCATAGTTTCTTAACCCTCTGAAATATTTTTAATAAAAAAATTTAATTTAACCGTGAAAATTAACAAAAATAACAGTTTTCTTCATCTATAATATAGAAAATAAAGAGAACAGTCCCACACATTTTTTTCCGATTATTATATCTATATTATGTGATTGCTTACTTTTTATTCAGGTTGAAATCTTTTTGCCTATATGATTTCCTATCTATGGATGAATAAAATCGAAAAGATGGATTAAAAATGCTAGAAATTCGAAAATGGTAACCAACGACGTTTTTTTTTGTTAAATAAAGAGAAAAAAAAAAGGGATGTCTTTTTTTCTTCTCCAGATTGTGTGATGAATTTTTATTTTCATGTTGTATTCGAACGAACAAATTTGTTACCAGTCATTAAATACAGATAATAACATAAAAGGAATTCTGAGTATGTGCTTAGGTTTGATTAATTTATTTCCGTTTTCCCTGTACATCAAGTGCAAAGGAAGAATAAGATATAATTGATTGTATCTTTGAACTCTTAAATTATAATCCACTCTTCTTGACAATTGCTAAGGATCAAAAATAACTTAAGGAATATTTAATTAATAGACTTTGATTAAATAATGAAATTTTGTATACTTAGTATAAGGCTCAGTTTGACAGATTTTATCACGTGTACAAACATAATATAAAAACAGATGAAAATATACTCTACTGAGCTATTTCCAAAGATACGAAAAATGTTCTATCTAACCAGAATTATGTGATATGTCACAGCAGGAAATGTTACTTCCTCGTACACTAATGAAAGTTTGGCCTCTGTTGTGTATGCACTCCACTTAATTTTTGATAGAGTTTGGTGGACATCGTTCTATATCTCTCTAAAGGCGATTTTGAGCTCATGCATTGTTTGGAATGAGAGATTACTTTGTAAAACACATGTACCAAGGACATCTTAAGCATCTTCAATGAGACGTTGGTGTCTCACAGATTTCCACTATCTTGTGAGAGCGCAGCTGAGGTAGCCTAATGATCAATGTCACAAACTCGTGGCTGGTGTTATTGCGATGAATCGTGGGTTCAAGTCTAGAATGATACTAAAGATCCACCGAGTAATAGGGTTGACGCATGTTAAATCTTGTAGAGGCCCCAAGTCCTCCTGATGGCGTGGAGTAGAGATTTGAATAGGGAGATGCCAGCTCAAATGTCATTCTAGCCACTTGACCGATACCCACAATTTCAATGTCCGTCAAAAATAGCCCTCGTGGGGCTTCAAATGGTTATTTTAATAAACATTCGGTCAATTCAATAAATGTTCTGTGAAGGCATATATTATCATCCATGAAAGAAAAGTCTTGACTTACTGCAACACAAAAGGAAAACGAACATGGCAAGGAGAATCACAGTGCAATACTGCGTCAAAGAATTGTACCAGAGTTATTCCATGATGCATAATGTCTGCTAATTCCATGGCACCTCGGTCAATAATGATGGATTTCATGAAAATTCTGTGTGCGTCAACAAGTTTCCCTCTACCTCTGCAGTATTTGTGCAGAATCAGCTCCTCGATGAATCGGCATTCGTAGTAGAACATGACTCTCTTCCTATATTAATGATTCCATGTCATTTACACTAGCGTAACTGTTACCGACGATGACGTCGTTGTAGATAAATGCACTTAATAGGTTGATGAAAACTAGATAGCTTGATTCAAACGCCGAGAAATCATTCTTGTAAATACACGAGTGTCTGTAAGGATTTGAAGCTCTGAACATAACTGACCGGGTGTGAGCTGTCTATTCATAATATTAGTTAGAAATGCATGTATAATTTGCCGAGTTTGTGGTGTTTTTTCTACTACTACAGCATGCCTCTTTTCAGAGCCTTTCTGCCTTCCTCGATCCCTTTAGACGGCGAAATAATGCCTTTTGACGCAATCACTAATGCGGCAATTTTATATATATATCAAAACACTGAAAAACCTCCAAGTCAATACCAACGGTAGGACTTAGAGCCTTCGACAGATGTAACGTGCGACAACTCCGGTTAAACGGCAGGTATTAAGTGGCATAAGGGCCAAAAGTTTACGACCATGACCACGAGGATATCGTATAAGGTATCGAATATATATGCAAAACCTTTTAGTACACAATTTTGAAAAGGGGTCACTTATAACATTTAGTGGTTCCTTAAAAAATAGTGGTTAATATTTGAATAATTTTTTAAAAAGAATACAGATAATATTTATTTAACAAAACAAGTTATTTCAGATTTTAAATAATTTTTCAGAAGTTAGGAATATATCTAAGGTTTTCCCACACATGAATATTAACTCTGCTACTGAAATGTGCTTGAATATTTTTCCTTTTCATTTCCTTGGGAGGGGGTGGAAGTGTTAGGTAAAACTTAATTACTAAATTTCAAAGCATTTCAGTTAAGTAAACTGGGTAAAAGTTAAATTTTTGATTTATATTTTACAAATTCAATCATTATATACAGAAAAGAATAATCAAATTGAGTTTCGAATTTAGTACAATAATTAAAAGTATTGTAGATGGTGTTAGGGGATAAAATATACAACTTCGAAACTGCGAAAGTTACAATTACGCAGATTCGAATTAAATAAAAGGAAAAACGATTCAAATATATAAATTTAAACTTATAATTTTTTCTCCTTTGATTAATAGTTTAGATTTATTATTTCAAAGGGCTCCAAACGATTCTACTTAATTCCATTTTTTTGTATTTTCTACGTGAAACATATTTTAATCGTCTGCAAAGTAATGCATATTTATGTAACTGAGAATAAGTCAGTTTTTTATTCTTTTTCAAATTAATGTATTTCTAATAATGTTCAAGAAATTTATTTTCTTTAAGACTCCCTCTTTATCATTCACTAATGATTAATTAGGTATATTTCTCAGAATTCTTTATTTATTAATTTAAAGTTAATGAGATGGAAAATTTTTCACCTAATCCGAGAAGTTAATTTGCATATTCTTTAGACAATTAAATTCGAAGTTATTTAAATTTAAGGGGAGAGAGTTTTGATGCCCTTGGTATGATAAATATTTATTATACATGATAATTGAGCCTACATTTTTGAAAGTATAATTCTTTAAATCATTCCGTGAAGTTATCGGAAATAGCTGAAGGATAAATGAAACATTATGCATTTTATGTAATCAATTCTTAGACGAGATGTGTGAAATCCATCATCTTGATTCCTTCAAGCGAAACATTTTATATATAGTATAGTTAATGCAAAGAGAGGATTTTAATAAATTGTGCATTCATCATAAATTGCAATATATGTTAGTTTCCAATTGAAGAATATTTCAACTCAATTATATATATATATATATATATATATATATATATATATATATATTCGACACTTAATTAAAACATAATCAAAATTAAACATTATTTTATACAATTGTAATCTATAAAGCTTTTAAAATACATATATTGCTTCAGTTGTAAATATTCAGAGCGTAAGTATAATGCCCGAGGGCAATACATCCGCTCTACATTTGAAACTGATATTATGGTAACATCAATGAAGTTGAGAATAAAAAAAAATACGTGTCATATTAGCATTGTATTTCCTTTTTAAGTTTTTAAATGAATTTTGGCTTTGATTTTAACTTTTCCTTTTCAAATTTAATATTTTACAAAACACCACTTTTTACTGGTAAAATGGCCATTGGAAGAAATAAGGCTACTTTAATTTTTTTTTCTCTATAGATCCATTTCTACCAGGTTTTACTTGACTGAAGTAAAAGGTGTTATGAAAAAATCATATCTTTATTATTTTTATTAACACAGCTTTATTTCTACACTCTATAAAAAAAAAAAATAAAAAAAAACCCCGACGTACCGTGAAGGAGTTGTCTGATTGCGATACAAATTATTCGATAAGCAATACATACATAGAAAAACAAACAATTGAACTTTCACAACAATTGATTGATTTACTTCAGAGTTTAGCTGCCACAAACGGAGGTAGTCAATAAGGCTTTGGTCCTACTCTGGCCTGGATAAAAGCTGTCACCGGGAAGGCATAAACTGATAAAGATAACGAATAGTGTCCTGCGGAATTTCGTCTCAATTGTCTACAGCTGTTAGGCAAAATCGTCAACAATCCAAAATGCTTGCAATTGCCTCCCCATAACATCCAAAATGCGCTCTATTAGAGACAGATCATGTAACCTAGCTGGCCAACTAAGTGTAGGGAAAGGTTACAGACAATGCATAACACGTGCTATATAGGCCAGGTATTATTTTATTCTTAAGTACGTTTGGGTATTCCAAACAAAAACGGTTGTAAAATGTCGTCTACGTACCGCTATGATGTCAGTGTGCCAGAAATGACTATCAGAGGTGTCCGGCTATGAAAGGAGATCAAATTTTGGCATCTGCACATAATTTGTACAAATACTTCGGTGAGACATTGTTATAGCTGACGTAAAGAACCCACATTCAAAACACAAACGAAATTGTGAGCTTCTGATTGAGAATTGCTTCTTATATGCCCCTGTTAAATGCGCAGTTTCGATGCGCTGGAACTCCCGTTATTCATTTATTGGACACCAAAGTTTAATCATTTGCATATTCGGTCCCAATGTCTTTGTACACGCAGTTGCATTTCAATCCGGCAACTCCTTCTTGGTGCATTGATTCTTTTTTTGTTATAGAGTGTATTTGAAATGGTTAAATGCTGGTAAAAGAAAGAAGCAAGTTTATATTCTCTTGACTTCAGTTCTTTCTAATCCCCTGTCTATTTGGTGTCGCGTTGATCAGTCGATAAAAATTCAAAACATATTTAGCGAAGAAGAGTAGAATTGGAAGAATATTAAAAATAACAAATACATGACTATATAAGAGTCATCAATGAAGGTAATACATTCATCAGTCACCATATTACCATCAACTCTGTGATTTGTTCTGTGATTCCGAAAACTCTGTAATTTATGTATGAACCAGTAGTAATTTGAGAAGGTTTGTCCCATATTATAGGAGAGTATTTGAAATACACATAAAATTAAAACTGTATCATATTTCTTCGAATCCTTAGTCAGCCTCAAAAAATATAAACTTGCCAGATCAAAATGACAATGATTGTCTTAAGAAGCCATAAAAAACATAACCTCGTTCACAGGAAAGGCGATTCACCAAAATTCACTCGGTTCATTCCTGTAGCTTTTTAACTTCTTTTTCAAATAGATATAGTCATATGTTGGTTAACTTTGAAGTTTCCACTGAAATCACTGAAGATAATACATTACCCGCACTGGCCGTTTTACCTTCAGGTATTGTATATAAAGTGATTAATTCAAACTAGTTTTCTTAACACACAACGAAATATTTATCTGAACATCTATTAACATGTTCAGTTCTAAAGATAAATCAAAGTTTTTAAGACTTGAGAACACTTATTAAATTACGTATTAATTAGTAGTTTATATCCTTTATCTAATATTTAATCAAAAAAGTTTCTTTTTTTTAAATCAGTGTAGCTAAAGAGTATATAGGTTTGCTCAGGAAGTATTTTATCGTAGTTATGGAGCAGTAATAATTAAGTTAAAAAATTGGATGTAGTGAGAAGTTTGTTAGTTTTAGGCTCCGTAAAAAAGTTTCTTCCTTACAATTTTCAACTGGGTTAATCGGCGATGTTGGAGTAAAATCAAAAAATTCTGAGCTCTAGTTTCATTGAATATATGAAGTGACTCCAATCGTTTTTCTTTTTGTTACTAACTCTTTTAAAAATATAGATTAATATTTTGTATGAGAATTTCGGAGTAGATACATTTGAGAATCAGCCTCTTTAGTTTAGTTCCAATGATTTTTTTGGTTTGGGCCATCCCTATTGATTATTTTTGCTTTATTAATTTTTTCAAAATATTCTCTAACCTTTAAGCATTTTTTACATTTCCTCCTTCGGTTTGTATAGACTAGTTTAATTGACAGATTGGTTAGACGGGATTTTAGTAGTTTGTAGATCAGGATTATTTAGTACTTTTAAATTATTATATTTCGGTTACAATACATAGAATCATTCTTTTTTCAAAATGAAAACTTGTAATTCACTAATACAACCTTCATAGCTAGTGACAATCAAATCTGGTCAAGAATTTATTTTACCTCTGATAATCTCTATGTGGAGTGATTTGGAAAGTTAAAAAAGTAAAATATCATGCTCAAATATCATCCTGACTTATTCGAGAGTCATAAAGGCAAGATCCAACGCTAATAGTCTTTGAATGGGTATGTAAAAGCCCACACCCAAACCAGCTGAGTAGCCAGAGAGCTATGTAAGGTAAAGACACAAGATCAAAAGTAGATTAAAATTCCAATATCCTTAAAGGATCGTTCAATAAGTCCTTAGAAATTTCAGAAGAAGGTTCTAGTAGCATTCAAAATGATTTATTTTTAATAAGCATCATGGCTCACTTGACAGCTGTCTAAGTCGCATTTACTTGTATTCTTCCTCATGACACCTTTAGCACCTCGAAAATTCTGCGCTTTAACTTTTACTATCGATGAAATCATCTTCGACTTTTCTGAAAAAGCTTCACTACAAGCTACCAAAGTTTTGATTTTTGCTTGATTTCAGTTGCATTATAATGAATCCATGGATGTGGGAGCAATTGAATTTTGATTTGGCAGGAAGAGACTACCAAATCAAAATTAATTTGCTTATCAATTTCAAATTTGTGTCGGTTCCATTTAACAGATGGTAGCACTAAATGGTAACAACAATTTACCTTAAAGATGCCATCTGTCTTCAAATATAAGTTCTTTTTGAACCACCTTCATACTTTATCATTTTGTAGTTTATATACTACGCTTATTAATAAGAGATTATCGTTATCTTAATTAATGTTAAGATAAAATATTATAATTAGATTTTATTTGCATTAATAATTTTATTAATAATTTGTTATATGTAAAATTGTGTTACATTGTTCGCAATTCTCGATTAATGTTAAACAAAATAGTTTTTATGTTGCTTATATTAGATAAGATACTATATCAATAGTGGGATAATTCTTTATATCAGAAGAAACTCAGCCATACGCAAAAAATAGTATAAATCATCGATTCGGAAACCATAGAAAGTTGAATAACACAAAATAAGGTCATTCATTCGCTGTAACCGAAGACGATATGAAGTTTTCGATATAAAGATAGAAACACGTGATCAATCTCTACCAAAAAAGAGACAAAGAGGTATGACCTAGTAATTCCTCCAGCATAATCAGGATGAAGAAGAAAATTGTCATCATGAACTTCTTTCTTTCTTTATGTTGTCGAGGAATTGATTGAAGCGATAGAAGAAAATCCATCACAAGTTTTATTTGTCTTTTAGGAAAGTCTCAGTCAACCAATTACTTTACTCGTCTCATTTCTAAAATATGAAATGTCAACGGAATGGTTTGAACTTTAAGGCGGAAAGAATTTTCGGCTGTAGATATAGTGATGAATGATTTGTAAACATGCTGAGCGTATAAGAAATATTACTTTTGCTTATGTAACATTTCAGTACAGGGCTTTTAAGTAAATGAGATCAGAAGTGTTACTTTGTGAATTGAAGCATTCTTAACAAGCTTCAAAATTCACGAAATGAGTGCCTCTGTCAATTTAACTCTTATATTGAAGCCATTAAGCAATTAATATTAATCCTTGTTAATTTTATATTATTATCTATCCTTGTTCCTAATGAAGATTTGCAAGAATTCGATAGGAGATTTGTAGTTACAAAATAACTACTTCCATCACGTTTAAAACAACAAAGATTTGTTTGTAGACTTATGGACACATATAGACTGAAAGATTATTAATCTTCCTACATTTTGAAAAATCTTTTAATTCTTACTTGTATAGATCTATTAGATTCCCTTTGTCTTATATTTGATACACGTTATATGAAAGATTTTTTGTAGATTCATGTATCTATTTATGGTATTCTTTATAGAGTTAGCTAATTTTATACTTTTTATAATTCTCCCACTTATAAAAGATATGAACTTGTATACTTGCTTCTTTCCCCTTAGTTTTATCTTTTGTTTGTATAAAGAGGTTTTGAGTATTTAAAAACTTAGGGAAAAAAGTAATATAATTTTAAAAATTTTAAACTTGATATGCTTTACATCAGTTAATCTAGATAGATTTTTGAAGACTGTTAAGATTTCCATTATCCATTTACATATTTTTGGAATAAGAAGCTAAGTGCTATCTGAAATGCAGACTATTAAATAGTACTTAATTTACTTTTAAATGCATTCATATAAATATTAATTAAATAGGTCAATTAGTTCTGGTTGGGTATAAAGTACTTTTTTGTTTTTTTTTATTTTTGTTAAAAAACAAAAACAGTCCTATAAATTTGAAAAAAGTTTATACTAAAGAAATTTATCTGTTCGAGGAATACATAAGAAATAAGATGTCATAACTAAACCTCAAGGGATTTATTATAAAATAAAATACAAAAATAGATATATTAGACCCATTCATTTTAGGAATATTAAGTTGTCAATTAATTTTGAATCACTTGTGCGTCTATTTTAACTCTCTACATACTTATACAAGTAAAGGATGTAGGGTATCTCATTCTACATTCAGAGTCTCATTTTTTAGATTACCATAGATGTAATTTCGATTAAATTAAATATAGTTGGCAAACAGTTTTATCATCTGAATTTAATTGTCGATGAAAAACTTTGAGATGAAGTAACGTGGTTGTAAGATTATTAAAAGAACAAATTAAAAATTTAACTGTTCATATTTCGTTTAATTCAGCTTAGATATTTATACAATTGAAATAGAAAATGATTACCAGAAATATGTCTATTATAACAAACTTTAAAACAATTTATATAAAGATATAACGATTTTATAAGGTTTAGACGAAACATATAGAAATAATTGTCTCGGTTATCTGCATGAAAATCTGCAGAAATCTGAGCTTATATGGGGGCTCAAAATGTTTCATTCATATGTTATCTCACACTTGCGAGCACATAGTTCAATGTTTTTCTGGTATTCTACTACCTAAAACTTATTGAAATTTAAACTTTATAAAATTAGTACGCATAAAGGTATAATTTTTTCAGTAAATTTGTTTTCATTTTTAATTATTTTAAATTAATATGTTTCTCTTATTTATTGATAAATTAGAACTGCAGAAAAGTTATAGAGATAAATTAAAATTAATCAATGTTCATATAATCTGAATAAGGCCCTTTGCCGTTAAATTAATCCTAGATGCGTAGGACCAAGATATATGTTAGAGGCTAAAGCTCAGAGATTTAACATTTGAAGGATTTTAAGTATTGAGAAAAGATAATATTAATAAAAAATAAAATAACGTAGATTTTTAAAATTACAAGTTCAGAAGGCCATACTTGATGGCTCAAAAGATTAAATACTGCTTTATCTAGTATTAGGAAGAGTATATTAGGTCTTCAGATGTTAAGTACTTTGAGCACATAATTTGACTGTTGATGAAAAAACTTTTAAGTGAAACCAAATGTTTGTAAAGTTTCTGGAAAAACTAACTGATTCAAACTGCTCTATTTGAAAACTTTTTTTATTGTTGCCTTATTAAACAATTAATAATCTAATGCGGCATTCCAGTCTGAAAAGATTTTCCATCAGATTTTGACTTAATACATTTCAATAAAGACTATAAAAAAGATTTATCTCGGTCAAAGAAGACCATATTTGTAAAATATGAGTGATTTTTAATTTACACGCATAAATTTTCATTCCAAATTATGCAGGATTGTGAAACAATATCATGGGCGTCCTAAAAATAACAAATTATTTTGTTTTACGCTAAAGTACATTATTTTATGTTTATCGGCTTAATTTTTTACACAGTTAATTCATTTCATACATACTCGTATTTCATACATACCTTTGTATGATAATTGGCTTCACTACATAGTATCTCAATCAAGACTCACATAAGCAAAAAAGATTAGGTTAAAAGAATTAGACATCAAATCTTTAACTGAATTTTATCCTTGTTTTCAGAATAATAAAAAAATAATATGTGTACTATGACTGTGGAGAATAACTCTTCACAAGTCTTTTCTGAAGATTATTAAAATAAAATTTTATTTATCTTACAAATGACAAACCGTATCCGAATCAGTATTAAGACTTGCATGCGGGATCCGATTATAAATTCTCTCTTAGATGATCACCTTCAAACAAAATGTCGAGTGTTATGAAATATTCCTTGCAAGCGAAAGAAAATATCTTATCTCATTGTTCAAATTTTCTGATCTCTTTCCCTCTCATTTAACCCTTTCTCTAAATTTCATAAAATTAAGCTCTTCGCAGCTTATAATGATATACGACCAATCTTATTCACTACAATCTAATCTCGTTGTTAAATATTTTTCGATCTCTCTCTCTCTTTTAGTTCCTCCTCTAATTCTCCTAACTTAAATCTCTAGCCTTATAACGCTATTCGATCAATCTTATTCATAACACTTAAGTTCTATTTTAGTTTACATAAGTCACGTTTCCTTCATACATAGAAGTTCTCCAATCAAATAATGTCATAACAAGGCCCCAAATACTTAGTTGAAGAGAAATATGTAGGATAGAACCTTGTATGTTTTTTTTTCTCATTAAGAATTTTCTTGTGTTTGGATTTTATTTAAATTTCATTTTATAATATACATTTTAAATAATAAATTTATAATTCAGTTGGTAATTTAAATAATTCAGATATTAAATTTCTTTCAAAAAATGACTTCGTTAAGAAATTCAGTTATTAAAAATATGGCAGGAACGAAACACGTAAAGATTTAATTTTACTGACCAATTTATTAACTCTTTTTTGTGTTAGTACATAAATAAAATTTATTTATATATTTATTTTAATCATGCGAATTAATAATTAATCATAAAAATAATTAGCTTCATATTTGATTATAATAATGTATAGATAATACTAAAGTTCAGATGTCTTCAAGAAAAAAATGATTAGAATATTTAAAGTGTTACTGATTTACTAAAGAAATGAGTGTTGATTCATCATTGAAAAAACGTCTGTTTTTAATTTGCTTAAAATTGTTTGCATACATATCTCAATTGCTTAGCTGTGTATAGCACTTATAGTTAATTAATTTATCTTTAATTTTAAAATATTTAGTTTTTTTCATAATTTAACTTCATATAAATTTACTTTCCCCTTTTTTAAAATTTTGTTATGTTTCGTTGAACTCTATGAACTCCATTTCCGCAACAAAACATCATTTGAGTTTATTGAAAAACAAAATGTTTTTCTTCCTGTGCATTAGACATTTTATGACGTAAAGCATTTTATGCATTTACTTTGACAACAATAAAAACTTCTTTATATTTGAATTAAAAAATAGATTTTAAGTATATTTTTAATCATATATTTATTGCTCTTAGATTTAAAAACTATTTAATTCAAGTTTCCCTCACTTAACAATAACGTAACTTCCTGAGAAAAATCTATACTCATTTTGGTTATTTTCTATAACATAATCATCAAATAAAAATTAAAGAATTATATATATATATATATATATATAGATTCAAAATTGTGCTGGAGTAATTTTTTACATCGAGATATTCAAATGAGTATAAAAATTTTAAAACTCTAACTAAATCAAGGAAATTTAAATTAATACAACAAGTTCTATAATAATGAAAAACTACAGCTATGCAATTATATATATTTTTTTATTTCTGTGTCCATCACTATCTGTATGTGTTTGAGAGTAGCAAACTAAGTATATCTATGAAATTTATGTATGGTTACTAAAGATAATTTTCTTTTCCTTACTCTCCTTTAGAAATATAAACTAAATGAGCTATTTAATTGATTTAATTTCTCTTAGTTTCAAAATGAGTTATTACAAATTCAACATATTTTTCATACCATATTTGAGTTTAGGAGTCATCCTCGTCGGAACTCAAAATTATGTTCATGCACATTAGCCCTCGTATTGTTTCCAAGTACGATATTAATAGATGATCGATATGTAATAAACAACCTTCCTTTCATATTTTATTTGAAATAAAATAAATTCTTATTCTAGAAAGAAATACATGTTACTAATAATACTTTCATGCTTTATAACTATATACAAAAACAACAAAATCTTACGGTGTAGTGAGACATACCATCAACAAACTATGAGTTTAATAGTCTACTGCATTCCTTCATAATAGGGTTGTAATTAGTAATCTGTAATCATCGCTTACAAAACAAATTTCATTGTTCGAAGTTAGAAATATAATGTAGTATATTTATTTAAAATTTTCTAAGGGTATTTCATATTCTTATTCATATTTATTCATTAATACTATATGAAACATACGAAAAATTGAAATAAATTAATTATCTTATTTATCTTTAGTATTAATAAGAATTTGTATTATTAAAAATAATTTTTTAAGGCCCCAATCATAAAAATACTTCCAAAACATAGGAATATACATTATTTTTACAGTAATTAATCTTTGGTAGTAAAAAAAAAACGTCCTCGCATTTTTCTCCTTGATTAATGATAATTATTTAATCATTCCTTAAAGTTAAAGCTAATTTTTATTTTTTCGTGAATGCTTTAAATACACACGATCTATTTATTTCATTGTTTTCTTATAATTTTTAAATTTTCAAGTATTTCTCAGACCTCAAGCTGTTTTTTGTTAATTATTTTTCTTTAATACCTTTATCTCTCATAAATCTGTCTTTTTTATGAAAGGAATAAATAATTAACTCATAAAACGTATTTAAAAATATGAATGATGGAGCACATATAGACTAAAAGTTCTTTAGTGACAGCAATTCTTGAAATTTTATGTGCCATAAAATAATTTTCTTAGTAAAGCAATCAATCATTTTGATATCCATAGCTTCACCATAAATTCCCTTTAAGCCATTTTGAAAAAAAAATTGCGTGGGCATTTTTTATGCAAATTATTAATTGTTCATTTTTAATGTTTTATACTTTGTTTCGCAAATATATTTATTTAAAAAAATTAACAGCTTGTTGTATCAAAAATAAAAGTTTAAAAATCATTGAATACAAATACATTTAATGTTCTTCATACACGCATTTAAGTCACATAAAAATTAATATTTTTTCAAAACAAAGGTTTTTTTTTTCATAAATGGTCCGTTAAATGGAAACAGCTTCATTAAATTTAAATATGATAATAAGAATAAGCTACATTTATCATTCTTAGACCCTTTCAACCACTAGTATATTAAAATATTATATTATGAATATATTTAACCATTTTATGAAAATTATTTCTTGTTACTTTTAAAAAAAGATGTTATGGAGTTGTTTTGTATATCTTTCTGTGTTCATTAGCAATGAATCTTTGATTTAACGTTTTCTTTCTTCGTGTGGTAAAAAATATTTATTCCATACAAAAGGTAATTATCTTAGAATTTAAATATTTATAGTGAGAAAAACTGAATGTATATTGTTAAGATATTCAGTATACAAAAACATATGGTTGTGCAAAAAATTTATAAGCAGAAAGTGTGAATTCTTATTCAGTTAGAGAATATCTGAAAAATTTGAAATGTTTATTGGAGTAGAAAAATTCAATATTGTCCCACAGAAATAAAGTTTCGAAATATTTAATTAAAAAAAAGGGAAGTTATATTGAAAATCCTCACGAATTTATTCCAAAATATTTCACTTATATGAATTCTGTTTCATAAAATTATAATAACTTTAATAAAGCGGTAAATTTATTTTCTTTTGATACTAATAATGACTTTAATTACGAGGGGTGTTCTGAAGATAAATGTCGCCAGTTTTTTTCACAGGGAAAGTTTTTACATAAAAAATAAACTACGTCATCATGAACTGTACATCTTACATTTTTTACGACATAGTCGCAATTGACATTGAGACATTTGTCGCAACGTTCAATGAGTTTGAAGAAACCACTTTGTGCCTTACGTTGCAAGGAATCGTCGCTCAGCTTGCTCCACCTCAGTATTTTTTTGGATGGACCTGATCAGGACCAATACGCAGTGTGGACACCACGTCTGACACTGTTATGCGCCTATCCACTAATGTGGATGGACGTCCTTTTCGATTTTCATTCTCTACACTCTGCCTTCCCTCATTGAACATGTTACATCAATGTACTATCGTTTGACAAGACATGACCTATTCAATGTACACTGTCTGCAGGCAGTCATGGATGACGAGTTCCACATGCCCATTCATACCGGATACCAGCAGGCTCTTCCTATGCTGACCACGTTGTCAGTTATGTCTTGGGTACGCTATTCTGCTGCTACCCTCTTTTCTTCGTTACTCTGCACATGCGTCATTTCTCCTCCACTGATATTACTTCTATCTCGGAACCAGTAACGAATGTAGATTCTTGTGGTGGTTATTTAATTCATGTGTACCATGTGCTCTTTCAAGAAAATGATGATACTTACTTTTGGAAAATCTCTCGTATCTTAACCTTTAACAATGCTTGCATTTCCTGAAAATAAACTTTTATCTGTATTTAGTGGGCAAATTAAAAAGATTATTGATTCCAATAATCTTTTTAATGTCAGTGAATTCTCCCAACAATTTTAATAGTGCAAAGTATTGTTTTTCAGAATATATTAATGTATTTAAGGGCTAAGAGAGAGAAATAAAGTCTTTCATACTCTATTGAATAATATTTTAAGGTGTTTTCACGACATGACTTGGAATAACAGCTCAGGAGCTGTCTTTGTTACTCTTTCATTACTCTGAATAACACAATATTTTGCTCATTTCCAGATCTAGATTTATGTTAGTTTGTTAAAAAGTTAATCGAATATGTTTGTGCTATCGATTCATTGGATAAGCTTCGGAAGTAATATGTTACTCTGTTCTGACTATTATAAATTAGATTTGAATTAATGTGTGTTGCAACGCTGAGTTTCTTTTAACTAACCTTGGGAACTTTTTATAAAGTGGATTGTATAAATTAAAATATCTCAAAACCAAATTAATCACGATCTAGGCAAATTATATGAGCTAAAGATATAACACATCGATCAATAACTCCCGAGACTAACCCAGAGATGGCGCTCGTAGTAAACCAGTAACCAGGTCTTTCTAGAGTACTAACCTTTGCTTGAAACGTGTCAAAATTTTAAGTCGATCGGACCAGGAAAAAGGTTTTTTGAAGTGAAGTGAAAAAGGTTTTTTCCAAGTGGGTGCCTCGATTGCTTTCGATGGAACAAAAACAGCAACGAGTCGATGATTCAGAAAGCTGTTTATCGCTATTTACTCGCAACAAAAAAGATTTCTTGCAGGAAAAAAAAAGGGAAAAAAATTGGGAAGATTTGGAAAAGCGTTGGAACGATTGTATCACCCTAAAAGGTGATTAACAAAAGGTGTTATGTTGATGAATAAAAAAAAAATTTGCAAAAAAAATGTTGTTTTCAATTTTAGACTCGGGAGTTATTGATCGATGTGTTAGAATGAATTAATTAGATAAAACGTACAAAAAGCAGAGTCAAATTGATAGAAGTTAGAAAAATAGAAGTTAGTGATTAGAGGATAGAGATTATTATCGAGTAGTTGTAGTTGACGTGTGTGAACTTACATCTATAGCTGACGGACTGTTCAGAAGAATCTTCAAAAGTGAGCTGAGGCTAATATACCAGCTTGAGCCACCAGAACGGGTAGGAGAGTTATTTGATTATTATTCCAAGCTAGAATACACGTGAGTTAAAGATTAATAGATTTAGAGAGAAAGAGCAAGCCTTTCATATTTATAATTTTATACAAATAAACTGAGTTTGAATTTTTATAACAGAGAATTATAGAAATTTCAAATAATGTTCATCGACATAAATGAAAGAAAGGAGCTGTAGTGTGAACTGAAATAAGAAATCTCATAAAACAGAAATAAATTAGAAGAAATTGTTCTATGCTATACGTTGCGGAGATACAAATTTCCCCACAAAAAAGACATTTGAATGGAAATTTGATTGATTAATTGTTTAATTAGGGAGTAAATAGAAAAAATACACAGAAAACATTTGATTTTACAAAGTATTCCGATGATTATTTCATCTTCGAATAAAACCATTGGATCTTGCGGGGCTAAAGCAATTGAATTAAATTTGATTGTATTTAATGCTATGATTCTTCGAGTGTGCAATTTACTCTGATCTCGCTTAAGATCCCTAAAATAGAATAATAGGGAGAGGGGTCGCACGTTAAAGGAAATTGAGACTCAAACTCTTCTCTTAGAGTTGTGAGAAAGTTAAGAGAATGATCGCGTTTATTTATTAACTTCGAACTGGTAAATATTATGAGAGCATCAGGTAGGCTAAGGCAATTCGGAGCCTCGGTCAAGTGACGGGGATGACACATAAGCTAGCACCTCTCTCCCCGAAGTACTTCACTAATCCAACGTGAGGACTTCAGACCTTTACCATTTTTCAAGTTCATCAGTCCTTTACACGACCGGTCTTTAGTGGCATCAGGAATTGAACTCGTGACTTGAGGAATTAAACACCGGCCGCGATTCCATGACCATTAGGCTACCACGGCCACAAAGTTGATGGAGTTAGGCCCTCTTTCAGGTATCAAGCAATGTTTGAAATAACGAGGTATATATATATATATATATATATATATATATATATATATATATATATATATATATATATATATATATATATATATATATATATATATATCGTATTATGTAATATATATGTCGTATATATCGTATTATATAATATATATGTCGTATATATATATATATCGTATATATTGTAACGAATTTCACTGTTGGGTTCTGGGATTGAATAGACTTTAATCAGGATAGCGATAAAAAAGTTCTTTATTATCAGCCCAATCAAGAATACAATGTTCAGAAAGGCATAAGAACTGCCGAAGTCACAGTAATACAACACAACGAAATGTTCTGATACAGCGCGGAATAAATCAAATTCAAAGTCGTAGGCTTTCGTACTCTCTGCGGCATAAATCACAACGGAATCACCCGTAAAGTAACAGAGGCTCCGGGCGCGTCTGAGCTTCAAGAAATCTGAATAACAACTCCCATGTGTGCATTTCAGTATGCCTTATATAGACACGGCGAAAGTGGTAGAACATTCCAGAAAGTAGGAGAACCGGAAGTCGTCATATATCGCCAATATCCTAATTTGGTGACTCTTGGCGACAGATTTGGAGACAAAATAAGTTGCCAAAACTGTTGCCAACGATATCTCGCCAACTTGGCGAGATACCCAAAGAGCCCCATGTTATTTACAAGGTCTCATAGCAATTGATCTAGTTCACATATTTACATGCAATAAACGTTAATCCTGCACTATTTTTCAAGCAGAATAGTAATTTTGACATAATTTAACATTATAAACACATTTTAAATACCAAAATCGTAACAATATGTATATATATATATATATATATATATATATATA
>BMAW01004512.1:0-14698 GCA_019974015.1 Nephila pilipes | reverse complement strand
ATACAAAAGCAAATCGTGTACATTTGATAAATAAAAAGAAGAAAAAAATTATAGAGAAACATATGTAAAATATATTTTTTTCAATAGTTAGGTAAGTTCTCTTAATAATATATTTTAAAATGCGCTCTTGTGAACTTGCGCTATTCGCGAGATTTTCAAATTACTAACCTTGGGGACTTTTAGGTAATTAGAATTGCATAAAATTAAAATTTCATCCCAAACAAAACGAAACATGATTGGTAAAAATAAGATACATAGTGAGTTGAATTAGAGTGATCATTATGGTAGGGAAAAAAATTGTAAATTTATGCAATTATAATTACCTAAAAGTCCCCAAGGTTAGTGAAGAGAAAATCGCAAATAGCCCTACGTCACATACGTATATATTTTCTTAATTAGAAAACCATCACTTAAAATTTGAAGTAATTATTTTTCCAAAAATAAGAATTTTAACAAAGATCTCAAATATATTTGGAGTATTTAGCGAACAGTTGAAATTTCACTTTAAATGCAACGTTTCAGATTTATGTATTTTTATGTACCTTTTAACTCGTGTATGTTAAAATTTAAAAGTCTTTATTTACTTTCATATTCAGATATCCTTTTTAGTTAAGTTCTTAATTTGTGTGCGTCTTATATTCAAATTTAAACACGTTATAATAATATATATGTATATTCAAATAAGCCCGTATTCTTATTATTTTCTTTACGTTTTCATATACTCAGAAAGTAATCTAAATTCCATATTTATAAAAGATGAGTTTAAAATATGAAGCATGCAAAGTTTGAAATACTTAATTAAATCCATCAAAATTTGAAATTAAAAAAATACATATTACGAATTGTACTATTATTATACACATTACGAATTATAATTACTCGACCCCATTTCTATATATATGGAATCAGGACTAGAATTTTATAGCTTATGAAACCCCATAATTCGTCAAGAATTTATTTACACTAGAGTACTGAAAATTGAATTATTTAATTTAATTAGAAAAATTTTAAGGTGTATAGTTTTATAAGTTAAAGGAAACTAAGTTCTAACTTGTATGTGTAAGATAAATACTTATATATCTTTTTTTTCGGTGTACGACCTATGCAACTTGTGACATCCGCATAACGACTATAATAAATAAATAAAATAAAATAACAAATGAAATAATAATTTTTGTATTACGTAATTTTGGGTTAAATAAATTTTGCTAACAGTGCGTACAATAAATTACATATTTCTAAATATAACATGAAGTCTATAGCTATACGTACATAGTTTAAACGTTTATGTTTTACGAACAATTTTCATAACTCATTTGAATTAAACTGCTGTTGAAAAATATAAATCCGACTTACGACCAATTCAGCTTACGAGTTATTAATCGGAACGGAACTTGGTCGTAAGTACAAAAGATCCTACATATTAATTAAGCAACTTATGTGAAATTAGTAAGATTATACAAATTCCAACCTAATAATAATAGCGAAGTTAGAAATTATCCTATGCTTATAATTGTTGTATTCAAAGAACACAGACACTAAAATGCTTCAAATTTGCGCTTTTGACTTGGCTGTTAAATACCTGATTTTGTATTTTTGCTTGAAATTCAACAAATAGAACGTTCTAAAATTGAATTTTAAATTCATAAACAAGTGTGTCACGCCATACAGAGAAACATATATATTCGCCTTTTTTTTTTTTTCAAAATGTTTTTTTTAGGAATCTGGTACATTTTCTCCAAAATCCACTTTGTCAAATATGTTGATATTCAAAACATAGCGAAATGATGTTATTTCCTATATAATGAACATAACATTTTTCTGATAAACATTCGAAAAAGTTTCGTTCTGCACAGTATTTGTATAAAAATTATCAGAAATTTGCAAAGTAAAATTTAAAAAATTGTTAAATTTTATTAAATCAAATTTTTGAAATCATGATTATGTTCAATATATAGAATATTATGCTTATAAGTACTCTGTAAAATTTTAAAGTTATAGAGGTAATTCATTTTATTTAAGATGTACCTAAAGTTAAGTATGTGTGACTTTTACAAATGAGAGTATAGCTGTGGATTTTTAATTGTTCACACAAAATTACTTACATTTATAAATGTGATTTTCTTTGCATATATATATATATATATATATATATATATATATATATATATTAAGTTTTTATATAAAGATTGACTATAAAAAATATAAAAATGAATGATTTGACTCAAATAAGAAGTATTTTAAAATATCTTATAATTAATCCTTTAACGAAAATTTATTGACTTCCTGCAGATAAAACGCATGAAAGAACTTCAAATCCAAACGAAGTAATTTTTAATTAAAGTATCCTAAAGTAAATTAAATGTTTACTTAAAAATTACTACTATGAAAGAGATTATTTAATAAGAAAGTAAGTTAAATAATTAAATTTAAAAGAAAATTAACGTAATCCAAATACGAGCATTTAAAAGTTAAAAATGATGTAAACTTTATCAAGATTAAACGATTATACGATCAAAATCAAATTAATATTTAGATATTAAATTTAAAGCAAACGATAAGTTATTAAATAAGTCCTTAATATTCAATTCAGATATTAAGATTAAAGCAAACGATAAAAATTAAAGAAGACAATAAATTATTAAAACAGTCGATAATATTCTGCCAGATATTAAAATTAAAGTAAACGATCAATTATATAGCAAATTAAATACGTCTTAAGAGAAATACAACAATTGTTGCCATAAAAATGATTAAAAATAAATATTTACGTATTAATATATTCTCAACAACTATGCATACATTAGTGAAAAATAAATAAATATAATTAATAATAAATATTTATTTATTGGAGAAAAAAAGGTTATGATGTTAAGAATTTCTTCTCATTAACATTAGATAAAGACAGAAGTAAGAATGAAGCAATTATACCTTTGAGTAATCTAAGATTTTTGTCAAGACTGTTTCATCATATTAGTACGGGTTACATTTCTTAATATTCTAAATGTTGCAAGTGAACTTTTTTCTGAGTAAAGTGATAAAAAGGATATTCCCCCCCCCCTCGAAATCTGCTTCCTAGTTTTAAGTTGTCTCTGTGAAACATTATTAAAAAAGATTCAAATTCGTAACCTTTTTACACAGATAAAAAAATTACCTTAATTTCAATGTAGTAATTTTAATTTATTGGAATACATAGAACAAACTATTCCTTTCTATTCGAATAATTTTATCTCGTCCTATACAAAAAAAAATGTAATGCATATTTTATCTATTACAGGGTTATGATAATTAGAATTGTAGCATAACACACATATTTGTGTGAAAAATGAAAATTGAGAAACATTCTCTGTAAGTAAGAAATGTAATAATTATTATAAATATTTATATTACAATAATTGATAATTTTACAGCTTTATTTTAAATGCTAAAATTAATTTTAAAAAATTTTTATTATTAAAATATTTCACGCGTTATTTATTTTAAAAAATGCGGATTTAAAGAAATTATATGTAGTTACGAAGGGACTGACGAAACTAAAAAATAATTAGTTTGTTTAGATTGCTAATTGATGCTTAAAAAAATACATTATTAATAAGTCAAGAAATTTCTTAATAGTTTACATGTTATCTGAATATTTAATAACAACTGGTGAACAAAGCAAGTAAACATTCGAACTTGTAATAAAATCTAACGATAAATCGTACTCACAACAAATTATAGAAGAGACACGCTTAAATTTTCTGTTGATCTCGTTCATAAAGAAAACTATTGTAAGCTTATGAAATTGGGGCTGACGAAATGTTTTTTCATCTTCGAGTTTTTTAATGGTCTTCAAATGAATTGACGTAAGTCTTTTTTCTTATCTCGTTCAGGATTTTAGGCAGAAATGAAGCTCATTATGCTTTGAAAGTTTTCAGTATGTTTTTTCAAGGCCTCACTTCATCGAGAATAATAATATGTATGACTTTCACTCTTCAGCATTTTCGGTATAATCGAAAATTGTTTTTTTTACCAACAATGCATTAATCTAACGATGAAAAGATATTTAGAATAGAGAGAAAAAAATTTGACAAAATAATACATTTTTTAAAATTTAATGAGTAATATTTATTAAATAAAGTCAAATGGTTTTGGTGGATTTCTTCTTCAAAAATTCTTACCAACAATACTTAGAAAATTTTGTGAAATTCTTAATTTTTCGATTAAATCAGAATTTGAAACAAAGATTTCACTAACTTAAATGTAAAAAGGCGAATATTTTAAATGTCGCTTGCTATACGTATGAAAGGTGAAAAACAGAAATTTAATACCGTTAGCAAACAACCAATAATAAAAAAGGCTTATAAAAGACCTTAAAAATATTTATAAAGCCCTAAAAATAATAAAATAAAGTAAAGACAAAAAAATAAATAAAATAAAGACTTTGACCTTAAGACTTAAAAAAAATACTGAAAACTACATTAAGATGATCTAAATATATTTTCTAAAAAATTGTGCGAAGCAATATATATAATTTTAGCTCAACAATGAAAAACCATTTATCCTTAGAGCTGTAGTAAATCGATATACACTAATTTAAGTTCTTAAATGCAGAGGAAATTTAATTAAATTTTATTACATTGATGATTGAAGAAGCATATTTTTAAAATTCTAAGAAATATTTGAAAATCCTCCCCCCCCCCAAAAAAAAAAAAAAAATGGTTAAATTTCATGACTTATAATAAAAAGGGCATAAAATTAATCGAAAACTAACTTAATATATATAATTATTTAATTTTGAATTCGTGATAAGTCTGTATATAAGAGTCCATAAAATGTAAGATTTGTTATTTAGATGATTACTCGTCACTCACAAACATAATATCAAAATATAGGTTATAATTAAATAAAATATTAAATATGTTGAACTTTTAAGGGCTGTTTTTGTTACTAAACGTAACACATAGCATTTGAATGAAAACTGGAAAAAAAATTGAAATTTTATAACTCATATAAAATAGACTTTTAAGTTAGTTACAAATTGATAAATTTTATATAAAATTTCTTACTTTGTAAATAGCCTAAAAGGTGTATTTACTGAATGCAGAAGCAAAATATTTATCGTGTAAATAGTAGAGCTTTGTATATACAGTATACATGATAAATAGCTACTTCCGTATTCAATGATATATATATATAAAAGATAGAAAAGGGTTATATAAATTATAAATTTTGCTGAATCACCAGCAATAGGAAAAAAAAAATGGTAAATTTTGTATCCCTTATAACAATCTCTTCTGGCTTGTTTTTAAAGTTGGGAAACATTGAAAGAAATAGGTTATGCATATTATTTTTAAGGTTACGATACCCATGATCAAAGAAAAAACATCCTGTAAGTTTCACGATTAAACAAAGTCTTGCTCTCGCAATGCTTCAGCAATAAAGCACAAATACTGTTAAGGCCCCAATCGCCTAGAATATTTCCTAAAACCCAAAAGAAGACTGGGAAAAAAAGTAGTCACGATTAATGACTTTGTCGAGTCCCTCTTGCTTACAGAGACAGCAGTTAAAACCCACCCACGCTTGTCCTCTTCATTATTTGCCGTAAAACTCTTGCCCCATCCTGATCTAATCCGTTCCCAATCAAAGCTTAAACATCAACACACAAGACTCAGCGAGAGCAACCAAGTGCACACTCACCAAACTAACCAGCAGCAGCGAATACAAACAACAGGAAAGACGCAAAGAAAAAAAGCAGCCAAGGGGGGGACTTAAACCGTCGGAACATCCCTGTTTAATTGGGTTTCTGCCCTCCGCGTCTTTCCTCTGGGATTCCTATACTCCAGCGACAATTTTTGCGCGAGTGTAGGTCCTAGCGTCCACGGGGACATCTTCTTGCTGGAGAGGAACCTGATTAAATTCTTCAACGGACTCGGAGAAGGGATTTATAAGAGTTGACAGATTTGGTAGAGGGTGGTTGGGGAGAAGCACCAAGCCGAAGCAGAGGGGTCCTCAGGGGAAGGTTCCTGCTTGCGAGTTAATCTACTTACAGGCGCGCTCCTTCTCCAGGGATTTTCCTTCTCCAGAAACTCAGGAAAAATCCGGCTGTCTCCTTGACTGCTTTCCCTTCTTTTGTGTGTGTGTCGCGATTTTTATTTCGTCTTTTGTTTCGCTCCGATCTTATATTTCCCCCTAGAACTTTGTGTGTTCTTTGTACGTATGTGTATGTGTGTTTGGTAGATGACTGGCTATCGTTCGATGACACGCCGTGGAATGACCACTCTGATGATCAAGGTGGGAGGAGCGGAGGATAAAGAAATGTGTAGGGTGGATACCAACTAAATTTTCAGTTGGGAAATGTCACGGTCTTCTTCTTCTTTTTTATTTTGAATCAGTAGATGAAGTGAACTGATGTAAGGACTACTGTGTTTCATTTATTCTACTTTATGCAGCTATGGTGGCCTAGTAGTCCTGGTATTGAGCTGGTTCCAGTTCTGATTTCTCTTAAGATCCGTCATATGAAGAAATTAGTGGTTTTTAAATCTGTCGGGAATCAAAAGTCCTCTCGAAGGCGTAGTTTTGTTGTGGAGAGAGAAGGGCAGCTCACAAACACACACAGGTCATAGCCTCACCACTCGACTGCGGTTTAAAATTGCGAGGTATAATACCTGTGAATAGCAGACCTTTTAATGGAGCAGGAAGCATTCACTAAAACTGCAACTTTTATAAACTAAGATCTATCCCTTTATAAGAATAAATAACATTTTGCGGTTCATTTATATACAAGTAAAAAAAGGGGACGAGAGAGAGAGAAGAATTTTAACTACTTTTTCATTTTTAAGAAATTAGATTGTTTTATGTTTAATGCAAAAAAATGTCATGATTAGATAAAATATTATCTAATTTATGATTAATTTACTGCTTATTCTCTCAATAGTTATATTCATTTAGTCTTTTTAGTATCTATCATTCATGTAATATCTCTTCAATTTTACAATTTAAAAATTATTTCCCCGTTAAAAGTTTTACTTAAAATTAATTGAATGTATCAGATTCTTTTTTTTTAAAATGCACTTATTATAAAATGATACAAATCAGATGAATGTATCGAAAACGAGTTTTGATTATGCATACGCCGGGATCTGAAAGTTAAGTTATAACCTGTTTTTTAATGCTCACCAATAAAAGAATGGAAATAAAAGTTTAAAACATTGCTTATATCAGGTCTGCCCCATCTAAAACTTTGTGGGTCACTTTGGAAATGCATTTTATTCCTGCGTGTCATTGTGTTTATATGTATGCGCGTGATGAATTCTATTTATCACTCTGTTTTCAATTTTACCAAGTTTATATTACCTTTTTTGCATGTGTATGAAATAAAAATTTTAAAATCTAATCTGCAATCATAATATGCTGCTAATGCTAGATTATTAGCGATCAAAAGGCACCGAGCAGTCAAACTGTCTGAACCTATACGTTTCTGAGCCGAATACTTTAGGCCTGCCACACACATACTTGCTGCTTCTCCTTCACGCAATTCGCTTGTCCCATACCCACCCCTCGACTAGCAATGCATACCCAAACCAACCCGCGCTTTCCTGTGGGTTTTCTGTTTTGGTAAATATGTGTATCTCTCACTCCCGCATGATGGCCTACGGGTTTTTTAAAATGAACTCAAATTTATTATTGCTTCTGAATAAGAATACTGAAGAAAAATTATGACGACAGTTGAATTAATATACTGGGATATTCCTATAGTAATACATGGTGTGACCGTGATAACTTAGCTGTAATGGTCGCTTATTGATGGCCAGCGTAATTTTCTTTGAGTAGTGAGTTCGAACCGTGATGACGCAAAGGACCCACCGTGTGTTTCGGATCTGATGCACGTTAAATCTGGTCGAGGTGCTAATTCCAAGTTTGAAGAGGGGGATGTCAGCTTGACCGAAGGTCAAAATTACGAAGGGCGTCACCAATACCTTCGCATTTCAACACAGTGCGATGTAAATAAACAATCACAATCACACATGGAATGGTAGAATGTTTTTTGATACTTCTGTGTGTGATAAAAGTTTAAATTTTTGTTCATATGGCTCAGTTTTGTGAGCCGCTGGTCGACACCGGGTGGCCTACGGACTGCTCTGGTTTATACGAATGATCATAGATAACTCCAATAAAACCTTATGAAACAGTTATACCAACCGCTATTTTGTAAGGAATTTGATACTTAACTGTATAGCAGTTGAAAGAGACTACGAATATATCACTTTTGTAATATACGATGAATTTTTTTAATGCTTGTTGATCTTTAATAGCTGGTACTTAGATATCACAGGCCATATAAAGCAGATTCCATACACTCGATTCATTAAGATATTGGGCAATCGGAGGGATGGAAAAGGGGTTATCATAAGGTGATGCTGATAGATGTCTTAATGAATTCCATAGTGTAGTCGAAAGACTCTAAGGTCAATTTAAGTTCGAAAATTCGATATCAAGAAAATCTGTTCCACTCCATTCACGGACTGAGCAAGATCGTTCTCGGTTCAGATCACTGAGTTGCAACAAGAACGATAATATCCGTTACTAATATGCATTATCTTATTCTCAATCAAGGATACTATGTAAAGCCATCCCTCGTGCGTGCCTATCAATCAACGATACAAAAGTGCCCGTTCACGAAGAACAGGAGAGCACATTGTAGTGGCTTCCCTTCATTGTTTAACTCCACAGACATATTAAATTTTGATTAAATAGTCAATAAGTTCACAAATCCAAATGAAGGGATGTCAGAAAAAAAGACAACTTAATTTACTAACGTACTTCACAAAATATGTAAAGTCGTTCTCTCTCGAATCCATCTTAACTCACTTTCATCTTTGCCCATAACCAAACAATGAAATCTTAGCTTACTAACTCCCTAGCATGGATTGAGACACTTCTTGAATTTCCAGATTAGACTCCTATTATTCGAATTAGGAGTCACTTTTAACTAATTTTGCTACAAACGATTAATTGCAATAATTCATTCCAATTTACAAACATTTATTAGCTGGTCCTTATCATCTGTCCCCCTTCTTATTCCTTTCAATTCTATTTTGCTTAAATATCGCTATAGTTAATTTAATTCATTATACTTTTTATCTTTCTCTAATTTACTTAGTCACTTTTTAGTTGGTTTACAAGAAGGTGGAATGTTATGCAATTCAAATTATCGCAAATTACCTAAGATTAGTGAAGAGAAAACCATGAACATAGCCCAACATCACAACGTTACCTGAGCTGGTCAGCAATGGACTTCTTAACCATTCACAGACGTGTCCTTGTTATCTTTGGAGAATGATTCAAGTGCTTTGATTGGTTTGGAGAGAACAAAGCTCCAGATAATACCAATCTAATATCGTTGGAAGACGCGATTATAAAAGATATGGAACCATCGCCTGGGGTTAGAATCTTTTTGAGTGGTCAAACTGACTGCTTATGTGAAATATCGGGATGAGATCCTTGATCCAAACGTCACAACACATGCTGGAACTATCGGTGATGAATTCATCTTAATGGATAACAATGCCCGACCTCTCTGAGCTAAGCTTTTTGATGAATTTCTTAAGGATAAAGGTTTGTAGCGAATGAGATGGCCAGCTTTATCTCCGGACTTTAATCCGACAGAGTATTAGGGGGGGGGACTACCTCAGCCTACCTCAAAGTCTCGGTTTCTTCCAGCATTTTTTAATCCCCTACAAACGTACACGAATATACGTTGGATACGAATCCAGAAGGGTTGGGGCGATGACGCTTTCTGTCTCTCTACATTTCTTTTTTCAACAGTGCAGCAGTAACCTCACGAAGAAATTCTATGCTTTAAATTTTTTTATAAGACAAATTTGTAATCTGTTATCCTGAATTGTTCCTGTTGCACAAAATTTTCTATTCTTTAAATCTACACCAGTAATCGTATGGACGTAAAAAAATTCTCAATGTACGTTTCGGAGGATTTGAAACACACTACCTCAACACTTCTCTTGTTCTTATAATGACAGTTCATCATTAGGAATCTGTTATTTTCTGACAGATATCTTGTATGATAGTCTTGAGATGATGCAAAACCTACCTTTTATATCCACATTACATGGGTTTTGATCGCATATACAACGTTGCAGAATGATGATTTGAGTTTGGAATCACTTCTTTGTCGACGCACAAAAATTCAGAAAATACTCCAAAGAGTTGAAGTTTTTTACAGAATGTGTCTCTAAATAAACACACCTTAGCCAATTTGTCCATTAGATAAATCGTGTCATTGTTGCTCAGGTGTATGTTTTTCTTTGCCTTGTCTTTCAAAAACGTTGTTTGTTCATAGAATTGAGACTTAGAAGTAATACAGCAATCATCCAATGTGTCCCAGTAAAATTTTCTTGAGGGAGAGAATGATATCCAAAAATAGTGTTATCCCCCAAAATCTTCGAAGTTCCTTTTCTGTCAAAGAAAATCCAATTTTATTCTTTTGATTTGCATAACACTCAGTTTCTTCAATAATAAAAGCGATAATTTCGTCATCAAAAAACATCCTAAGTAGCTCAAATGGAGTCTTTTGGGTGTTGATTCCAGAAATTCTTCTAATGTAAATTTTTTCTCTTTTGCTATTGCAAAATTGCATTGGCAGTATATATGAACAGTTTGGTCTGTCAAATGTTTCCTTATTGGGACAACTTTTTTCTAATTGCTTTTCAAAACATATTTTTGTTTCTTTTCATGCTGTTTTTCACATTTTATATCTCTGTATTTGATTCATCTGAGCTTCTTTAATTAATAGCCTGTTTACGCTTACCTGTTTTTTGCCTTTTTTAAAGCATCTTATAGTTTTCTATTAATAGCCTGTTTACGCTTACCTGCTTTTCGCCTTTTTGAAAGCAACTTATAGTTTTTTCTGTTTTCTACAATGTTCATATTTATAGAAATCTATACTTCACCGGATACATTTCGGAGTATATAGGGGCGTAAGTTATTTTCTTGATCTGTAATTATGCTGGGGTGTAGAGGCAAAGTGACGATATTGAAGTCATTGGATAATTCATATGAATCCAATAGTTCTAAATAATCCATCGCTTGTTCAATTGACAAAATATTTAAGCCACTTTGTACTCAAATTCTACTCGTAAATACTCGCTGTGAAAGAAATAGTTAAGCAAAAATAAATACGTCTGTTGTAAAGAGATACTTTCAAACTAACTTGGAAGGAGTCAGAGACCAATACATGCATTTTATTTTAACAAGTGCTCCGTGATTGTACAAGGAGGGGAAGAATTTACTGAAATGTGATTGTTTTCAAAAACTAATGAGAAGGTGCCAATGTTCCCAAAACGGAACAAGCTATTCTTTATGTAACTACGAGCGACTTTTTGTAAGTTTTCACTTTAGATCAGAGATTTTTTTATATATTAGATTGTTGTAAAAAAAAAAAATCTAAACCAGGAAGATAATTTTTATTATAATGCAAGAAGGGGGGGGGGGCGAATGTGTACTGAATGTGGTCAAAAAGTCAAATTTCATGGTTTTTAATTTGTGATAAAAAATATTGATTTTCAGACAAGCTTTTGCTAAAAAAAAAAGTACAGAGTTTGTTGCAAACATAGTGGATTCAAATAAAATTAATCTTTAATATTTGGAACTGTTATTATTTTTGGAAAAAAAAACAGGGTTGTTGTCCCAAACTGGGAACATTGGCGCCTAATGGATCACAATTATCCTAATATAAAAGATTGCATTCGTATTTAGTGCGTTTGTATGATATAGTTGGTGATATTAAAGGGAACTTTCTCAATAATACCTGGAAGATGGAACCATTTTACTGTCACTTTTCACTATTCTTACTGTAATGGGCCTTTTTCACGCATTTCCTTTTCACTAAATTCTTGTAGTCTGTCATAAGATTTTGTTTGATTTGAGAAACTCTACTTGTAAATGAACCCTGACTTATGTAAGATGGAATAGAAATATTGAATAAGGCTAATGAGATGAAGAGATGTTATAGATAATGAGAGACTGGAAGATTGGAACATCGATGACAGACGTTTGCGTACGCTGATGAGAACAAAGAGATCAGATGATACGATGGTGTGTGGAGTAAACATCTGTGAACAGACATATAGTAGGAGCACATTTACAAGTTTAGTACTGACTCGAATCCGTTTAGGCAATGACTGATAAGTAAAAATGTATAATATTAATCTTAAGGTTCGGGCGCGTTCCAAATTGTGTTTTGGAAAAAAATTAAAAGAAGAATAAATGTAGTTGATGACTCGTGATTAATTATTTTTAACTGATTTTAGCTTGACTTAAATATATTAATTACAGATGGAACAATTAGTTGATAGAAGTACAAAAGAGCATCATACCGCGATCCTCTATTAATGCGCCCAGTTCGAAAAATTGGTGACTGGAACATCTCAGTTTCTCTTTGTCAATGGACAGCTATTTTTGATTAACGAGATGTTTATGTCTTGGGCAGTCCTTTTATTTTAATACACTTGTCAAGTTTCTTACACTTACGAACAATGATTCTAAAACTTCTTTTTCAACACACTCTTCAGTCAAAACATTTAATTTAATGTGCTCCTTGGTCTTTAACTAAAAGAATGATATATCTCCAATATATTTTATGGCATGTTTAAATTGCTGAAATTGGAAATGAGTTTTGGCAGTCACTAATATACGACTTTAAGATAGTTCCGATTGTGGAGAATCGGTTAATTGGTATGAAATTGTTATCTCTCTTGACCTAGGTCTTCTCTATTTTGTTATATTCTACTTTAATCCAAAAATTAATTCTTCCTACTAATATATACTTCCGGAATATTCTGACTTACATATATTTTAAAAAAATTCACTATCTCAGATAATATGGATGAATAACTGCCTGAATTTCCGAGGAAAGTAAAATATTAGAGTTCTAGGATATTTATATTGGCAAAATTAACTTTAAATGCTATCATCTTACCAACAAATATTGCTTAAATCTTAACATAAATCTCACTAATAGTTCTCTTCTAGGATTTCACAAGACAGGAAATTCTTTTTATGAGTATATAGAAAGATAATTAGTACTCTATTTAATGCCTCTAATATACAAGTTTCTGTTCTATTTACCAAAATGTACGCACTTCAAAATTGCCTTTCTGGAATTACTGCTGTGGGGTGTTCCATTTCGTTTCAGATTCTTAAGTAGTCTCCATTTTAACATGCCCTTGCTTCTCCACTTCAGAGTTGTCTAGACTATAGTAAAAATTCCTTCTTGTATAATATTTTTCGAAAGTTCCCGACGAGACGTTATTTTCAGGCTAATGATTCCTTTTTACAGGAGAGATAATGTATGAATATTTATAGCTTATTCTAAACATATCCCTGCTATATGAGCTTTTGCTGTACAATTTAGAGCCCTAATTTATCGAAATAAATGCACAAACTTTGATCCTTTAAACAGACTCAACGCCTTTATAAGAGATGTTAAGCTATACATTTGGATCAATAGAGCAAATTAGACTTTTGTTAAGAATATGTCTATGAATTGATTGTCTATATTGGAATAAATGTTGAATAATCTGCATAGAAATTATTTTCATAGTCATTCAGAACCCAATTAAACTGCTAATCTCAAAGTGAGATTACCTAATTATATCATTTCAATAAGTCGGTGATTATACAAAAAAATCTTTTTAACACTAGGTTTACCATGAGTTGGCATATACTCATTTATACTAAAAGGGTCAAAATGACCCCTTTCGGTATTTATTTAGAAAAAAGTATTAATTGACCTAACTATTATGAAGTTAAAGAAGAAAAACCAACCTCAATAAAACAGCATCAATTATAATTATTATTTTTTATTCTTTTTATTTCTGATATTTTAACGTAAAGCAATTTTTTTCAAATTGTAATTTTTTTTCCTCCGTTCATACTCCGCAAACGTATTTTTTGCAGCTGTCACCGGTAACTTGCTTTTTATTTTTATTGCAAAGGGCTATTTGGCCTTTTTTTTCTTGACCCAGAACTCTCAACTGTATCCACCAACAGCTCATTCAAATATTTTGATTCGGATGAACCTTTGCATAGAGTAGCAAGTTTTTCTGCCAGCTGGAACAAATAATTCTTCATAGATATATTTTCTCCAATGGTTTCTTTACATGACATATACGAACTGATCCCAGCCAAATCTAGGATATTGGAGATACTTGTAGGAGCCATCTTTGAGATATTGATTTTACGGTATATTTTCGAGCCATTTGAATGGTCATGCCAATCATGCATCAGGCTATTGTAATATGTTTTGATTCACTTTTTCTTTCATTTTGTCAGTTTGATGGAATTGTGCTTTGGAACTAAGAATGTTACTTTTTGAAGCGTTCACTACTAATAAGGTAGTATTTTATCGAATGATCAAATTGTTCCTCTGCAAAAAGTAGGTATACTACATCTCTCAAAAGAAAAGATGATTTGCTTATTATATGTCTTATAAATGTAAGTAAAAATTAATTAAAAGATTCTCATAAGATAATAACAATTTTCTTTAAATAGAAAATAACAAAGAAGTTTTCTTCTAGAGAGGGGGTCAAACACTTTTTGTAAACTAGTGTTTAAGGGCCAAGAATAGAAACTGTTTTAAAAATTAGTTTTTCATTCTTTCACAAAGGGCAAATAACTGAATCAGCTATTAAACATTTTT
>BMAW01004508.1:0-14139 GCA_019974015.1 Nephila pilipes | reverse complement strand
TGATATTGTTGTTGATTTATTTTCATTTTATAAATATTTAATATTGTTTACATATTCATCCATTCATTTTCATTCATTTTCCTACTTAACATTTTAACACAACCACATCCACAACCTAACCAGTCCCTATCCGAACAAATGGCCTTTACAGCACCTGGACTCTTAAGATGAAACATCTGATCTATGCACCTTGAGCCCACACTTTCACACCAAAGACTGGAACATGTTTCTTCCCAGTTAAGGATCGACAGGGTATCTGATTGTCCTGCCTTAGATATAAACAAAACGCAATCGAATGATTGCACGGAAACTGGCATGCGAATTGCTATGAAGAAGATGAGGGAAATATGATGATCTGTACAACACAAACAAGAAGTAATTGAAGAATGCTGCTGATGAGCATCCTCTCAAGCCAACAAAAACTGTAGAAACAACGTGATGAGGAAGTACACTTTCTGTATATTTTCCATAACTGAGGATCTGAAATCTCTAGAGTAGTTCCGTCGCAGCTGGAAACTGGAAATCTCCTTGAGATGGGACAGACTGCCACAGTCCGGGACTCTCAGAGGCTCACGCCAGCGGGAAACTGGCACCCTAAATGCAGACAGATCTCTGTGAGCATGAATTCTCCTGGGTGGCCTCTACCGTTGCCATCCCAAGGAATCCTATTTCCCAGCCATTAGGACGGGGATTTTGGTAGGTGGACCATCTGATGAGACTAGGGGCATTCCAGAACTGAAGACATACTCTACTGGGTCCTTGATGAATTCTACTTCCTTGATGTCTGTCAGAATAAGTCATATAACTTTTGTAATAATTAATGGAGATAGAATCTATTGGGCTGGCAAGCTCTGTTTGATAATTAATTTATAGGGAACGACCTCAAACATCTGGTTAAATGACGCCAATTTGTATTAACGACATAATATTTTAATGAGCAGTTGAAACGCACCTGATAAAAGATCACATTGCACCAAGAAGGAGAAGAGTAGCAGGCGTCATGAGAGATGCATGCTTATTAGCCCTGCCCGACCCAGGAAAGGGTAGCCAAAAGAGCTCATCATGCTGATGCGTCTGTGGGCCAATGAACGAGGAAATTGAGGAAACTAGTCTTCCAAGCTGACATTGAAAACGCAGCTAATAAACTGATATTTTAGCTGGGTAACCTATAAATATAATATATATTAATGCTGCTTCAAACTAGATATAGTACAACTACTAGTGAGAACAAAATTGATAAAATATAATGTAAACGTCTTTGATCTTCTATTATCGCCTTAAAGTATCTGGGCAAAACTGACAAAACTACCGAATGATCATTTCCTGTTCTTTACTAGAAATTGTCCGATTGAATTATATTAAAACTGATCAAATCCATCACTCTCTTGGAAAGTGAAAATCAAATGTGTGGAGCCAGCAATATCAATTCTCCTTTCCAAAAAGGCCGAAAGATATGAAATGAAAGAACTCATGTGAAAATTATTCAAAATGAAGTGGATTTGTAAAGATTCAACTGCATTGAAAATCAGATTCAGCAAATATTTTTGAGACTTGAAACTATATTTAAAAATATTGAGTCTGAATGCACTCAGTACTATACACTGCCAAAATGTGTAATAACTAAAGAGGTAAATATAGTTTTCGTTAATTAAACTTATACCTGCACATAACAGCTAAACTTAAGAATTATTTGCACCTGATCTACTTCTCAGGTACCTCTATATCTCCATGATATTCTCCATCCCCTTAGAAGAAACTAATTAAAACTCAAGCACCATCTAGAGACATCTTCCACATACTTTCCACATTCCATAACAACCTTTTACAGCCCTTGGATTCAAAATAGCGATTAGGGGCCAAGGATTCTAGTATTCCTAAATAATATATGGGATCCTTCACTAATTTGACAGGCCTAAGGTCTAATGAAACCGTGGGCCACCAGGCCAAAGTGCTTCTCCATGGAGACATCCATGGCGTGACAAGCAGAGGCTGGATCAGTAGAGGATGAGTCTCCATCGGATCTGCAATTCCATGCACATAAAAGGAATGCACTGAGAATCAAACCAAATATCCAACCTACAGTATTTATTCTCAGCTAAAGAGACCAAACCTGATGCCCATACAAGATTGATTTCAAAGGCACAGTCCACATCTAAATCTACTACATTGAATAATATCTTTTAAAAGATTGTTTGCTGCCAGCACATGGTTGTACATTCATAGTCCAATTTAATGGGTTTTAGTGAAACACCACCTTCTCCTACACTTCACATTTCTGCATCCATAATGACCTGAGCTCTACTAGAGCATTCTCTTTGAAATCGTTACTCCCCAAAAATGTTTCATCACAGGCCAACAACTTTCCTTTAATCTAGTAGAGAAATAGATATCATCTGATAGATTACTGTAAAAACAGTGTTCACGAGACCAAATCTCTAATGAGATATACATATTTTAAATATGTCTGAACTCAGAATGGAGAAAATGTCATCATGCACTCCAGAAGCACCATCATGCAAGCTCACAGCCTGCTCATCGTCCACTGATATACAGAATTGGGCCAATATCTTTGAAATCCACAAATCATGCATCAAACTATGTGGTCAACCACTGATTTCACTACTTAGGATTTGATGTACCGTGCATCCAGAATACAGAGCATACCTTACAACTCCCCTGGCCCCACCACAGATGTTTGTGCATTTAGTTTTAGGTTACTAATGGGTTCTTCAGCAACGCAATTAGAAGAGGCATTTTAGCCAAAACTAAATCTAACTGTAATTGATTTAGAAAATAAATAATCAGAATTAATCATATTTGAAACCTTTGATCGTGACCTTGATGTATTCTCCATGTAGAAAATTGATATTGCAAATTGGAAGCAATTATTATGAAAGCAGCCTGAGGAAGCAAAATGTATACAAACTAGCAAAAATGTAAGATAATATATGAACATAGAAACCAGTAGAAAATTTAAAATGTCATGAGAAATCTAAATATGCAACACTTAAAACACTTGTCTGACGAATCAAATGACTTGATTTCTTACTTCCATCACAGCATGTCTTTGATCTTATCACATCCAAATATTAGTAAAACTCACCAATTTGAACCACCAGAGTCTCCCAAGGATTCTGCCAAGACAGCCTTATCCAGTAAGCCACTTCATATACAGCTTGCTTAATAACTAGGCTAAGAACTGCTCATGATATAGAAACATGCTGTCTCCCCCACTTGTCTGAAGAACAAGGTCACTAAAGCCACTATCAGGACATCTCACTTTTAACTCCTTATCCCCTAACACGCACTATCATCTTATTCTGAATGCATCTCACCAGAATGACTGCAACGTCTGATGAGATTTCAGAAAACGAACAACTCTCGAATCGTAGACAACTCAAGCCACTAGGATCTGATGTGGACCACCCCTACTAAGCCCACTGAGATACTTCCAGGGATCAAGGATTACAAGCAAAGACAATGCAAAATACAGACCCTAGCTCCCACCCACAAAATAGAAATGACTTCCCATCTGCATCTGTTCCATAAATATATCCAAAATATCTGCAACACTGGTTCCGAACATTGCTACGAACCTAAACCACCCCAAGCCCAAAAGAAAGAAGCAGTAATTGGCCATGGGTAATGAATGAAACCTACAGAGTAGTATTTCCTTCTGGATTACTTGATGCTACAGACTTCATATCTGTGCTTAAGGATATGTGGGAGCAATTTCAGATACTGATCTTTAATTTTCGAAAATGAACTTTGGTTTGATATGAGCAAACTAATACACCCCAAAATATTAAACTCAAAATAAATATAAGTCCATGATAATCATATACAGGTTTAGTATAAGAAATATGCCCCATACTATAAATAGATGTAAAATCTATAACCTTTAAGTCCGACTGAACTAGATAAAAAGAAAAGATCAAAGTTCTATCTAAAACAAGTGAAAATCTATAAATAATTAGCTAAATATAACTTATAAGATATCAGAATTTTAAATCTTCCATCTTCTATATTCTGAAACATATAAACTCCAGTGATAATCTAAGTCCGAAAAAGGCCAGAATTAATGAAGCCCTCCAGCAACTACTTAATTGACTTGAATGGCTGATTAAAAAGTTATGGAAAGAACTTAAGATGTACCCTAAATATCATACTCCATCCAGAAGCAACGTTTTTGAAAATCATTCTGACTTCCAAATCATTAAAATTATCAGACTACTTTATCGTGATTAAATAAAGTCGAATAAATAAAGGAATCGCATGAAGAAAAGGAAATTTGACCAAAATCCAAAATACTAACCCAAAATCTTTGCATTATCCAACTATTTTTCATTTATTACAGAGAAAATAAGCAAAACTAAACTAAGAAACAACGGTATGAACAGGCCTAGCCCATCGAAAATTTCACCACTTGATCAAATGACATTACCAGGCTAAACCCTTTAAAATTAAACCATCAATCTTGAAACTAAATCCTTAATTACAGTGCATTAGTCAATAGTAATAATCTAGTCTGTAAATCTTAAAGACTTAATGGCAGCCTATAAAACATGCTTCTGAATAAGAAATACGCTTAATAACTACCTTTCTGAAGTGCTTCATCGAACCCCATATCTGTAATCCACTGCAATCTGTTGCTTATAAATAATAATTACCATCCCACCCAAATGACTTAAGACAAGACCGTCCTTCCCAAAGATCTTCTATCTCTGATGCCATAATCTTCCACTTTATTCCAGCTGTACAATGATTGGAACAACCACCTGGATTAATCGATACATTCCACTGTCTAATTGCCTTTAACAACCCATAAAACTGCTCATTAAATCTAGATAAACGACTAAAATATAATCCAAAGCCTATGAACAACAGCAAAAACTCCCTTATAAGAGACAGAAAACCATGAGACATGTGTCAGACCAAACCATAAGACACTAAACCTCTCATCACACTCAGATAAGCGACCACAAGCCACCAAGATGAGCAACTCTGAAATATAATCCTCATATAACAATGAACTATATCGACAGACCTGATGTAGATACTGGCGCCTGTGGGCATTCTCCTGGCCAACTGAACCTGCCTATATCTATCTACACCAACTGTCCCAGCACCCTCAGGATGGCTACCCTGGTCTCCCACGATAATGATCAGGAAACGGGAGCAATTATGGCACTCTGGCACGAATGATTTAAAGATTCTCAAAAATGACTTAGTAAGTATCTCGAAACACAAAATTAAGAAAGTTTGCATCAGAGGCTGAACTTCCATCTAAAATAACCAAGAAAACGGATAACTAATGTGCTCACACAAAATCAGATCTGAAATCTGATTATGCACCTTAGTCAGAACTAGGCACTGTCTTATAAGTCCATGGCCCCTCCCAGTCTCATACTGAATACATCTTCCTGGTAGAGACTTCTGTGGGTCCTTTCCAAGACTTGGGGAGGAACCAAACCCAAAACTAGAATGAGTAACCACCAACTGCAATGGAAATATGAGGGTGGAAGCTCATTCCTCTGAGATAGGAATAACCAACCAGGTAGAGGCACCAGGCTGCATGAGTGCACCCCACTCCTGGGAAACTTTGTGACACTGTCCATCGAGATAAGATCCATATGCATAAGAAACTGTCTTCATGAATGACCCAACTTACAACATTTGAACACGGCATGGGATCACAGACAGGCCCCAACTGTGTCAGATTGCCTATTCGTCTCACTGTCAAAACCTGCCTTTCGTGCTGCACTCCCTTGAGACAAGAATAGCCTGCATGGGGCAGAACCGAAGAATATGGATGGAACCTCCCTGCACACACTTGTCCTTGGGCAAAACATCTCCCAAGTAACGCCTCCAGGTGTTTGATGAACTGTCATAGAGCCCATTGAGATTGCACTGGTCTGACAGTCTCCATGCACCAAATGACAGCAGATGATCTGAGGAGGTATCAAACTGACTGAGAAATCCTAAAATATTTGAAATTACAAAGCTATAAATCTAAAATTACTATCAATGTTTCAATATAGTTCCGCTGAAATTAATGGCTCCAAATTAGATTTTCCTACACTGATGAAAATATCTCTGGCCATGTGGATTTATATTTCCCATAAGTCTAGAGATGAAAAGAGGCACACATGATTGCAACAATGCAATGAATTTGGCTTGATGCGATGGCAAGCTGGCTTACACTACTAATACATCCCAGTGTAAGCCATCTTCCACAAGAGGAGGCGATAGCGTGGCCAGTGAGTGGAATGTGAGAACCCATTGATGGAACTCTGCTGTTGGGAGTATTAATTGACTCAGGACATTTACTCACTCCATAAGGAAGAAGATTCATCCGTTCTAGACAAGCAGGTGTGAGCATGAAAGCAGCCATTTCAAAATGCCATCCCACAAGGACCTGGCTGCCCATTCTGCCAGCGTCAGCTGCCCAAATACTCTTCTACCTGACCCATGGCAAGTGAGGCACTCCAAAGAGAAGCAGGTTCTGGCAAATGCATCATCTGGTAAGAATGTGGAAGAAAGCAGCTAATGCCAGCTGGTGGATCGATTATTCTGGTTGTGGCTATCTAGCTGCAGTTAAAACACGCCGTCCATTTCTGATGTACTAAGGAATACCCAGAACTCTGTCCAAGCCTAGAGAAAACGAACATTGTCACATGAACAATATACGAGAGACCTCCCATGCGGATATTTATGCTGACTTACTCGATATGCATTATCATAACTGCATCCAGAATATTCTTTCTGGCTTTATACCAAAACTACCATGTCATGCTGCCTCATAATATAATTTATAAAATACATTTAATGATCGAATGAAATCATGTAGGCCCAGACGGCAAAAACCTATATGTTTCTTTGAGAGTAAGGAATAAGGAAACAAACCTACAGGAAGCATCTACTCTATGCCACTGTTCTATATCTTTGCCGCTGATTTGATGACCCAGAATCCATTGATCTTCATAACGACATCCACTCTGTCCTGTGACCGTACTTACATTAATGGAACAGGACAGGGTCCTGCAACTCTTCCACCAGCCCAGGGCCAGCATTGATTTACCCAGAATCAAGGCCATAAACCATATCATCTGTTGCCGGTGGTAAAGAATCCAAATCTAATTTGTGGTAAAATATGATTACTTTTGCTAGATGCCTGAAGGATGGAATGCTTTAATTTGCCTAGCGACAGATGATAATTAATGACCTCACAGATGCCCACGAAGACGGGGAAGTTTGATGTACTTTCTGTATCAAGGGTATCCATGGGTGTACTGCACTGTATCGCTATAGTAGGGAATCATTGATTACAAAAGTAATGAAATACATAAGTAATCATTGATTGACATTTTTCAGTAATTGTTACTTGGTTCCACAATGAGTAACGGAGTAATTTAAGAATGAACAGAGGCATTTTTGAGAAAAAGTCCAGCAAGTACGCCAGTGGCTGCAACTGACTCAGTCCGCAAAATGGGCAACACTGCATAATATTAATTCTCCACATCTGTAATTCTAGATTAGGTCAGATGAGCACGAGCGATGAGAGAATGACAGGACATCCGTCTGGTGGACAAGGAAGAGGGTAGTAATTCTCTGACGCTAAATAGATGGGCGCCATATATAGTAGAATAACTTGCTTATCTGAGAAAGTTCTGTGTCTCCACCTACTCTGATGGCAGCAAGGGAATATATAAGTATGGCCAGGCAGCAACCACAAGTCACGTATGATAATTCTGCTGTGAAATAAAGATGTACCTCCTTTAAAATGTGTTTGTGTTTAAGTTTAAGAGATCTCTGAAAATAAACATCTTGATCTTATCTGCTTCGTGATCGAGAATGAAAAGGAAAATTGATAGTGAAATGCAGAAATCAAGATCATGGGAACATCATATCTGCAATTGATCCATAATACAAGGCACGGTGCTCTGATCTAAATGAAAGCATAGCCGTCTCAAAGAAGAGAATATCAAACTGCCACACAGAAACATCTTCTAAAATTACCCAAACATATGGTAGTTTTAGTGAGACAGGAAAATCTGTGTATTTCATGAAGCCTGATTGAAACTCCTGGCAACTTTATCTACAAACTGTGAACTGAAACAAGAGGCTGCAACCCATGCCAGTTTCTGCCCCTTGAAATCATAAACGTGAACCATCCACTGATGGAGGAAACACAAACGTACAATCCCAGCACAAAGAAACAAACCGGAAAAGGTAAACCCCATTAAAAACCACAAAGGCTCAGCAAACACCCTGTGGCCCACAGAAGATATCACATAATATATCCCAACTATTCACAAATGGATATGCTGAGGTCTTCTACTTGATTGAGCCACCGATAAAATAGATCACGAAATAGATTTATATCTGAGGAGGATAAAGCCACATGCATAAAGAACTCTGATAAGATGTATAGTATCATGCACAACCACTGGTCTGATTCAGTATGATGAAATGGCCACTTAACTAAAAGAACCTCTGATGGAAATCAGAAAACTGCATTACAACCTGATTTTGGGATAAAACATGGAGTGGGTGACAGGCTGATGGTCGCCCTTGGGGCCAAAGGGCTGGAAATGATGGCAGGGTTCAAAACCAAGGTCTTATATCAACACCATTCATCAGTTCAGTGAAAATGTTTGATATGTCTGTCTGAAACCCAGCCAGCATCAACTACACTTATCAGATCTTTAAATATTGAATCATAATCTGTGCAATTGAAGATTGAGGAAACACTTCATCTTTACTCATACTGCTGCATGCTGGTTTAGCTGTGGAGTCCACTGCCTTTGAAATCTCTGAGTATGGATCAAACCCTTTGAAAATGAAAAGACTGCCCTCTACTGAATCAAAACAACGCAATGGCTGTGAAGCAGTATCTGCTGTTGATTCTGATGCATGAACAGACCAGGAATTTGAGATTGCGTTGAAAACCAGCACTTCCTGACGGGCACCACATCAAAATTAGTCCCAAAGAAATTGATACTGGTTCAACTGCTAACTATTGAAGTAAACAAGTTTTCGGCATTTGAACATGTGAAGAGTCTAGCCACAATTACTGAGACTGAGGCTCACATCGATTCTTGCACTGAAACTTGAGTGCTTTAAAAGAATTTGATATCGTTTCTCGGACGATGCTACTATGGGAATCAAATTAAGATTTTCAGAATCCTTTCGATATACTGGATACTAAAACCTAGCCCTGGAACTTCCAAATGTAATACGACTGGATCTATGAAAAAGAACAATATAATTAAGAACAAATATCAAAACGACCTTTGTTGGAATCTTATAAGGTCTCCCATCTGACACTGAGAATTTGTGTTGGTTATTCGTGGCATGCCTTCTGTTTTGCACCACTGACCAGGAGAAGACTCTTTCCAAAACAAATACAAAAATGTTTATAGATCTAAATTAACTGATGAGATTCATTTTAATAATTAAAAGTGAAATTATCCAAGGTCTGAAACTATATTGTCAGTGAAAATCCAATTACATAAATCCATTATATCTCATATGTCATTATGTCTTTCATATGTTATTTTCACTTAAAATGAGAAACAAGAAGGATACTCACCAACACATTCATCTAATTAATATTCGTTATTAGGCTAGGTATAGGTTCCAGCAACAATGCTAAGGAGGAAGAATGCTGACTAATTGCACGTGTAGATAATAATTATCCACACAAAATAGATTGATTTGTAAACTAAATCAGCTAACTCCCATACAGCAACATACCTCAGGAAGGAGCCTTCTTCATGCTAGCTCGTCCGCGGGCCGGATGTGGCCCTCGGGCCGTAGTTTGGAGACCCCTGCTCTAGGATATCTCTTCGAGCATTTTTCATCTATCATACATGGTAAATTTGGATTAAATGTACCACAAGGTCTATGTATCATATTTTTTTTATCACAACTTCATGCAAATCCTTATTGATGTCAGCATCGTGTATTTCAGCACATATTACATCATCAATTTCATCTGAAGTTATTTTGTTACAAAGCCAGATTAATATATGTGTATGTGGCAATCCTCTTTTTTGTCATTCCACTGAGTACATCCAGCAACGCACAGATTCTAACACTTCTTCATGTTTTACCTTGAAATCCATCAATTATTTCAACTTCTGCCTGAAAACACGTGTTGTGATGCCATGCCTATCTACTGGTGATTGTCCAGGAAGTAAAAGTTGTTGGATATCATCAAAAGCTGGATTACATGTGAATGTGATGAATAAGTCTGGACACCCATAGAGACGATCATATGCAATTGCATCTTGAGCATACTCGTGCATATGTCGTGGACTACCTGTATATGAAGATGGCAAAATGGTTAATCGTCCTACGTTAGTTGTATTACCATCATGGACAACTGCATCTCGCAAATGAACATATTTTTCAGAGTTAAGCTTGGTTTGATTCAAACGAATGAATATCAAACGCTCTGTTTCAGTTTTAGCATACATATCTACTATGTATTGATGAAATAATTTTGAACAAACGCACTGAATGGTTTTTTTCGTGAAGAAGCTCTTACAGTTGAGAAACAATGCAACTTCTTTTTGCCAGTAGAGATTTCGCCGCGAGCGTCTAATTCATCCTTGTCATCTCCAATAAAATACATTTGTAAAAATTTATGTTTACCGTTTGGGAAAGGAATCAATGAGCCAAATTTTTTTGTAAATTTGTCCATTCATTTTGAAAGTTGGCATGAAATGTGTTGTTATAACTTCTGCTCCAAACGATGTCATTTGGAAACATGAATCATATTTCCTGATATTAGAAAGACAATGCTTTGATTCTGCAATATATCCAGCAAGCAAAGTTTTTGATGGTTCTGGTGGTTCTCTAAGTTGAGGAAGTTTAATTTTTCCAGCAGCACAACGCATTCCTTTTGATTCTCCGCAAAATTTCAGAGCCTTGCAATGGGGACACACTACCGTCATTGTGCCAATAAGTACATGCCGGCTCAAACTATAATCCTCACCTGGGTTGTACCGAAATGCAAGGTGATTGTAAGGCTGATATGCTTTTCCTTGTTGACGTCTTTCAGCCATTTGTAGCCTATTGTGTTCTCTTTGTTGAGAACGGAGCACGTTTGATGTTGCAGAACGTGACTGCCGTACTTGCAAACGTGCATCCTCTAGTCTAGCTGCATGTTGCTCTGCTGTTTCCTCAGCACGTGTTTGAGCCATTCTTTGTCGGCTTTGCTCGTTCCCTGATGACCGTTCTTCCTCAGTTTGATGAGCAATAACTCCTCGTACTGATTTTGCTTTGAGAATATTGCGACTTAAATTTGATTTTCGGCAAGATATTTTTTTTTTCATCTACTGAAGCTGATTGACTGCAGTTAAAAAAAGAGAGAAGGTTCAGACTAAAACATATAAAATTGCAAAACATTTAAAAAAAGGAAAAACACAGGAACAAAAAAAAAGGGGGGAATAAAAATATTAACGAAATATTTAACTGATTGACTGCACATAAAAATAAGAAAGTTAAATAGATTAAAGCCCAGTTGTGGAGTGTCCCTTGGCGAGATTTTTGAAATTATGCCAAGATGGCGCCAAATCGGGTAATTCAAACCCTAAGCTTCTGAAAGTGAGAAAAAAAAGATGATATCGTGCCTGGAAGGCAAATGATGAAGTACCAAATTAACGCCAAGGAGGGTATTTCAAATTGGAAGTGAGAGAAGATGGCCTGGAAGGCAAATTCTGAAGTAAGCAGGCTTATTCAATGAAAAAAAAATGTTGAAATCGTCGTGTCTGGAAGACAAAGCAACGCATTTGGAACTTCATTTTTAATTTTTTCATTTTTTTAACAACCATTTCCAAAACGAAATCATCAAAATTGCTATTGCAGATTTTCTTCAACCATCCGCAAAAAAAAAAAAAATTTAAACGATTCACTGGACGTTAACATTTTCAACGTACAACGGATTTTCAAAAATCGCGGTACCTCAGCGATCAACAACGTTTGTATCCAATCCAGCGTAAAAAGGAGTAAACAAAGCGTCGAATCCTCTTTTATAGATTTTATAAAAATAAAACAAACAAACCTGCATGGTAACCACTTTGGCAACTTATCGCCAAAAAGTTAAAGGGCGCCAGGCCCTCTTCAATTCAGAACTAACGTCAAGTAAAAACATAAAATTGCAAAACATTACAGAAGGGAAAAAAAAAAAAACAGGAACGAAAAGCGGAAAGAATAAAAATATTAACAACATATTTAACTTCAAACGTAAATCAATCAACACAGCTCAATTCCAACGCAATGGGAAGCAGAATATTTCATCCCACTTCAACATATCGCGCCAAACAGGTCAATTTCACTATATAGTTTGAATTCAAAAGAAAATTAATTGACAGAAAAGAATTCTCACCAATTGCACTGAGAAATAAGAAAAACAATTAAAAAAACTAAAGGAAGAACAATGAAAAAATAAACTATACTCACACAAATTCAACACTATCATAAAAGACACAGCTCAATAGCAATGCAATGTTAATTAAATAAATAAAATATGCGTGAAATTACTGAAAAAGTAAGTTGTAATTTGTAAGCAAAATCATAATCGCATAAATCATATTATCACGGAAATCATAACCAATCCGCGATAATTCTATCCGAATGTTGCCAAAATTACAAAACGAAATTTCAGTTGTTAAAAGAATAATCATTAAAAATAATTTATTCGAAAAATAATCCTATTTAAGTATCAAAGAACAAAAAAATAGATAAATATACCAATCGATAATCATACTTATAGTAAAAATATGTAATAATCCGAAAAAACTCTGTGTAAAATATAAATTTTCGCATTCAGATAGAAACCTGACATCATATGACGTCATAACACCGAAAAATCACTTAAAAATTAAATTTCAAAAAATTTAGAGTGAATTACGAAATAATAAGTACTTAAAATCCCTTTCGGATTAAAAAGCAACGTTCTGTCAAAATTTCGGATCAAATGCTCCAGTAGTTTCGAAGATTAGCGGCTTTGAACAAACACACATTACATTTTTATTTATATAGATTTACAGTGGAGCCATAATTAAACTGACAGTGCTTAAAGGGTTTTGTAGAGTGTTGGAATTACGGGAATTGAGCCAAATATTGTCGGAAGATTAAACAAAACGGGGGACGAAAAATTCCAAGTAGAAAGAGAAATTAGTTTCTAAAGATACACCTAGAGAAATATATGGCACCTTGAAAATCGGAAATAAAATTTATAAATATGTATATATATATAATTGAAATCAATTTAATTATAAAAACTTATAATTGAAAAGAAAATTTAACATGAAATGTGATTAAAAAACTTCTCCTTCTGCTGCTTTTTTTTGGGACTCAATAAATGAAATTGCTGATATAGACTTTATAAGAGGTCACGTAAATTATTCGCTTTTTTCTTAAATTGTTGCCATATTGAAATTGAGTTAAAATTATAATGTGCGAAGTAAAAGGTAATTTTATTTCAGTAATAATTTGGCAATTTTTAAGCAATACCAGCTTCTTGTGGTTGAAGGTGCAGTACTTGTTAGATTCTTTTATCACAAGCAGTCCAACAGGATAATTGTTCTGTGGGAGTTAATGGTTTAAAAGCAACAGTTGTGGGTATCTTGAGAAAACAGGATGTCCGAAGGTTCAGTCAAGTATAGGACGAAAAACTGTACCACAGGATACAATCGAAGAACTTACAGCATCGATTGTCAACGGACCACAAGAAAATATTACTGTAATTAGTGTTGAAAGATAACATATCATGAAATATATGGGAGATTCTTGCAGACATATTACTTTTTGCTGTTGTGAATGCTGTGTACAGAAAGCAATATCTGGTCCACTGAAAGGGCGGCCACTTTGAAAATGATTTGAATGCATTAAACAAAAGGTAATTTTATTTGAGAATTTATTCTGTATTTTTAAAACTCTCTTTTCAATTACAAAGCGCAAGTTATTCTTTCCGTTGAATCCTTCGTCCCCGTCTTGTTGAATCTTATTACTACATCTGGCACGATTCTCGCAATTTGATAGCTCTACAGAACACTCTAAGCATTGTTAGTCCAATTATGGCCTTCACGCACATGCACACACACGCACACACACACACACACACAC
>BMAW01004501.1:0-28279 GCA_019974015.1 Nephila pilipes | reverse complement strand
AAACCAATACGGAATGTAGACAATTATTAAATTTCTTATAAAAGTTATTTCTTTGTTGTAAAAAGTAAAAAGTTTTTGATATCCATACTTTTTCATACAAATTTTAATTCGTATTTAAAATCAAAGATTATAAATTAATTTCTTTAATGTTTTAAAATTGCTATGAAAATATTTCAAAGAAATCGAATGAAAGAATGCTGACATATTAAGAACATCAGCAATTTTTTTGCAGCAAAGTTTACATAAGTTGTGTTGATAATTTATAACAGTAACAATATATTTTTTTCATCATAAGATTCGAAATTATTTTCGTGGATGCGGTAGCCTAGCTGTCCTGGTCACGAACTCCCACCAGTTTTGTTACCGTTAGGTTGTGGGTTCGAGTCTTGATACCACTGATGATACACTGTGTAGCGCAGTTGCTGATCATGAAATCTGACGATGATCTAAGTCTTCTTATAGACGTGGTATTGGATTTTGGAGAGGGAGGTGTCATCCTTGTCACGTGACCGAGGGTCAAAATTATGAGGTCCATAGGCGTTACCCTTCGTGTTGCTTCTTATTGCGACGTTAACAAACAATTAGTAAAAAAAATCGAAATCATTTTCATCATAATTGCCTTTAGGTATGTCATTTTAATTATTTCATTAAGTTCTTAATGTTTCGTAGATAAGTAATTAAATTCAATCTTGGATTTCATTCACCAATAAAGGAGGGGGACGAACTCAAGAGACAGTTGCTGATCACCCATAAATCAAGCTGACTGGCGAACAATTAAGCTCATTCCTGGGTGTATTGACCATGGGGTAAGTTACGGACAATGCAAATTTTAGTTCCTTAATTCCTCCTCTGAAACCACGCGGTGAATTTCACAGCCTTCTGTCTTGTCTTCAGTGATGGATTCCAAATACACACAAACGAGTAGAATTAATTCATAAGTAATATTTTATGTTTCTTTTATATTATTTTTATTCTAATTTCTTTTGTATTATTTTTACTTCCAATTTCTTTTATATTATTTTTTTATTCCAGTTTCTTTTATATTATTTTTTTCCTAATTTCTTTTATATTATTTTTTATTCCAAGAAAATTATGTGAGTTGTTTAGATGAATACAGGCAGTTCGAAAGTAACATTTCAGGTTATTTTCATCACTTCTGCATTATTGGAATTATTACACATAGGATATTTTTAAGAAAATATTCTAGTTCTTTAAAACAAATGGAGATATTTCACTAACAATATTATACTCATTTCATCATTTCCAAATTATCGCAATTACTACAAATTGGAGAATGTTCTTAACAAAATTATTTGAGGTTTTTAGAATGAATAGAGATTTTTCATCAGTAGTATTTTAAATTTATTTAATTACTTCTTAATTATTTAATTCTTGTTAAGTACAAATAGAGATTTATTTCTCTAAATTATTTAATATGAAAAGAAATTCTTTTTCATAAGCAGTGATCCATTTTATTTAATCTTTTTTTAATTTATTACAATGATCAGAGAAGATATTTTATAAAAAAATAATATATCACGATCTCATTAACACAGCACTATTTAAAAATATTTTCCTTTTGAAATTACGCAGTAAGAAATGTGTTAATTCTAATATTTTTAATATAATGTCAATTTTTTTTTACTTAGACTTATAATCTCTGGACTCTGGAAAATGTAGACAGAGAGGACAGAGATAGGATATAATGCGTTAATAAAAGTTGAAACGTTATGGGTAATTGTGTCCTTGAGAAATATAAATTAAATAAAATTTAATTTAAATTTCTTTAATGTAGTTACGAAACCAATCGCATGTGAAATATTAAATCTAGCAGGATTAAATGTAAAACGAATCTATTTCATTTGAAATTTTTATTTTTTATTCAAAATTGTTATTCTGTTGTTATCACTCTATTATATTCGTAACTTTAAATTTTGTCTCGTTCAAAAGTACAAGAAATTGATTTATCACTTACAAAATATATTAGTTTACCAAAATATAATTTGACTTACCAATTATAAAATATTTAAATTTATCAAAATATTCTGATTTAACTATTGCTAATTACTTTGATTTAACAACAACCAAATATTTATATTTATCAAACAAGAAATATGTTGACTAAAATGTATAGAAAGTATTTAGATTTCAGAATTTCAAAACATTTTTATACAAAAATTAAGTAATATTTTGATTTTAGAAGCGCAAGTCATTTTAATTTTACAACAACTAATCGATTTTACGAATACAAGGCGTATTGCTTTTAAGGGAGCAAAACATTTTGGTTAAAAAAAATAACATTTTGCTTTTAAAAAACCCAGAATGTTTTTTTTAAGGAAATATATAATATTTATTATATTCTGTAATGAGGAGTACACACACACACACACACACACACACATATATATATATATATATATATATATATATATATTAGTTAGAAAGCATTGTGTAGTATGTAATAGTTACTATATTCCTTTACGAGTGCGTATATTAGACAGAGAAAATAAAAAAATTGTATTTCCAGATGTACGTAAATTAGTTGAATGACTATGGCGGTGGGTTTCGTAGTAATTGATATTAATGTCAGGTAATAGGACTGAGTTCTGACTTCGTTTGAAATTTTTCATGCGGTATAATTAAGATAGTTGCGCGTTTTAAATATAAATGAGATACAATTTTCTCATGAGGAAGTTAGATATCAACTTTGATAACCTTTTCTTGTGACTGTAGCCCAAAATTGCAAGGATTGTTGCCAATAACCATTGAGTTACTGCAGTGCGTAATTAACTCAAAATATTGTTTAAAATCAGATTGAGTCCTGAGAAATCTGAAGTATTATGCTTCATTTTTTATTAATGAGTCAATCTCATGACATTCACTGATTTAGATTATTACAATTGCTAATAAATGATTATCAAATTAGCTGTAGCTACTTAGATAACCTTTGTGGTTTTCTTTGTCCTACCTGATTCGAAAAATCAGGCCAAACATGAAATGGTTCAAAGTTACGAAAATTGCCACCAATATTTTCCGAGTTACAATAACGTGAATTAAAACAAAGTACGATTCAGAATCAAATTATGTTCTAAGAAATCTAGAAATTTATGTTTCATTTTCAGTTAATGAGTCTATAATACGAGTGTAACACCTACTCTTTTAGATAAATATATATTTTTTTTCAAATGAATGTAAAAGTAGCTTTGGTTACTTGGGTAACTTTAGGACCTTTTTCTTGTCATCCCCATATTCAAATAATCAGGCTAAACTTGTAATAGCTCAAAATTATGAAGTTTGTCTGCAAAATTCTAATATATTACAGTAAGAAATTAATGCGTAACATTATCTAGAATCAGATTAGTACTCGTAGTATAGGAATGATAGCTTACAGACAAAAAGTATGTGTTTCGCGAAAATTAAAATAAGTGAACAACAGTTTTGCTGATCTGATCTGTATATTACTAATACTACGCATTTCAAACTTTAAGCATAAAATCAAGATTTAAATGCGCACAAATGAATATTAAATCAGTAGAATTATTACCTGTGTTGAAGGACTCAACCCGAGATGATAAATGTGGCTTTCATTGACTCCCTGAGGCGAAAAAAATAGGTATGTATTAATTTTCACAATATATCTATTTTTTTCTTCTATCTGCGGGAAACCATTCCAGACTCAAAATTAGATGCTTGAATTGTAGCAAATCCAAAAATTAAATGTATCGTCTTGCTATTCAATGTTGAAACTGGAAGTAGTAAAACTCCCACGCATTTTATCATGAGGTTCTCAGCTAATACGTCTTTTTCGTCGTCACGAGATTTTCTTACTTTTCTTACTGAAGAAAATCTCTCTATTGATACTGAAATCTATAAGCATATAGCAGATGAAACTCTTTTTATTGTGCTCGAAAGAGAATGTATAGAATGCGCCGTGCAGGAGAATATAAATAAATACACCATAACTACACATATGTTTAATAATCTAATTTAAAACATTTTCTATTTTATATAAAGTGCTTGAAGAACACAGAATGGTATGTTAAATACATGTATCATAATAAAATGAGCATCTAAAAACTATGTGACGATTTATCACTGGCCCTAGCCAACTATCTATTGCTTAGTTAGCATTTATGTACCTTCTACCTGAATTAACAACTGCTCGAATAAACTTTACTTGATGATTGTAACAAATGTAACTTATAAAAAACATGTTATCACTATTACTGTTTAATTAATGAAAAGTATTCATTAAGTCCAAATATTCCCGTGTTACCCCATTTCGGGTGATAAATTCTTGGCCCATTAAGGGCGAGGAAACATCTGCTTCCCGAAGGAACCTCGAGTGCGGGACCTCCAATCTTTGGGTCCGAAGAAAACTTGTCTTGTCCCTTTTTGCAGTGCTCTTTGCAATTAGGTCAAAGGGATTCCTCCTTTAGGATAGTTATCAAGGAGCTTTAATCTCTCTCCTCGTTGTTAAAGAAATCCGCCACATGTGCCCTTCCAGTATCATTGCGATGAAAACAGCCTTTTGAAAGATATTTCATATATGACTGTTTTTCCAAAAAAATAATGCAATTAATATATATCCCTACCCTGTTTTATTTAGTATCGCTTTGAACTGTTTCCATTTGAAGTCATAACTGTCTCTAGCAGAGATAGCAGGCGCTGTTAGTAGTCATGGTCGAGAACTTATGGTCGGCGGTTTTCGTCGGATCGTAAGCTCGAGCTCTGATGCTTCTAGTTTTGAGGAAAATGATTCACACACGCACAAACATATATACATAGGATTATATGCATAGTTTGAAAGTGTAATTTTGTTGAAGGCTTTTTTTGTTGCTTTTTTTGCAAACTTTAAATTGCAGTGTTGCATTTATTCTCGGTTCTGGATATAAAAGCACACCTTCTTTTCGACTTAGGGCTTATACGACTTATGATTATCAGAACGTACGACCACAGAAATGGCTCAGGTGATTCGGTAGGGTGATGGGTGGCTGATGACTTATAAAAAAAGATTTTCTTTGTGTAAGATGCGAATCACAAGAGAAGCAGGCACAAATTTTATCACATTTTTTTACGTATGTATGTTTTCATTTATTGTTTACTATTTTTACAGTGCATTATTTTAGGGTGTATAAATGTTCGCAGTATTTACAGTATGTGCTTTTACATTATGAGTAATAATTATCAGTACATGAATTGAATGTTTTTGTTATATATATGAATATCCTATTTCAAAGGAAAATAATTATTAAAACTTACAAGAACTTACTAGTTGTCATTTCGGAATGGATTTGGTTCGTACGCTGAGAATACTTTGTATTGAAACTAAAGAAGGAATTCACAAATTTAAAAAAAAAATTTAGAACTGGTTCGTAAGCGGAAGATATTTTGTATTCAACCTAACGAAATAATTCGTAAATGATTCTTTTAAACTATTTCGTAAGCAAACTATACTTCATATTCATCTTAAACAAAGAATTTATAAATTTGGAATTTTTTTAGAACTGGTTTGTAAACCAAGAAGTTTCGTATTCAACCTAAACTAAGAATTCACAAAATTGCAATATTTTTCGAATTTATTTCAGAAAATTTAGAATTTTTTGAGATGGTATATGCTGTGTTATTAAAGTTATAAACCGCATGAATGCAGTAAAAATTATTCAAGAAAACTCAACTAAATATTTATTACATTTAGAATGAATAAGAATTAAATTAGATTACGAATGTGAGGCGTTTACTAAAGCTCGTCCAAAGTCAAACATTATAATTGAAACTTTTATTTATTTTACTAAGAACAAAAGTGAATTCAATGGCAATACACTTCTGCAAATGCGGTATCTGAGACAAATATAAAATCATAGAAGTTACACTTTTCCTCACCTATATATAATTCATGTGCTCATCTGTACTTCCTTTAATACCTTTTCTCATATCGCTCCAATACATCTACCTCACAATTTCCAACTAACTACTCTTCTTATATGTTAATGTTAATTAGAATATAAGAAGTATGGTTATAAGATAATTTACTAAAGAAGATTCTCAATTCAAATTCTATAATAAAGTAGCCCAAAAGTTTAGTTGAAGGAGAAATAAGTGAGGAAACGTTACAAAATCAGCTCAAGAATGTTATATATTTTTCTGGTTTCTTAAATAAAGAATAAATTTTAAACTTTACTTGTTAAATTACCCAACAAAAAAATTAGATTAGCTATAAGTTCCTTTTTCACGTAAAAGAAACCTTTTTCCAAAGAATTTTCCTTTTAAATAGTAAATAAATATAAAATAAAATGCATACCACGTTTGGAGTGAATAAAAAGTTATTTTCTCCAGTATTGTTAGAAAAGAAAGTAAATATTTTCCTCTTTTATAAAATGTTTATACATTCTTAAAGCAACTTTCAACAATATCTATTTTACTGTTCAGGCGAAAGAATTTTTAATGAATTTGTAGCTTATAAAAAATTTTGTCATCAAGAACACGTGATCTTGAGATCCAGAATTTTTAATTACCTTCTAGCCCAATTTTTAAGGAACCCAGTACATTACATTCAACGCTGTGTGCAGGTGTTATGTAAAGACAAAAGTTAGATGAAAATTTAAGTAGTTTGCAGAAGATTTTGACAATAAATTGTTTTCAAAATGCATATACTGAGAAAAAGAAACTCGATGAAGAACTTGAAGTTTAGTTGAAAGAAAGTAGTTTTTCCTCTTTATTTGCATAATTAAGTAAGAACAGAAAAAATGGAAAAGTGTTCCCTAGAAGATAGTCTTTGAATAATTTTATAGATTTATCCAGATAAAAGTTGCCTTTTATCTTGGTGGATAAAAATGTTATTATCTTGTTACAGTAATTTCTGTATTTACTTCATAAAATGTGTATCAAATTAGTGAATACGTTTTATTTAATTAATAATTGGAATAAAAGTAATAACGACAGTTTTCTTGAAAACACATTCTTAAGATTATATTAGATTTACCAAGAAGAAACTAGTATACCATGTTATTTACATCTTATATTATATATGTAATACGTACTTGTTTTAATGCTCTAGTAGCTCATACAATGTTCAACAAAAAAAAAGATAGTACTAATTTAAGAAAAAAATTTCCTAAAATGACATAACTTATAAACTTATCTTATGTCGTATATAATTAATTTAGTCTTAGAGATATTTGTTAAGAAATTAATTTTATTTCATGCTTAAAAGTCATATATCTGAGTAAAAATAAGTTAACTGTGCGCTTACATTGAAATTTGAACTTTTCCTTTCATTCGGTTACATTGAATAAAAAATAATTTTGGGTAAAGTTAATTTTCACAGCGACATAAGAATAATATTGCATTAAAAAGTATATAATAGTTGTTGAAAATAAATTCTTATTAGTAGAAATTTTACATTTCAAATATAATGACTGTTTAAAAAGCAAGTTATACTTGATCCTTCATAGATATTAGCCTTCTGAAACAAGAGAGAAAATTGCGTGGACGATAGACAAGTTCCATGGTTTCTAACGATAGGAATTTCACTTAGATTGTGGCTGCCGTTGCCGCGCAGTACGAGAAAAAAAATGGCGTGTCAACTGGAAACTTACTCCTACGTTGAAGTAATCAGAACAGTACATTTTTTTGCAAGCAAAAACTTTCACGAGTGTGGAAATTCAATGTTAAATATAGGCAGTTAATGGATCATATGCATTATCAAATTCAGCCATTATGAAATAGTGCCAGCAATTCAAAGATGGCGGCACTGATTTAAACGATGAGGAAAGACAACGAAGGCAAACAAAGGTGAGTGTTATATATTCACGCTCATAGATGGCGTTACTGTCGCGAATAATTTTTGTTTGTATTCTGAAATTGAAATCTGCAGAGGAGAAGTGGCATCGAAGGTGTTGAGTATGATGTCCTAAGTTGCTGTAGTCAATCATGAGAGATTTTTTGAATAAAAAAAAGTAATTTTACTAGTAACATAAATGTTATTGAGAGTTAAATAACATAAGTGGTCCGCCGACCTGCAGAACAGCGAAAATATGGATTGTTCGTTCATTGGAAAGTTTCGTATTGAACATTGTTTAATGGAAAATAGTTTCAACTTTACTGGATTATAGTTTCCGTTTCATCACTAATGGATTACAATTGGGTCCGTTCCGTTTTGGGTAACTGTGAGTACACTTTTTGTTTATTTTAGTATGTTTTCCAAAATGGTGTATTAGTTTCATTGTATGAGTTGCATATATTTAGAGTTCTCCTTTCAATCAAAATGCTTTCAAAACTTAAAAAGAGTGAATTAATCGAAGTTGCCGAAGAACTAGAAATCAGTGTTCCAGTAAGTGCCAAAGTACTTACTATTAAAGATTTAATTGAAAAGAGCGATATTTATAAAAATAATCTTGAAGTCGTAAAAACTGTAGTTGAATCAATAATTAAAAAGAAAAAAGATTACGAGAAAAATGAAGCACGAAAACTAGAATTAGAAAGATTGAAACTCGCGCAATTAGAAAGACAACTTGAGCTCGCTGTTTGGCCCTCGATAGCTCCTTATTAGAAACTGATTTCATTAAAGTAACACAAAATAAGTGGACTGTATCAATTTTCTCATATTTTATTTCAACCACACACTCTGCGCGCTCAGTCGCGTCTGCTCTCATTTACATTGCCAGGCGACAGCAGCGCCATTTCACAAAAGCGGTCAGGGGGCACAACATACCGCCCGCCTTGACAAATTTGAAAAATTTTCAACATAATATAAAGTATACATTATTAATTCACAATAGATAAAATATTCAAACAATTAAATACAATAATAATGAATAGTAACACATATGCATATACAATTCAAATTGACAATCAATCATAAAAAGGTAATTTAATAATCTTGTTTACTGGACGTTGATAAATACCTTTGTTTGATTTCAATGTTACAACTCTTATTATATTATCCTCTCCTGCGTGGACCTTAATTATTTTTGCTAGGTTCCAATTAAGAGTTTTAAAGTTATCCTCATTTTTTACCAGTACAATTTCATTTTCTTTAAACATTTTCTCACCTTTGTGCCATTTGACACGTGATTGTAAACGATTTAAATACTCTGATGACCATTTTCTCCAAAATATTTGAGAAAGCTTTTGTACCAATTGCCATCTATTTAACTTATTCATAGGTACCTCAGTTAAATCTGGATCTGGTAATGCTGTTAACGACGATCCAACCAAAAAATGGGCTGGGGTGAGAATAAAATCATCATTAGGATCACTAGAAATACTACTAAGAGGTCTAGAATTTAATATTGCCTCTACTTGGGTAACAAGGGTGCTCAATTCTTCATAAGTAAGAACGGCATTTCCTACAACTCTTTTTAGGTGCGATTTTAATGATTTAATGCCTGCTTCCCACAAACCTCCGAAATGAGGGGTAGCAGGTGGATTAAAATGCCAAATGATGCCTTCTGAGGCACTGAATGTTTCAATTTTCCCTGTATTTTCCTTACTGAACAAATATTTTAATATTTTCTTTAACTCATTATTTGCTCCAACGAAATTTCTACCATTATCACTATAGATATCACTGGGTTTTCCTCTACGGGAAATAAATCGTTTTAAAGCACCCATAAAAGCATCTGAGCTACAACTATTTACAATTTCAAGGTGAACTGCTTTAACAACAAAACATATAAATATACATACATAACATTTATACAATTTTTTAAATCGACCAGAAAACAACTTAATACTAAATGGTCCACAAAAATCAATACCGACTTTAGAAAATACTCTAGAAATGTTTACTCTGGCACTGGGCAAATCTGCCATCATTTGGTTTTTAGCCTTAGCACTTACCTTAAGGCATTTTAAACATTTATGCAACACTCTTTTAACTGTGGATCTACCATTTGTGATCCAGAATTGTGTACGTAAGTTAGCCAGTGTGGCCTCAACACCTGTATGGAGATAAAACACATGATAATGATCAATAATCAAATCACAAATATTACAGTTATTAGGGATTAACATAGGATGTTTATGATTTAAAGGTAGTTCAGAATGTTGCAGTCTTCCGCCAACACGGAGTACATTCTTCTCGTCAAGAAATGGAGACAAATTTAATAATTTACTGGAATTGGATAATTTTTCACCTTTCATAATACACTGAATATCCTTTGAAAAATACACAAATTGCACACTTCTCACTAAACAAATTAAAGCAGCAGATAATTCTGGTACAGTTAAGTTGCCAGTAGTTCTCTGTAAGGGATTTCTTGCATTTTCCTTAAATCGCATGCACCATGCAATTATTCTTTGTAGTTTCGTAAATGAAGAACACTTATTAATAATGGGAAGAATCTCACTGTTGTGCACTAAAAGACAAACTGGTTCTCCTTGATGATCCTTTCGCTCTCTTTGGTATAATTCACTATTATGAAGATCGTAGTTATCACCAGGGAAGTTCACAAGGCACTCTTGAAGAAAGGATGGACCGAACCACCACAAGTCACTTAATTGAATTTTCTCTGGATCAAGTCCTCTCGAAATGATGTCTGCGTGGTTTAAATCCGAAGGAACATGATGCCACTGGTTTATTTTGGTAAACTCTTGAATAATCTCTACTCGATTCGCCACAAAAGTCTTTAATTCCCTAGGTTCTTTTTTCATCCACGAAAGAACTATTGTAGAGTCTGACCAATAGAAGACTGATGTAATATCCATTTTTAATGCATTCTGTACTTTATGCATTAATTTTGTCAATAAAACAGCACTACATAACTCCAATCGAGGTATTGTTACCTGCTTAATTGGAGCTACACGCGACTTGCTCGCAACTAGCTTTACTTTAACTTCAACTGAATTGACTGTTCTGGCGTAAATTGCAGCCCCATACGCCTTTTCGGAAGAGTCACAGAAGCCATGGAGTTCAATCACTTTAGCGTTTTGAATCACAATGCATCTTTCAATATTCATATCGTTCAACATCATTAAAGATTTCACAAATTCTTTCCATTCACAGGCTTCTTTCGTAGGAAGCGCCTCACTCCAATCAATTTTCAGCAACCACAATTGTTGCATGAAAATTTTGGCCTTCGTGATCACTGGACCAAGTAATCCAAGTGGATCAAAAAGTCTAGCGATGATGGATAAAACTGATCTTTTAGTAGGATGAGCATTTTGCTCCACTTCTACCTTAAAGGTAAAACAGTCCGTTCTAGACTTCCAGGAAATTCCTAAAGTTTTTATTTCATCCGTAGATGAGAATTCGTATTCCTTTTCTGTTATTGGTGTAAGCTCTGAATTATTCCCACACCATTTGTGTAATGACATTTGAGCGGTTTTTAAAATCTCAATGAGCTGATGTTGCAGAGTTTTTGCCGCCTCTAATGTATTTGCACCACTCAAAACATCGTCCATGTAAAAGTCCTCACACAGGACCGATGCAGCAATTGGAAAGTTTTTTCCTTCATCAAGCGAAATTTGTTTCAGAGTTCGCATCGCTAGGAAGGGAGCACTAACTGTTCCATATGTTACGGTATTAAGTTGGTATACTTTAACCGGTTCTTTAATGCCCTCCTTCCACAAAATTCTTTGGAGGTTTCTTTGACTCTCATCTATATTAATCATGCGGTACATCTGACGAATATCTCCCGTAAATGCAAAAATGTGTTTACGGAATCTCACTAATAATGTAAACAAATCATCTTGGATAACTCCACCGTTATATTGAATGGAGTTTAAGGATTTTCCACTAGTAGTCAAGGTGGAAGCATTAAATACTGTTCTCAATTTTGCTGTACTTTTATGAGGCCTATAAATGCCATGATGAGGCATATAATATGTCACATCGACCTCAGCACTATCTCTGACTTCAGTCATATGTCCTAATTCTTCATATTCCTTTAAAAAATTGGAATACAAGTTTAAATACTCTTGGTCTCTAGACAAACGAGTCCATAACGATTGAAGTCGCCTTACAGCAATATCTTTTGAATTTCCTAAACATGAAGGATGTTCTTTAAATGGCATAGTTACAATATATTTTCCTGACTTATCTCTCCTATGCGTTCGCGCATAATGTTCCTCACATACAGAATTTTCTTTACTCTTAGGTAAATCGTTTTCTATTTCCTCAATCTCCCAAAATTTTCTCAAGTTTGCATTTAAGTCATCTGCCCCACATATTAAACCGCAATAATTAGAATCTAATTTATTTGATCTTGGAATACTACCTCCCACAATATACCCAAAAACCGAATCTTGTAATATCATATTCGCATTCTTTGCAATTAATTTACCAGGCTTTATTATATCATAAAAGTATTCAGCACCAATTAAAATATCTATTTTTCCCGGTATATTAAAATTAGAATCCGCAAGCTCAATTGGAATTTGCACACACGTATCTAATTTTTGATGGGGAATTAAATCCGTTATTTTTGGTACTATTAACATGGAAATATTTCTTTCAAAACTTTTATTTTTATTCGCCACAGTTGCTGTAACTCTGCGATTAACTGCCAGCGAAGCATTATTAATGCAAGAAATAGATTGATTTATCCTTTCACTTTTTAGTTGTAACCTTTGTAAGCATTGCTGAGTCATAATGCAAATCTGCGAGCCTACATCGAGCATGCATCTCACTTCTTGCCACTGCGAACATCTGTCTTTTATCAAACATTTTACAGTAGACAAGATTACATTTTTATTTTCGATTAAATATGTTCCAACGAAAGGCGTAATCCACTCATTGGGGGAGAGAGTAGAACTTTGCTCAGTAATTTTCCCCCCAGACGGCGAATTATTTACGACATCCGACGCATCCGCTTTAGTAGACAAAACACTTTTTGCTTCTTTAGGAAAATGAATTAGTTTATTGTGAGCTTTACCACAAAAACAATTTCTATACGAGCATCTTTTAACACTGCAATTAGGCATTAAACATTTGAAGCAAAGTTTTTTATTTTTCACTACCTTTACTCGCTCATTAACTGACAGTGCTTTAAATCTCGGACAAGCATAAACCGGATGATTTTCATCTTTCAGACACATATATCACAATTTTTATTTTTTACCTCATTGAAAAATACTTTAGATGCAGTTTTAAATTTATTATTTTAAATTTTTGGTCTTTTCTCGTCTCATTTAAGGGCTTCGCTTTTGATGCAAAATATAAATCACACTCTTTGCCTAACTCAAGAGGGGTAAACCATTTTTGATTTTGTCTTATGCTAATATGCGTGGCTATATCTCTATCTAAAGTTTGGAACAATTTATCCGATACTATTAGTTGTTTCAAGGTTTCGAAGTCCGCTACTCCTCTCAATTTTAAATAGTATTCGAAACTAGTTGTTAAACGCGAAGCGAATTGCACGTGAGTTTCGTTTACTCTAGAAGCGTTTCGAAAATTCTCTAATACTGCTTGCGCGGTTGGCTCAAATTCTCTCAAAACAATAGATTTTACTTCGTCGTAATTGTTTAAATTTTTTTCCTCTATATAAGTTAAAATATTAGCGGCTCTATCCCCTAACAAATTCAACAAAATCTCAGCTTTAAATTTCTCAGGTACCTTTTTAGTACTATATGCTCTCTCTAACGAAGTAAAAAAGAAACCCCAATCTTGGGACTTACTTGGCGGTTTAATAGTCAACGTCCTCACACTTTTTATTAAGCTATGCAGTGATTCTTCTGGTTCGCTTTTACACCCCTGATCAAAAGAAGTATTATTACCATTAGCCTTCACTTGCGCTAATTGTAATTCCAATTTAATTCTTTCAATTTTTAAACGCTCTATTTCTATTTCACTATCCTGATCGGATTTTTTATTTCTATTTTCTAAAACATCCTCTACAGCACTTTTCACAGCTTCGTTGTCATTTTTGAACACATCACTATCCTCAATTAAACGCCTTAATTCACTCTTTTTCATACCCTCGTTAACAACTAAACCGATCTCTTCGGCCACGATTCTTAATTCATCTTTCTTTAACCTTGCTATACCCGACATTTTAAGTTATAACAAAATTACTCTAATTTAAGCACAATATTATCACTAGCAATTTCTTTTTTTAAAACTCATCAAAAACAAAATTAACTTCAACTCGGGAATTTAATTAGTTTTTTACTTAAAAGAAACTTAAAATTGCTCCTACCTCATTGCCGGGACTGTTGTCACGAGACCAGGAAGTATTACTTTATAAATCCTCTATGTTTGGAGCACTCAAATAGACTCAAATCTCACACACAATTAACACGCAAACTCATCCTTCGATAATGTTAATTACAATAGTCACACGATTTCTGACTGACTCCGGTTCCTAGGACCATGTTTGGCCCTCGATAGCTCCTTATTAGAAACTGATTTCATTAAAGTAACACAAAATAAGTGGACTGTATCAATTTTCTCATATTTTATTTCAACATGTTTGGCCCTCGATAGCTCCTTATTAGAAACTGATTTCATTAAAGTAACACATAATTACTAAGTGGACTGTATAAAATTTCTCATACTTTATTTCAACCGCATACTCTGCGCGCTCAACCGCGTCTGCTCTCATTTACATTGATCATGCGGTACATCTGACGAATATCTCCCGTAAATGCAAAGATGTGTTTACGGAATCTCACTAATAATGAAAACAAATCATCTTGGATAACTCCACCGTTATATTGAATGGAGTTTAAAGATTTTCTACTAGTAGTCAAGGTGGAAGCATTAAATACTGTTCTCAATTTTGTTGTACTTTTATGAGGCCTATAAATGCCATGATGAGGCATATAATATGTCACACCGACCTCAGCACTATCTCTGACTTCAGTCATATGTCCTAATTCTTCATATTCCTTTAAAAAAATGTCCCAGAACAATTTAAGTCAGAAATTCTATTAAATATCTTGGGGGAAAGGGCTACCAATTTAATGATATATTTAAGTGAGGATGAATTGTGTATGTATGACAAATTAAAAGAATTAGTATTAAAAGAATTTCAATCCACACCACAAGAAGTTTTAAATAATTTCCGTAAAGCGAAAAAACGCCCAAACGAAAGTTATATCCAATTTGCCTCGCGACTTAGTGCAGCATTTGATTACTATTGTCAATTAAGAAAGGTAAATGATTTCAAGGGAGTTTGTGAACTTATGGTTTCCGAAAAAATATTTGATTCATTAGATCGTGAATTACAAATTCATATTGGCGTGAAACAAGGAGAATCTTGGAATCTTGGTATGTGCCACCAGATTTGGCTAGGCATTGCGATATTTATGCATCGTCAAAATTCAAAAACGATAGTAATGTGTTCTCAAAGCCGCAAGTCGTAATTCAGTCGCAAAAATATCGTAAAGAATACAGTCCACAAAAGGTATTTGTATCGGAGGTTAAAACTCCAAAATGTGTAGTCTGTAAATCTAATGAAAATCATTCTCTTAATGTATGCCCTGTATTCAAAAATATGCTTGTTAAGGAGAGAATTGAGGTTGTTAAAAATAAGCAGTTATGTTTTAATTGCTTAAATCATCACAAAGTTGCTAATTGTTATTCAAAATCTAACTGTTATGTTTGTAAAAAACGGCATAACACACTTTTGCATATAAAAGAAAATGCAACCGAAGCTCGTTCGGAAAATGAAAGCTTAGCATTAAATCCAAGGTCAAATGTATTTGTTCCGCGAATAGAAAATCCCGATCCCAGTATTAATTCTCCATCGAATGTGCCACCTGCGAGCACTACACATTCATTCACTGCAACAAGTATAAATGCAAATAAGATGGTTTTATTAAGTACTGCGAAGGTCATGATTCAAAATAGTTTAGGAATATTTACGAGCGCACGTGCATTACTAGATGTTGGAAGTATGAGTCATTTCGTTTCGAAACGTTTAGCCGATAAATTGAATTTGAAAAAACAAAAACGAAGCATAGTGGTCTCCGGATTAAATCAGTCTTCTTCTGTTGTTAATAGGATTGTAAAAACAAAAATTTCGAATGGTAGTGGAAGTTTTGAAAAAGAAATTGAATTATTAGTAGTACCGGAAATAACAGATCATTTACCCTCCAGGCAATTTGACATTAATACGCTAGAATTAGGTAATTTCAAATTAGCAGATGTGAGTTTCAATAAACCTGGAGAGGTGGATATTTTATTAGGAGCCCAAATATTTTACGAACTTTTGAGAACGGGTCAAATTAGGTTTCCGGATTCAGAAATTGCTTTTCAAAATACAGTGTTTGGGTATGTTGCTACCGGAAGTGTTCCAATCGAGAACAAAACTACTTTTCATTGTGGATTAATAATAGAGGATTTAGATGCAAATTTAAGGAAATTTTGGGAAATTGAGGAAGTTGAAAGGGATAAATTACCAGATGAGGAGAGTTTAATTTGTGAGGATCACTTTATGAAGACACATTTCAGAAAGGACAATGGAACCTATGTAGTTAAAATGCCGTTTAAGATAGAGCCCCCATGTTTAGGCGAGTCAAAACACATAGCAATTAAAAGATTTAATTCTCTTTGGAAACGTTTGGAAGGAGACCCTGAGTATTTGCAACTCTACCGGGAATTTTTAACAGAGTATGAGAATTTGGGGCATATGCAGGCAACTTCTGAAACTCCAAAATATTTCATGCCTCATCATGGTGTTTTTAGGCCAGAGAGTAGTACCACCAAATTACGCGTGGTTTTTAACGCATCAGAGGCAACGTCATCTGGACAATCACTTAATGATAATTTATATTCAGGATCGGTTGTCCAAGATGATTTGTTCGCTATTTTGTTGCGGTTTCGAAAACATTCTGTAGTTTTCACTGCCGATATAAAAAAGATGTATCGTCAAATTTGGATACATCCAGATCAGTGTGATTTACAATGTATTTTTTGGAAAAGTTTAAAGGAAGAGAAATTACGCGTATTTAAGTTGCTCACTGTTACCTACGGAACCAAGTACGCTCCTTACTTGGCAACAAGAGTACTTCAACAATTATGTTGGGATGAACAAAACAGGTATCCTTTAGCTGCCGCTGCTGGTAAAGACTTTTACGTCGACGATATTCTAAGTGGTACCGAGGATTTATCTTCTGCCATTGAACTACAAGACCAGTTAATACTGTTGTTAAAATCAGCGGGCATGGAGCTTCATAAGTGGAGTTCAAATAATCCTAGTCTGTTACACAATGTTCCAACGTCGGACCGAGAATACAATTTTGATAATCCCAACTCAACAACATTAAAAACCTTGGGATTACAATTTAATCCTAAAAAGGACACATTTTGTTTTAGTGTTCAAAAAATTGTGAGTCCAGCAACAAAGCGAACAATGCTATCTGATATTTCCAGATTGTTTGACCCATTAGGTCTCTTAGGACCTTTGATAATTACAGCCAAGATTTTCTTGCAGAAATTATGGATTGTAAAAATTGATTGGGACGATGAAGTTCCTTTACACTTAAGTAGAGAGTGGGAAAAATTCAGTTCTCAATTGAGTCAATTAAAAAATGTAACTGTAGAACGACATGTTTTAACTTCTAAGGCACTGAAAGTTGACCTTATAGGCTTCGGAGATGCTTCGAAAGATGCATATGGTTGTGCCGTCTACATTAGATCTGTATCAAGTTATGGTGACATTAAGGTGTCACTCTTGTGCAGCAAATCTCGAGTGGCTCCCATCAAGGAAATAAGTATTCCACGTTTAGAACTTTGTGCTGCTGAATTACTTTCAAAACTTATCGTAAAGGTTATATCATCATTACAACTTGAATTTCATGAAATACATTTGTACTCAGACTCTACCGTGGTGTTGGCTTGGATTAAAACTTCACCCAGCTCTCTGAAGGTATTTGTAGCTAATCGTGTCACCAAAATTCAAGAGAATACAAAGGATTTTCATTGGCATTATGTTAAAACTGCTGAAAATCCCGCAGACTTCATCTCACGAGGTATTTTTCCTTCAAAGATCCAACAATTAGACATTTGGTGGAATGGACCTTCTTTCTTGTCATCTAGTAGCTGGCCACACTTCAAGGACAATCCTGATGTTTCAGATGATGAATATCTTCTAGAGGTTAAAGGAACTGAAAAGAACTCTGAACTAAATAAGGATTCTATGATTCACCTTTCTCTTTGTACTACTCCTAGTTTTTTAGAGTGTCTTTTTGAAATAAGTAACAATTACATTAACATCATTCGTGTTTTAAGTTATGTTTTCAGGTTTGTCAAGAACTTAAAGGGCGCAGTGAAGACAACAGGTCCACTGAATGCAAAGGAGTTGAATGCAGCAGAGGCATTCTTAATTAAAGGTGTCCAAACACAGACCTTTACTAAGGATATTAATAGTCTCCAAAACCAACACTGTGTGCCTCCAGGTAGTAAATTAAAAACTTTGAATCCTTTCTTGGATTCTAAGGGATTATTAAGAGTCGGAGGACGGTTAGGTAATAGTAATTTGAGTTTTAATAAAAAGCATCAAATAATTTTGCCAAAGGGTCACAAGTTAACTCTAATTATAATAGAACATTTTCATAAAAAATATTTACATATTGGTGCTTCTTCGTTACTCTATCTTGTTAGAGAAAAATTCTGGCCTCTAAATGGACGTAATAGTTGTAGAAAAATTGTTCATCAATGTATCATTTGTTTCAAAGTCCAACCAACTGTGTCGACTCAAATCATGGGCAATTTGCCCAAGGAAAGAGTTTCTCCAGATTTTGCTTTTAATTGTGCTGGAGCCGATTTCTGTGGGCCGTTTTATATTAAGAGTAAAGCTCAGCGTAAAGGTGCTTTACAGAAAGTTTATATTTGTATTTTTGTGTGCTTTTGTTTTAAGGCTGTGCACATTGAGATCGTTTCTGATTTGTCTTCAAATTCATTTATTGCAGCTCTAAAGAGATTCATGGCTCGAAGAGGTAAGTGTGCAAGGTTGTTTTCAGATAATGGACGGAATTTTGTAGGAGCTAATAAAGAAATTAAAAGACTTCATGAAATGGTTAAAAAACCAGATGAAAAGCTGGCAGGCTATTTAGCTGCAGAAGGTATTGAGTGGAGGTTTATTCCACCAAGATCCCCACACTTTGGTGGCCTTTGGGAAGCAGCTATAAAGTCGTTTAAATATCATCTAAAAAGAGTTGTTAAGGGAATAAACTTAACTTACGAAGAGTTCTTAACGGTAATTGTTCAAATAGAGGGAATTTTAAATTCTCGTCCTCTTTGTCCTTTGTCTGCTAACGAGGACGATTTTGAAGTTCTTACTCCTGCACACTTCTTGGTAAACAGGTCCTTAACATCTTTAACTGAGCCTAATTTAACAAACTTTAAGGAGAGTCATCTCAAAAAATGGCAAAAAATTACTAGACTGGTGCAATGTATGTGGAAATTTTGGCATCGTCACTATCTCAGTCAATTACAACAGAGATCCAAATGGATGTTCGAGAAAAATAGTGTAAAATTAGGAGATTTAGTTTTATTAATAGAAGATAATTTGCCTTGTTATAAATGGGCCATGGGCAGGATAATTAAAATTTATTTTGGAGATGATAAAAAAAAATTCGTGTTGTTAAAATTAAAACGCAGTCTAGTACTTGTAAAAGAGCCATTTCAAAAAATTGTGTATTGCCTATGGAACATAATTAATGTGTAACCTTTAATTTTGTAAATATGAGTTTTGTATTATTGTTTCTTACATATATGTATCGATTATTGTGTATCTTGTGTTTTTACTAACTTGTGTAAAGGTTGTAATACTGTTTGTTAGTGAACTTCTGTAATTTCTTGAAACCCTGGGGTTTCAAGGTGGGGAGTATGTTATATATTCACGCTCATAGATGGCGTTACTGTCGCGAATAATTTTTGTTTGTATTCTGAAATTGAAATCTGCAGAGGAGAAGTGGCATCGAAGGTGTTGAGTATGATGTCCTAAGTTGCTGTAGTCAATCATGAGAGATTTTTTGAATAAAAAAAGTAATTTTACTAGTAACATAAATGTTATTGAGAGTTAAATAACAGTGAGCATATCAGACATAAGGCATTCAAAGTTCATCCATGTAAAGTCATGGCTGTGATTTTTTTTTTTTTTCGTTTGCGAAGAAGTTGTCTACCCAAGTTTACTCGGAAGGGTGAAGCCATTAATTTTGAGTCGCAATGCTAAACATTAAGCAGTTTACGCAAAGCCGTGAAGAACAAGTGACTTAGGAAGCTAATCAAAGGCAATGTCTTCTTGCAAGAACTCATAAGACTCGCACAACGCAGGGTGTGCTTCACAGTTTTGAATGTGATTTTCAATCAGAATCCATCGTACAGTCCCGCAATAGCAACCTTGTATTTTCACATGTTCCAGAAAATTCAAAGAGTATTTGGCAAAAAAATTTGGTAAGACAATTTTCCTGCGATGCATAAGCTTAAATTGTTGTTTAAAGTTAGCTTCAATACCTAGGAGTGGTTTTCTATCGATGAGACACCGAATTGTTAGTACAATATTCCGATAAATATCTTCAGCGACTTCGAGATTATGTAAAGAAATAGTGTGCAGCATGTGTGACACATTGCATTGTAGCGCTGTTTCTTAATAAAGTGTTTTTGACCTACATTGTTGATGTGTAACTGACATTTTGAATGCTTCTTTGTAGAATTAAAACTTTCAAATCTAAAACATCTACTTAACGTTTCTGTCGTTAAAATCAACACCTAGCTATTAAGTACAGAGATTCAGTAAAATGCATTCTGAATATATTTCACATATACTATGCAAAAGTATAGCTGTTTGTTGTCTATTTATATCAATAAAACAGAACCATTCGTTCTTAATTAAGCCATTATTGCCCCTTTTAAAATGCTTGGAAAAACGTTAACACACTTGAAAGTGATTATTACTCCCCATAGAGAAGAAATGCCAAAATTCAGTGCAATTTCGAGCTATTTTCTTTCTTCAACAAGTCTGTGGGCTATAATAGGATCCAACCAGTCATATTACGGCATATATGTAAGCGACAAACACTTGATGTATATTTCCTAATACTATCCTATGCCAATTATCGAATTTTACACCCTTCCCGGACATGTCCGGATTTCCTTCTCTCTGCTGATAGCCGAGACCTTCTAGAGTTCATTCTGAATGAGAAGAAGTCATCTTGGACTAGTAGCCTCATCATTCTCGTTAACTAACTAATCGTTGTGATCGTTTGCTAGACACTCAAACAGTGTCTCTTCTGAAATCTGAAGTCAACAGTTGCTCTTTTGTCACTGTGTTCCATACTAGCTTGATAACTTTTTGATTCGAGCTGTATACCTTTAGTTATTCATTAATTGTTACTTTTATAAATATTTCAACTGACTTCCTTTCTGATTTTGGTTCTTTTTCGTCGAGTGATATTCTTGAACGCAATACTATATTTGATATGATTAAATATTTCATATTTTAAATATTAAAATTTTCTAGATCTTTCGCAAGTACTGATCTGAGTCATTTGGAATATGGTATATGCTTGCCCATCTTATTACCCCTTTAAACGTGTCATCAGAAGAAGGAAAATGATACCAAGGGAGTAATGGGTAGAAAGTTTTCCAATCAGATCACTATAAAGTGAAACGTCAAACGCCAACTAAGATAGATAGACACAATTCTTTATGAAGCTAGGAGAATATTAACATTCAGTTGTTGTATGTATTCCATAAGTAGAAAGCATTGAATTTCATGATTATATGCATTCTTACATTCCAATAAGTAAAAGAGAACTTTGTTAAAATTGGAATCCTGGAGATCTGTTGATCTGACCCAGATTTTATTGTATTCGAATCACACTTAATTCATTTTATATAAAGATTTCGTACAAAACATCAAAAATCAAGGAATATTGAAATAAAATTTAGCTTCCATCATATTTTTGTGAGCTCATTATCTGCAGTATTATATTATTTATAGTATATATTTTGATACTTTACCATTAGCCGGTTCAAATTTCACAAATATAAGATTTTTCATTCGGACGACGGCTCAAAAGACCCGTAAAATAAATACATTCGAAAAACATTCTTCATGAAAAGAACGATCATCTCATTTATAAATACTTTCCTCATAAGGATTATAAACAAAAGTGATATAAATAGATTATATTTGGCTTATTCCTTAAGAGCGGATAACGGAAAAGTATCTGCGTTTTTTTCAAAATGGTGGATCTGTCCATAAACCGATATCGTAATTGGGCTTAGAAAAAGTTCCCAAATTTCTTAGCTTATAAAATTCTAAAAAATATCACAAATCACGTCTGAATCAATTAGTCGTCCAGGATACTTTTGTTTGACATTGAGGTGTCACATATTAAATGTGAGGTATGAAAAAATAAATAATATCGCAATAAAGTTGTTTACATGCTTAGACATTTTATTTTGTTTGCTAAATTGTATCGAAGTTTTTCGAGTAAAAAGATCAAAATCAAACCAATTTATAAATTATCGGATTTTATCACTGTTATTGCGAGCTTTCATTTAACATCAATACTTTATATTTAAAATATATTCTAACTTAGTAAATTTTTAAATTCTTACATTTCTAAAATGAACACGTACCACATATTTCCGTTTTTAAGCTAACATATTTAAGCCTTTCTTAAGCTAAATCACAGGGTCGGCTCATATACTGATCCATTACTTGGTAAAAAAGTAGGACCTTTTCCATTAGCAAGCGATAAATTGTCAGATATGGTATATTTTTGCCTTCTCAGTTTTTCATTTTATGTTTTTGAAGAAAATAATTCTACAGGGTGTTTCTAAACTAAAGGGCAAAAATTTAAAGTTGATAGAAAATATCTAAACGAGTAATGTTCATCTTACAATGCAGAAGCAGAGAGCAAGCGGTGTACTGGTAGATGGCACTGTAATGGAAAGCCGACAGCGCGAGTTTTCCTTGTTACATCATCATTTCTACTGTGGATTTTAGGAGGCATGAGACAAAGCTTTTCCTGGTTACTCTATTCCACCAGTACAGAAATCAAGGAAACCCATGTCTCATGCCTCCTTAATTCTGCGGTAAAAATGATGATATGTAAGAAAACCCGCACTGTGTGCTTTCCATTACAGCGCCCTCTAGAGGTTCACCTCTTGCTCTCTACCCATGGATTGTTGGATGAAAATTACTCGTTTAGATGTTTTCTATCACCCCTTAAATTTTCTCCCATGAGTTTCAAAACACCCTGTATATGAAATGATAATCCTTGTTATGGAACTGAGTTGTTTTATTTTTGAAAGTATATATATTACTGGTTGTTGAGTTGTCGCCCAAACGAAAAATTTGATGTTGATGAAATTTGCAATCAGTTGACGGAAAAAGCACCAAAACGTTCACTAGAGATAATAATAGAATGCTTTTATTAATTCACACACAAAAATAATAATACAAGAGGAATATTACTATATTTACCTTTTTAGACAAACATTTTTAAGGGCACAAAATTAAGGCAAACGAGTTTTGTTTCATAACTGTTGAGGGTAAATCCGTTGAAGTGTCTAGATATTTATTTCAGAAAAGGAATTGAACATAATACAGCGAAATGCATTGTTTAAGTCAAAATAATTAATAATAAAAACTAGAAAATGTACATAAAATAAAATAGCATGTTTACAGAAAATTGTTTATAATGATTAAAAGCAAATTCAAAGAAAATATCCTTACTAAACATATATAAATTAGTAAAAAGGAAGTATTGGAAAAAAATTAATACAAATAACACGATAGAGAAAAGATATGATTTAAAATGTATCTCAAAGAGAATATTTCTTAATTTTTAATGATAAATCAATTTAAACTTTTTAGGCAAAAAAAAAAAAGTTTTAACATCACCGAATAGAAACTACTTCAACTACTTAAATTGGTCCAAAGAAAAGATAATGTAAATTATTAGAAATAACAAAAATACATATCTATTGATATGAATCTTTATTTACACACGAAAAGAAGGCATCTATACATATTACAGTATTAATGTCTTTATAAAAGCTAACATTTTTGGTTTTAAGACTAGTTTTAGCTACTTTTAAATTCCTTGGAATCGAAATAGTACATCCGAGTTCTTATAAACTCACACTTTTCCTTCAAATGGTTTCTAACTATAAATCATTTAAATAGTGAAAAAAAACTCATTAGAGTTTCAACATTTATTTATCTCTTTCCTAGTTAAAAATTCTGACTTAATTACAAAATTGAAGACTGAAGGGTTTTATGGGAGAAGTAAATCATAATTGTAATTTCAGAAACATGCTTTTACCTTTCCTAATTATAATCTTAAAGAAAGATTTACTAGTTAGCATGAAATTCTGATGCCATATTTAAAATACAATACATCTGTATTTATGGTAACTTTAATGGACGGGAAATAAAAGTAAAAAATCGTCTGAAAAACTTTGAACTATTTCTAATTGCTAGTGACAGCTTACGAAGAACTAAAGAAAGAAGTTTGCACTACTCAAGTTAGTTTAATAGTCTATACTTTAATCTTCTGAATAATAATTATTTATTGTGATTAAAATTTTGTATGATAAATCATATTTTAATAAATATTTCATTTTATACTTTACATCCATATTATTAAAGCAAAAATCTTATACTGTTTCTTTGGAATGCTCCAAACAGGAGAGAAAAATTTATTTGGAATTATGTTTTCACATTAAATATTTAAAAAAAAAAAAAAAAAAAAAAAATTTTTTTTTCCGTGGAATTCCTCTTATTTGTGATAAAAGTAATTAAAACATGATTAATTTGATAATATTAGTTTAGTGTCCAAAAGTATATATAATCTCATGATAATTTGTATTCTATGAATATAAAATTGTGTTTTTAACAATGGAGAAACTTACATAGTTAAAAATATATTGTTTTTTTTTCCTTTAACATTAGTGCTGTCTTAAGTAACATCTTTTGTTTAACGTGAAACTAATAATGAAGCTTTTGGATAATCTTATATAAAATTTACATTAAATTTTAAGTACGTGTGACTTAATTTCTGAGGCCTTATATAAGTTTATGCGTAAAAATGCTCTGAAAAATCACTGAAATTTTGGTCAAATACAAGCATTTTTAAAAAAACTAAAGTTAACTTCATTTATCTTAAAATAGCTCACAGAAAATTTGGTGTGTTTTCTTTTCCTTAAGGTTTCCTCTTAGGTAACTGAAAAAAAAATAGAAAAATAATTTTAACATTTCTTTTAAATAAAGTACTTTACATTACTTATATTTTTTAGTCTATGAGATTAACTTTTCATTTAATTTTATATGTATATTTCTTTTGTGATATAGCAATTCTATTTCTTTCAGCAAACACTTATTTAATTTACGAGTTTCTTTTTTTTTATGCAAACACTCTAAGAACCTCTTCATCCCCTACAAAAAAAATCCCTCCAGTCACCATTACAAATTCCTAGAAAATATAACGAATAACACTTTTCAAGATTATTTAAATTTGAAAATATTAAGTCTACCGAAAAGTTCAATCCATTTCTGAAGTGAAAGAAAATAATGCATTTTTCATACATTTAATAATATTTATTGTATGTATATTTTCCGTCATTACGTATGGTTACTTATGATATCTTGCTGGCGGGATGGTAATTTGTAAATACCATTTTTGAAAAATGCCTTGTCTTTAGAGGCGAAGATCTCGAATAGTGAAGGTTGACGTGTGCTTCAGTTTTGAATTTTTTTCCTTCCAAAAAATTTTGCAGGAGATAAACGAGTGATAATTAGAGGGTGCTAGGTCTGAGGAGTGTGGTGGATGAGACAGAAATTCCCAGCACAGTCCTGTGATTTTTTGACGAACCACCAAAGCAGCATGTGGTTTGTATTATCATGATGCAATATAATGTGCCTCAATTTGAACATCACCGGCTTCTTTTCTTTTAGTGCTGTGTTTAAATCTTCCATTTGCTGACAGTATCTCTCCGAATTGAGTTTTTTGTTAGGTTTCAAAACTCGAAATATATTGGTTCTAAGACATCTCACCATATGTACATCGTTCTCTCATTCAGGTTCATTCTCGATTTAGCGATGGAAGGGACAAATAGTCCATGCTGAAAGTATGCTCTTTTTCCTATGGCGTATTAGAAAATGATCTATTTTTCATCATCAGTTATCATGCGGTCAAAAATTGATTTTTTTCCGCTCCGAGCAAACAGAGATGTGCATATGACGATTCAATTAAGAAAATTTTTCTCACTTAACTTACGAGACGTCCGTCAGGAATGTTTATAGACCAATTTTAGTAAACTAATTGACCTATTTTAGAAAACTATGTTTTGCAGTAAATATTTTGAAATGTATGAAAAATGTATTATTTTCTTTCACTTCGCAAATGGACATAATATAAACAAGGTAGTTCAAGATAGTTAATATTTTTCAAACGCCTGTTAAAGTGTCTTTTGAATATAATATGCCACATTATATAAGCCAATAATAGATGTTGTTCTGTACTGTTGCATTTAAATTGTTTTTGTATCTATCATACATAATAGTTTCGATTTCTAGATTAGAGAGCATAGTTATTTAAACCATCAATAGTTTTTTTTTTCCTATTTATACTACTTTTTTTTAATTTCCCAACTTATTGTTTTTCAGATTTTACCCCTCAACTAATATTTCATGAGTGTTTTGAAAAATTATTTAAAATTAAAAACTTTTTCTTTTTTTACCACACTACTCAACCATCCTATATATTTATGTTATACAAGATGACCATAATTAAACTGGCAGTACTCAGAATGTTCTGAAACGCGATCTAATTGCGAGAATCGCGCCAAATGCAGTGAGAAGATTAAAAAAGATGGCGGATGAAGGATTCCACGAAAGAAAGTTCTAAAATTCACCGCTGAGGGAGTTGTGGTTCTGTGTAATTGACGAGAGAGTTTTAAAAAAGCAGAGTCGATACCAAAATAAAATTACCTTTTATTTAACACATTCATATCAGACTCATTGTGGCCACCGTTTTTGTAAATACTGTATTCTGTGCGCACAATTCACAACAGCAGAAAGCAAGGCCTGCAAGAATCTCCCGTATAGTGTGATGTGTTATCCTTCAATATAGCCCGGTTCAGAACAACTCAATGATCTATTATGGAGTAACCCCATGACCAAAAGTCAACTGGGGTAAGATCACCGGACCGATGGGCAATGTGGTTTGAAAGAATGAAGTAATAATCTCTATCGTTATTGTAGTTGTACCCGCAAAGCAAGGAGGGGCTCCATCTTTTATGAAAACGATTTTCACAAGGCATTGTCTTTGCTGAAGTGCCGGAATTACAAAGTTATTTATCATTTGGTGATATTTTTGTTTGTAATAGAATATGTTACCGGTTCCATCAGGGGTAAATTTTCATAGACGAACAGGTCTATGATCATCTATGATGTGAGACTTCACCAAAAAGTTACTTAAGGGGTTTCAGGAGCCCTTAAAACTTTCAAAACTTTCAAAAAATCAAAAACTTTCAAAGAATCAAAAAACTTTCACAATTTTAAAACTTTTAAAAAATCAATTTTTTGAAAATAATTTTTTTATGTATTAAAGATTATTCTGAATAGTATAACACCAACTATGTTTTGATATTTCTATTAGTTGCAAAGATATAGCTATCAAATTCAAGTCATTTTGAATGGCTGAGTGTAGTCACATCGTCAAAAGTGTAGCTTACTTTTAGATCTGCAGATTGACTGTCACTTATAGCCTCAAAAATCAGTTTTTCTTAGAAATGTAAATGTTTTCTTATATGAGTAACTAAAATAAGTTTTAAATTATTCAAATTTATAGCTTTATAATATTTTTTCCCAAATTTGTTTTCTTCTTTTTACATTTTAGACAACATATATAAAATAAAATGAGTTATATATAAATAATAGCTGTTATATTCACCTTTAAAAAGTTATTTTGTGTAACATATCTAAATTTAAGTCAATAATACTGTACATTTTGTAAATATACATATATTTCAAAACGATAAGAATGTCGAAACAAATGCAATAAGCTTTGTTTTTGATATTTGTGGCTTACGAAAGGAGTTAAACCAAGTTAATAATATTTATTTATAAAGTGTACTTGTAAACTAATGATTTAATTAGTATTTTATAGGCTTTTTCTGTAGGATATTATAGTGGTTATGAAATTATTCAAATTTTAACTTTAAATTCTTTTTTCTCAAAACATGCTTTTCCCAACTTTCAGGTAAAACGCATGAAAAACTAATCATTCGAAATGGATGAAAATTCGGACATTTATATTAAATATTATTATCTAGATCCTAAATCTAAATTAAAAATAATTAAACAGGAAA
>BMAW01004495.1:6126-46116 GCA_019974015.1 Nephila pilipes | reverse complement strand
TCCTCTTTCCGCATTATTTAGTTCTCCCCAGGTTTTGATGATTCTCGTATGTTGAAATATTTTGAGGGTACCCAAACTTTTCACAAAATTTGAAATTGTTTTTCTAATACCAAACGATAACGATAGTGTTCATGGATTTCGTTTGACTTAGGCTTAAATTCTAATTATTATATCGATTTCCCTCACATGATTCCGAAAACAACAACTATATATCAATAAATATTTTAACATATAGCTCGTCATTAAAATTAAACAATCGTTTTGTATTAATACACTTTGAATCGAATACTCAATCGCAAGAATATTTAATTTCAAATTATAAGTTCAAAAGCAGTTTTCCATTAGGCATCAATAAATATTCCGTAAAACTTTTATTTAAAATGGCTCTTTTATTTGTATTATAATAAATAATAACACTTACTTTGGAACGTAGCTGTTTTTGTTAATTATGGGGTTAATATTTTTGATTTCACAATAATTTTATAATTAAGTAAAAAAAAATGACGCTTTGTTTTAGAAACTTCATTTGCTTTCTGAGACTAATTCATTAACTTTTGAGAAATTTATTTAATAAATTCATTGTAAGAAGAGAAAATTGATTATTTCTATGTCTATCAATGAAAGAAAATAATTTGATATTTTTTACTATCATAAGCCATTTTTAACCCTGATTTATTATGTAACTAATAATGTGATTATTAACAGTTAACTTATATAAGTACAGAATTATATTAAACCAAAGATATAAAATAAAATGTTACCGATTGTGTTACTGACATTTAAAGTTCCATGAATAAGCCTTAAGGTAGAAATTGATTATTTTTTGAAACTAAATCGCATATATTTTTTTTCAATTAATATACTATTTTACAAATAGATTAATATTTTATCATACGCACAATTGAAAGCAATGGATAATAAAATATACCGCATGAAAAAAGTGATAAATGAATTTTCATTATACATACAAAAATCGTTAATTATTACTATTAGGTTTAGATTAAAAATGCTAAAGTTGTCATTTTGTAAATATTTTTCCCTGATCAGTTTTGTTATTTTGCTTGATTCCTTGCAATATTTTTTCCTGAAAAATTTTAAGCTGAAATAAAGATGAGAAAGTAAATTTTAAACTTAAAATATACGAATATATTTTCGGTAATATACGAAAAATTTCCTGGCAATATGAGTAAGAATAAATGTTGTAAAATATTGAGGAGATATTACTAAAATCTAATTACGTAGTTATGTTTGAAGTCAATTATATTCCCTTTTCTTTTTCCGTCATACCATATGTATATAATCAATAACATATAGAAGCAGTTAATCATATAATATGATATTCTTTAAATTTTTATTTCAATTTGTGCCGTTAAAGACTGTAATGATTATGATATTAATGAAATTAATATAATGTTCAAAACCAGTATTTATTCCCAACTATTTGGTCGTTTTCAGAACATTAAAAAAGAAAATATTATTGCAGACAAATCATTAAAATTAAATGCTATTTATTAAAAAAGTTTTTTGAAAACTAATGATTAAAAAATTTGATCATCGTTACAATGAGATGGCAAAATTGCTATAACTTTTCAATCCTAATTTCCTGAAATTTAAAATCGGCGTCTTTATAATCATATACTTATTTCAAAAACAATTCAAAGTGAGTAACAAGTAAATTATGAGAGTTTTTAATTATTACGTAATATAATCTCGTCTACTTTATTTATAATAGAAAAATACTGTTTCTCCCTCTCCCCATATTTACGTAAAATGCTATGAGAACATCATTACCAAGTAAAATAAATTTGATTCTTGTACAATCTATCTTCAAATATACGTATATAATGTATTGTTCTCTTGAATAATGTAAGCAATTACATTTAAAATGATAAAGAATATCTTCAACATTTAACATTATTTATTAAAAACGTTATCTTATGAGTTGCAATCATGAATGGATTCCCCAGAATGAATTTTAAAAGCATTAATGCTCTCCTTTACAGATAAAAAGTTCGTTCTATTTGAACAGTGAAATTCATTGTTTACATACATTCATAGTTTTTCACACTTGTTTATATTTATTATTTGATGTTCTTCTATTCTTTAAATACATAGACTTTTATGCACTTTCGAATTTGTTTTTGCTATGAACTCATGAAAACTTCAAATAAATCAAACATTTTACTATGGTACTCTCTTTTTTTTTTTAAATTAAATTATCGCTTTATGTCAATAATTTTGTCTGTACTAAATTCAGAACAGACAAAAAACATGTATTAAAAACATGTTTGATATTTCAAAAAAGAAAAAGGCTTGTATTGTGTTTCCAAACGATTATAAAAACACAACAAAAAATGAACATTATTAGAAATGCTATTTCCTAAAACTGAAAGAGAAAATTGTTATTAAGGTCATAATAAAAAAAAACACGAATTTCTTTTACACAACATTCCACTTTTCAAAACAAGCAAAGCTTATTTACTCTAAGTCATCGAGTTCATGCAGGGAAAAAATTAATTCAGCCAGTTAATATTCAAATAATATATTAACTTTGACAATCGTTTTTTAAAAGTAAGACATCACATCAAAAATGATATTTTATTTTTCAAAAAAAAAAATTATGAATTGTGAACCTAAATTATCCCTATAAACAAGAATTATCACAAATTACAAAGAGTAAGAATATCATATCCATAAAACCTTTATTCATATTTGTTCCTTATTTGAAGTTATATTTATATAGAATTTTCATTTTCAAATTATAATTAGAGTAATTTGTTTTTACTTAGAAAATGTATAAGCCTCTTCTCTACTGTAAGGCTGAAGTGTGAGTGGTAAAGATAAAACTGAAAATTCATTAAATAATTCAGATTTCTTGTAAGAAAATCAAAGTAAAATAGCTGATTTATAAATATTAATTTCCAAGAATTTCTAGAGCTGTTCAGTTAAGAAATTGACACTTAAGCATGTTGTATTACATACGAGATGTAGCTAAAAATTTTTTAAAGAAATGAAAATAAAACTGATCTGATAGATCAGAAGACGAACAGAGAGCAAGTGTCAAGATCAAACTACGTACAAAAGAGGGCGATGAAACGGAGCAGTCATATAAAATCTCTTTCCAATTCTGCTTCGATGTTGACCACTCAGTGGGGTCGTTGTCTTCTTTCGTATCGAACCTTGCATCAACATTCCGTCAGATAAATTTTAAGTCTTTTAAGAGAGTAACGCGCAATGATGTGAAATTTGAATACCTGCCGTAAAAACTTATTCTTTCTTAAAAGAAGTGTACTGTGAAAGAATCCATGTCTTACTCCGAAAAAACCGTCGGTTGAGTATTTGCGTATTATCTTATAACATAGGAGTTGACAAAGAATCAGTTCGGTTGATTTTGCACGAATTGTAGAAAATTTAGCTTGAATAATGGAAAAACAAGTCATGGATTATTCATCAACAGTCCATATTGCATTGTCTGTCAGTGTTTTTAGCCAAGTACAAGATCTCTGTTCCAAGCATAACATCCTCTAACTTCCTATATAAAACTTAGATTACTTTTCTCTGTCCTCCATGATAAAACTAGTACTGATGAAAACCAGATTTGAAACAGTTCAAGCTATAAGAGACAAAATGACAAAAGATCATGAACATCCATTCTGAATAAGAACTTCCAACGCTTTGACCACTAAAAATTTCTCATGGAATGGTGTAGGTATCGTGGAGGAGAGTGTATTGAAAGAGCAATATTGTTAAAATTGTGAAAAAAAAATAAAGATTTTTATAGAATTTATCCGGGTTTCTTAAACACGCCTCATATATTTTATTCAATTAAAAGAATTATTTATTAATTACATATGCAATCTATATTTTGTTACTATGAGTATTAAGAATTCTAACATTTTTCTACTTTTGTAAGACTGTAGAAAAGAATTTACGTTTCAAGAAAAGATTCTAAATGTATTTTCCTCAGTTGAATTAAATTCTTTGTTATTTTCAATCCTTTTTTAAAATTCATTATATTATTTCTCTTTTTGAGTTGAACCTTTGTAACTCAATTGTTCATGCTTTACAATAATAAAATAGCTCAAACCAAACTTCTTTTGAAAAACTTTTAGTCATATATAGTCTTATTTCGAGCCAGAAATAAAAATATTTCTTCTATTTCGTTTCGTTTCTGTCAATATTACATCGTGAATTCCTTACTCAGTTATTTCTGTTTTTCTTTAATTAGATCGTCATAAGAAGGAAGCAAAAATTACGGAGTTTTCACAATAAAAGTATTTTTCTTTCCTTTCTGAAACTTTCGTGATTTATTGATCATATTTATCTTTACACGTAATGTGATGAAGCCTACATATACACTGACTACATTTGTATCCAATTGGAACTGCATTTTAATTCATCTTTTAATTTGAAAACTTCATTTCCTAGATACTGCTTTTCAAAAAATATCAAAATCAATTGGAATGTAGTTTTTTATCTTTATATTTTCATTTCCAATTTATATTGTTTATAAACTTACTACTTTTAGCGAGAATATTTTAAATTCCTTTTCGAAATTTGAATTAGAAACGAAAAAGAAGTACAGTGTGCTACTTTGGATAACGACGGTAATTGTTTCAGGATTATCGTCGTCAACCAAAAGCGTCGTTATCCAAGGAGTAATTTCCCACGAGTATAATAATGGTAATTGAATGATTCTTTCTGACTCTTGTCAAAAATTACAGCTCCACGTTTATTAATCAATTGATTTGTAGATCATTTAAATCACTCAATGGCCTCTAGATCACAGGTAGTCATTCTTTTTATACCTGCCGACCACTTTTGTATCTCTGTTATCAGTAAAACTTTCTAACCGCCAGGCGGTTCCACAGTAATAGTGATTTATAAAGTAGAGAAGTAATTGTATTTTATAAAATTTATAAATCAGAGTTATAAGAAAGTTAGAGCATTTAATAATAATTACTTACCAAACATTTTATGTCGAACTATCGCTGAGTTTGGCGGACACAACTCAATGTAATTAAATCTGTCTTTTTATTTATACTTTGTTCAAATATAAACACGAAATGTTAAAAAAATAATATTTAATTAATTAAATAATCAATGAGGCTTTTACTGTGAAGCTAAATGCTGAACATCTAACTCAATGTTTGTGCGGAAAAAAATGAAGATCTCCTGTTTCGGAAACATTCATGTGGTTCCTTTTTTGGTAACAATATGATTTACAGTACTAAAATCTGATTACACATGAGATAGGGGAACGTATCAAAAAATAAATAAATAAACTGAATATCCCTTTCAACATATTTGGATATATGACAGGCATTTCGTTTTATCTTACCATAGGTTTTCATATCCACTACTATCGAATTTATGTTTGCTTTCTTAATAATAACTAATTTCTAACAGTTCATCTGGCAAGTGTAAATCAGCATCTTCGAAATTTGCAGTAAAAGGACTTTTTATCCAACGTCATGTACCTTTAATTTCAAAATATCTTCAAATCATTTTTCCGTGTCCAATTTAATTTTAAGAGGCTATAGAATCTGTCAATATCCTTTGAAGTTACATCATCTTTTACAGAGGGTAGTTCAAGAAACTGATAAAACTCTCTCTTCAATAGACTATAACGAAGCTAGATTAAAAAACTACAACACAACCCTCACTGCTCACCATAAAAACTTGAACGCTCACTAGTAGGCGGTAAAAACCAGGTTGACTACCACTGATCTAGATCATACTGAAACAAAATGGAACTATAGAAGAGGCGACGTAAGCCAAAGCTTGTGTCCATACGCAAGATATGTTCTGCTTAGAACAAATCTTCATTAACGAAGGCCGTCATTAAGAAATATGCTATTGCATTTATTTTATTCCTTTAACTTCCTGGATAATTATTGGTTGAATATTCAAGTTACATCATTTAAAAAGGGTGCAAGAATAATGCTTTTTGCACACTCGAGGAGTACTCAAATTATATCACAAGGCTCATTTTTTTTTTCTTTTCTACAATTCCAACTCTTCTGTAAATTTCTCATCTAAGAGTCAGGATCATAGTTTTGAGCATGAAATTTGGCATATGGTACTAGTAAAAATTAATATCGAAAAATAATCAATAAATGGTTTTACTCATAAAAAATTTAAACTTTCAAACTGGTTATGTTTAAAACATCACATGTTAGATTTATGTGACTATAATTTGCTTAACTCATTAGTGAATTCTTTCTATAGAGTAATTAGTACACAATAATTTCTCATTGAAATTATTTAACCTTTTTAGGTTCAATTTAGGACGTAAGGACTAAAAATATAATTCCTTTTTGTTCATTTTACCCTATTAGTGCTGTTTCAGATAATTTCTTTTCTAAAAAAATATTATATCTTAAATTACCATTTTGAATTTATACCCACGGTTTTATTATTTCCCTAATATGAATAAAAATACTGCCCAATAAAAGTAATGATCACTGATAGCCCTCTCGATTTTAGCTATACATTAAATAAATACTCATAAATCGTGGAAAATATATGGGAAACTGTAATGTAAACAGAATATTTTTTTCGTAGAATATATGTCTATAAATGTGTTAGGTTGCTGATCTCATCTTGTAACAGAGAGAAGGTATCATTTACAGTTGGTAATTTCGAAGATATAAATCGTTACTTGAATTCAGAGGTCACAGATATCCATCCGATGTATAGGGCCTCAAACGACTAACGGAGTGTTTAAAAGTTTTACGGAGAATGATTGCTGATCGGATAATTTCCAAAAGTGAATTGGTATTACTGAAAAAAAATATTGAATAGACGATGGAATAGTGTTGATGGTCATTAGTTTATTAAAATGTATGTTATGTTTTTTTATTTAACTCATTTTAATTGATACTTCTCATATTCACTTAGCCGTTGACTCTTAAGTTAAAAAGTCCTAAACGAAAATAATGCGGTAAGATTCTTTTCAGATATTAATTCCCTCTATCACTCTTTACTTTTCGGCAAGATATTTTCGAACACCCAGTGTAATATATGTAAGAAGCATTCTACATATTTTAAGTCATAATATACTGAACTTAGCCTTTAATGTTTGGTAAAAATTTATGTAGTATAATTTCTCATCCGTGTTTTACATAATAAACTTTCAGAAAGTCATTAACCGTGCTGAAATAACAGATCTACTGTCAAAATCAGAATTGTCAATTAAACTATCGTAGAAAAAGGCATGTAAAAAGTTTTAAGATCCCACTGAATCATTTATTTGAAAGAAAGCTTTGTTTTTGTTAGTATTTAAACATTTGTGAACGATTATTATGTAGGAGAATTTCAAACAACTTTTCACTAAAAATATGTTATGAAATAATATCGCCGATTCCCTTTGTGTCCAAATCTTTTTAAATTCTTCCTTTGACTTCGTTTGGAGGTTTGGAGGATACGCTAATTAAGGAGCAGTAAAAATTCAAATCAAGTTCATAGCCATTCAGATTTTAGAGTGTGAGAGAAGTTCTAATATTACAATAATTAAAATAAATTATGCCTGAAACCAAAACAATCTAAGTCTTTTTTAAAAAAAATAATTGTCTAACATTTAAATTAATCCTTTAAAAGCTCAAATAATATTTTATTTCCACTTGTTACTTTTGAAAAATTAGAAGCAAAAACCTAGAAAACATAAGCATTTAATATCTTATTTCATTGTTTCTTAGGAGACTCAAAAACTACTTCAGCTTGAACCAGTCTTCATCATTCCGGTTTACTTTTTAAATATGTGGACTAATCTCAGTTTTCTTCTTTTCTTATTTTTACCTACTTACATTTACATGTGATATATTTTCTAACCAAAATAGTGAAAATGATTATGAGCAATACCTTGAAAAAATAAAGAAGAAATTAAGGTTTCTCTGATAAATGTTTCTTCAATTACTTCATCACAATTTTTCTAGCTAGTGGTTTTGGCTTTTTTATGAAAACCTAGGGACAGGCGTAAGCGGATCACCATCCTTTCATGTTTTCACTCCGAATTTCAGACTAGGTTTAATGACTATATTGGAGGAAGAAGGTGACTGGAAACATTTTGATCAGACCTTACTAAAACTAAAGAATAAAAATGAATATAAACACATCTGTTTCCAATTGGTAGCTAAACAAAAAAGAAGAGCTTGTGCGGGACGAAAAGAGAATGTGCTCTAACAATATCTTCAACACAGCTTTTACACCATGATAATAACATCGCCATGACATTTAGTATCTGCATAAAGGTGGCAGTAATAGAAGCACTACAAAATGTTTTTATTTGCAAAAATAGAGAATGACCAAGTATTCATTTTAAAACACTCAACTGTTTTAGATTTTTGAATTTTTTTTCTTTTGGAAAGTTTTACTTTCTTGATACTCATAATTGGCTCATTTTTATTATCAAATGTATGAAAAGTGTCAGTAAATTATGTGAATAAGGAAACCAAATTATTGAAAACATGTTTTCAATGATCATAAAACTGGAAGCAAATCATACCTGAAATATAACTTAAAAGACTTGTTGTTAGTGGCAAAGATTAGTTTATTGTTACAATTAATAGAATGTGGGGTACATTAACATTTTCTAATTAACTATACAATAACTCTAATGTAATATTAAATAATCATATATTGGATTAAATAATTGTCATATAGCTTGTTTCGCCTGGAATTTCAATTTTATATGTCGATATAAAATTGAACTTCAAGGCGAAAATTCAAGTCATTCTCTTTTGTAAGCAAATAACGAAAAAGTTTTTTAACGTACATTTACCAAATACGTGTCCTAAAAGTAAGACTTCTTATAGTCCCAAAGTAAAAATAAATTTTAATATTTCCTATTTTTCATATAAATTTGACATTTTTCTGAAACCCTTATATCATGATTCCACGAACATCTATTTCTCTCGATGCATACGCTATCAAACCATCTTTCCTGTTTCGAAAACCTTATTGCTTATCTGAATATTCTTTGAGAATATATTACTTATGCTGGCATAGAAATTGGTTCATTTTTGGAAAGGTAGTGAAAAACCATATCTATAATCAAATATTAAAAAAAAAAACATGTTATTTAAAAATGAAACAATTGTTGTGAATTATTCAACATTTTTAAACAAATTCCTAATCATATTTAAATTATACAATCCATGCATATTCATGAATTAAGGCAAGTATGAGTGATAAGTAAAATTAGAAGATATGAAAACGGATTTTAGTCTTTTACGTATCATAATGGCATTCTTAAAAATATGAAATATAAGGGAATGTTTCTCTTTTTCAATAAAGGTTTCTTAGATATTTTATGCTGCAGAATTATCCTTTTTTTTTAAATGTGATTTCTTTTGTCCTTCTAGAATATTTTTAAAATTCAAAGTGTTTATAAATCTATAGTTCGTTTTTTATAAAAAAAAATTACGAGTTTAAAAAATTGTGTAGTAGCTGTATGCTAGAGTTAAAGCCTTAAAATTTAGCGTTACCAATGTCAAAACAATTATTAATTTAATTTTCTAATTGTTATTAAGAAAGTTTCAGTTTATTTCAAAATCCTTAACCCATATTTTGAAGATAATTTTGATGTATGTGTACTTTTTTTTATCAGCTCATTTTATCCATAGCGTATTTCATAAAATTCAACTATAAAAAATTATTGAAAAGATCAGCATTTTTCCTTAATGTTACTCAAAACATAACAAAGTACCACTACAATAACATTATTTCACTACATTTTTCAAATTCATTTGATGTTTGTTTTCAAAATTTTCTCGAAGTTAGTTTGACTAATTTTCGGTACAAATTTCCCTCTTCTAAGACTGATTATAACTACGTCTGAGAATATAAAGTTTGAATATTGTAAAAGAATTAAATTGACTTTTTCTTCGATCTATATTTCTTTAATGATATAAATAAGAGTTTCTTTTTTATGAAATAATAAATTTTGGTATGAATCTGGTAATTTACATTAAACAAAGAAATATAACTGAATCGAGCATTTAGGAGTAGAAAAAACTTACATCTCGGAATATTAATTATTCATATATATATATATATATATATATACAGAGAGAAAGAGGTTTTTAGACCAAATTGAACCACTAATTAAATGAATCCGATTTCATTTTAAGAATGCTGTCTTCATATAAAAGCAATGCAACAAAAAAAACTTTCTACATGACATCGGCATTTTTTAAATATTGACAAATTTTGCCTGTTAATTTGAATTTCAAGGTACTAATGAGAGATAGATGTTAAAGATGAAACATTCTCGTAATACCTAAAGGAGAAATATGAGAAATAACGTAATGAAACGCAAAATCCATTATTCTAAATTACTTATAATGACGTATCTAATCTCTAGTTATTCTTTGAAGTTAAATCATCGTACTAGATGAAGAGTTTGATTTTTCAGTTTGTTGAGGAACTTAAAAACAGCGGTCTGCATCCATAAAAAAGAATCAATGTTTTTTGTCATCTGTTTAGAGCTTGAAGCATTTTTAAAGTTAGACTATTTTAAATTGTATATACGTATACTTTTATAACATGATCAAATTATAGAACATATATAAATGTACGGAACGTATTAAATTATGAAAGAGTTAGTTTCTTATAAAATGAAAGTATTTTATGTGTTAAAAAATTCCCACCACATATTTATTCTCTAATTAGGTTTTTTTCATGCTTTAAAGTCGTTTCCAAAACTTTAATTTTCTAAGTCTTAAAACTTCTCTAGATGCGTAAAAATGTACGTGAAATACAATTGGATTCATAAATTTTCGGTAATGAAGAATTACGAATATATTTCCCCCCTTATTTGATTTCTCCAAAAAATAAACAAATAAAAATAATTGCTGGTATATTTATGCAGATATTTAAATTATAGACTAGAAAATTTCATGAAAATGAGACGATTGATCTGTTTCCGATTTTCCGCCTGAAAGCTGCTGTAATTTTAAATTTGCAAGCTTACTACCCAAATTTCAAGTTTCATTAAAAGTTTTAATGTGTTTTTTTTTAATTCTTTTGGCATGATTGTCCTTAAAGTTAATGATTTTTAAATATGCATGTAAAACTCTAAAAATGTAAAACGAGCTTTGTGTTATCTAAATGATGAGACGATATAGATGATTGCTACAAAGTTCTTTAGAATTTGAACATCAGGAATGAGTAAAGTTACATTTCATAGCTTAGTGATTTTATGTGTTATAGTTCGTAATAGCTAGTTTTAAATTAAAAAGTCTAATTTTGCATTGGTAAAATACTACTTGTTAAAGTTTAAGAAATTAAATTATGTATTCAATTTATAATAAAAATCCACTGCTGTAAAATATATAAAAAACTTTTGATTTTTCGGAGTCTTATCCAGATAACTAAACTTTAAATTGAAATCTGAATTTCATAGTTTTTTTATGTATCATCAATTAAAAACTACAGAGACGTATAGAAATGTTGGATCATTTAAAGATTTCCAGTTAATTATAACAAAATTGAGTAACTGTAAAAACAGTTTTAGAGCACCTCAGTATCAATTGTAAGCAGATTATACGCCCCTTAAATAAATAACTCTTACTTATATATCTTAAAGACATTTTACTTCAATGTTAATTATAATTGTTCCCTGAGAGAATATAACAAAACATTAAGTAATTAAGTTGAAAGTAGTGAATTGTAATGCATTAATATTTACTTAAGCTAAATTCTTTATTCTAAAGTATTTGTTATACAGTGCGATGAATAATTGATGTGTTGCCGAGGGTAAACAATTCATGAAATTTTATCTCAGGGAATTGGTTGTTTTATTATCATTAGTATTATTTTGACGCTAAACCATGCATTCTGGTACCTAATTTCAGGATTACCATATATCACCGGTTGTGTGTGTATAACACGGAAAGAATAACGACGTGTTACATTAGTTATATTGTCATGTTGAAAGAAGAATGACACTCTTCAGTCCTTGTTGTAAATATATAACTAATGTTTCAGCTGGCGATTAGTTATTTTTAGCTTCCCAAAGAGTTTTTTAACCGTAATTCTTCATCCTCCGTCGGATATTCTCTTTCTTTATTTTCCAGCTTTTCTTTTGACTGATTATTTCTGCTCGTTAAAGAAGCCAAAGGTCTGTTATCTTCGGAGGGGGAAAACGTCATACATGTCATAAAAGCTCTCTTCGTAGGTTTCAAGCGTGCTTTATTTACGTCTTGTGGTATTTTGTGTTCCTGTGTTTGAACTTGGGTGAACCATACAGCTTCTTGCAATTGCATTTCACACATTAAGAAATAGAAGATGACATTTATCATTCTGGAGGATACATACTTTATTTACATTCTTGATTTAAATTCACTGTTGAACGTAAGTAGTGTCTATAATTGAAGAAAAATTTAGAAGAAAGATATACACTGCTACAGTGGAAAACACTCGTAACAGAAACAAATCGTAACTCGTAACTGCTCAAAACGTTGCTTTGAAAATTTTTGAGTCGAAATTTCAAAAATCAAAAAACTTTATCACATTAACAAATAATTGTCCAGGAGCTGTTGCCCAGGAAGGAAAATAAGTGCAGCCCAAGTTTTGAAATCAACATTTAATTTAGGCTCAGATTTCAGATTTTTGAGAGTTTTTGCCAATGATTCATGTGATGTTATAGAGCGTTTTGAAATCAAACAAAGAGATTTATTCTTTCTAGAAAAATACAGCATGCAAAAAATAACATAATACGCTCTTTATAAGCATTTTGTTTGTTTTATTGCAATTGATTTATTTGAGGTTGACAAGATAGTTTATTATATATATTTCACATATGAGTTTGAAATAAATTTTCATATTTATGTAAAACTGCTTAATTTTATAGAATTTCCAAAACATTTTATGTCTTAAATCATAATTTAAAAACACGGGCAACAAATTCCCCTATTATTAAAATAAATGTCCTCAAATTAAAATAAAATTTCAAACTATTTATGGTGATAAAATAAAATAAAGGTTTTACTAAATTTATTTTTCAAAAATAAGAAATGAATCAATTTGGCAAATACATAAGCAGATATTTTTCAAAATTTGCAATTTCTTATCTTCTTGTTTCCAGAAGATAAAAATTTTCTGCGAAAAATTATGTCCTTAAAACAATTCAGATTTAACAGATTAATAATGTTCAATTTTTATTTTTTCATAAAAATTTACATCAATGAAATATCTAACGCTTTCAAAAAGCTAAGCATTTTATTACGGCAACACTTAAAAATCATGGTAGTAATCTCTTTTAAAAAATACAATTCTTTGAAAATACTAATAAATTATTCTCAAAAATTTGAATACGACTATTTCCTAAAATACATTTATCTTTAGTAATAGAAACAATGAAAAAGGTTTACAAAATATTAAATTTCTTATTTCATTTCAGTTAAAAAAGTTTTACAAAATTAAGAAACAATTAAATTTGTCAGTTTAAATGCACACTCCATTCTATTAAATAAACATGCAACTATTTGAGATTTGCGTAAATTATATTGTTCAAGAACTTAAAATTCGTCTGCGCTCCATTCCAAAAATAATACATCCTATCAAACTGCGCAATGATGTTAAAAACAAAACAGTTTAAATTTTAATGTTTCAAAATAACAAAAGGATTGATTTCCAAGCCAAACATAACACAGTCTCCAAAAAAGCAGCAAAAGAAATCTTAAGTAACAGTCACTCGATATATTTCTCTTAAAGCACATTTCTCCTAGCAAAGACTAAAAAAAGAAAGTCATTGGAGTATTTTTAACCAAACTAACCTTTTTCTGGAGAAACTAATCCCCTCCAGTTGCAAAGGGGATTTTCACTAAGCGTGTGCATAACGATCCATAAAAATCTAATCCGGGATTTCAAAAGCTGGGTTTTCGACAGCAAAAACATGTCTCAATGCAATCGACCTTTGACTGATCTGACGTCAATAAACGAGTAACCTTATGTGAAGATCAAAATACAAAAGCATGGTATTTCGTGCCATAGATTTAGGCATTATTCAATCGATTCTTTGCTCGAGTTGTATTTCGTAAGTCAGCCACATTATAATATATATAACTAAAGCACTCTATTTCCGTTTTAAATAAAGTTATTTTCGTAAGTCGTATTTGAATTGCATTGGTGGAGCAATACAATGCCAGTTAAGAATAATTTGTCAATAAAAATGTCTATGAGTATGTTCAATGTGCAATTCTTGATAAGTTTTATGAAGATAAATATAATAAGAACCACCTCACCGATTTAAATAAGGATACTTAATGCTCAAATTTGATTCAAAAGTTTTAATTCCATTCTTAGATTCAGAAAAAGGACAATTATTCTCCAGCAAGTTCAGAGAAAAATAATAGATATTCTACGTATAAAAACTGATTAAAATTTTTCATAATGCATATTTCAGTTATGTTTATTGAATTTTTTAAAAAATTATCATTTAAAATTACTGATAAATTTATTTAGGTATTAGTTATAATAATTAAAGATTTAAAACCATTGAATTCAATTGAACCATTGAATTCAATAATTGTAAGTGACGTTCAAAAGAAATATTAATCCCAATATTCATATAAATAGAAGAAAATTTATTATATATATATATATAAATTGGAATAATGTGTTAAGTAACATTAATTTTTTATGTTATGCTCCTTAACTCCTTTTACAGTTTTGTTGGCGAGAGCTTTTAAAATAGCTGGGGAAAAAAATTATAAAAGAAGAAAGTTGTCAACAAGTCATGCGATAATCTCTCAAATATAGTAATAAGATAGTAATACGACATATAAATGCTTAAAAGATAAGATATTTTCAAAGTTATAGAGAAAGAATGTTCTTAAATTTATTTTCAAAAGCACAGAGAAAATTGTGATGTAATGATTAATTCACATTAAGGGTGAACGATACATAACTTATACGTTTTTAGTATATAGAAAACTGTTTTTGATCCCTTTTTTCCACTAATAGCAATATAAATGCTTTATGTAATCCATAAATATTTTAGAAATGTAGAGATATTAGAAAATATGTACAAACTCAATAATAAGTAATTGACTTAAAAAGGTAAAAAGTAATTATAGGTGTTTTCCATTAGGAAAATAATATACGTACTAATGAAATAAACTTATATGAATGAATTACAAAATTTAATAGCCCACTGTATTATGAAACAACAAAATTAATTATTCTAGAATTTTCAAGCAGATTTAAAATGTAAACAAAAATTAGACGCTATGAAATTATTCAACATATATTTTGATTCAATAAAATTTTCTTTCATGTGCGCGATAACATTTTTTGACAACCATCACTTTTTTATAATAAATAAACAATGAATGAAAGATGAGGACATTGAACTCTTTATTAAAATTAGAATATTTTATTTTAATTATGAAACTTTTATGAAGTGCAAATGTTCGTTCGTTTAGACTATTGCATTTATTTAAATGCCATAGAATGAAACAAAAAGAGCAAAATATAATTAAAATTTTTATTCAACTGCATTTTTTCTGCTCATGAGAATATATTTTAAAATATTTTTAAGTATATGAAACCCTGCTGGAGAAAATAAAAATACACATAAAGCATTTTCAAAAAGGGAAGGAAAAATTTAATGAATAGAAATCTACATTACTTTTTACACATTCTTATTCGCTTAATTGTATTAAAATAAATGCACAAGTCTAGATTTAAGAAGGTAAATAATTGTTTCACTGGAATACTAGCATTTTATTAGTTGAAAACGGCTTGCGAACGTACACATTTACATATTTAATTCGTATAATTTCAATAATATGTGCCGAATTTATTAACAGTAAGAGCTGAAAACATAACCATATGTCACATTTATTTTTACGTTATCAATTGTACTGAATTTATCTCAAAAGAAATTAAAGTTGAATAATTAATTTATTTTTGTTGTCTTTTCAAAGTAATTATTTAATTTGTTTAGTATTTGCTTTCTAACTGATAAAACGAAAACGTGATAATTAATATGATATTAAAGGAATTTCTTTGATAATTTTTTTTTTTACATTCATTATTTAAATGTTTAATTTTGAGCATTATTTTAGAAGTTAATAATGAATTCAATAAGACCTCATTCTTTCATATGTATTTAAGCATTTCAAATTTACAAGTATTACATATTATCCATAAATGAAAAATTTTTAGTAGCATTAATTTTCCTAGTACTTTTGTATACATAAAAATGCTTGTTCTTTCTGTATATTTTGAAGCAAATAACTATATATCCAGACCTTAAATGTCTTGGTTATATATCCGCTCTTCAAATTTAAAGATTTTTTTATCTGTTTATAAGGGAACTATGTAAATAAAGGTCATTTTCAAAGAAAATACTTTGATATTGTATTAATTTAAACTACTCTTTATTTATAAATAGTATAATTTAAAAGAATAAGTTTATCATTTAGTACCAGACAGTGAATTGCTATTCAACTGACATTTAGAGCCGTGTGTTACATATACTACACAATAGCTTAGTTATAAATAACTATAATAAACTAAATTTAAAATTAAATACATGTAAGTTTAACATTTGTCAGACAATTAAATTATAAGTACAAAAAATATCAATTTTAATTCCCTTTTTAAGAAAATTTGACTTGTATATGTAAGATTAAAAAGAAAAGAATTAGTATTTCAGTAAATCAACATTAAGTACTTCTAAACGCTTAGTTTTTTTTAAGGAATTAATAGCATTTTCATAGGGGGGAAATCTGAGATTAGAATATTTTTTAAATATAATATATTATAAAATAAAATACATTAATTTCAGTACTAATATTTGTCAAATAATTTTATTCAAGTAGCAATAAGCATAACAAAATTTCTTGTTAGATCTAATAAAGAAATTCGATTTTATATAAATATAAAATGAAAGATTAAATCAAGTAACTTTTTGAAATGATTAAGATTATCGAATTTCAAGATTGAGGTTAATATATTTTTTAAAACTTAATATCGCTTAAATTAGAGAAATGAATCTTCGAACTCAAAATATAAAATTATCTTACGTTAAAATTAAGTGAAATGAAAATTATTCATATCGAAAGAAAATGCCGCAGTTTCTAACATTTATTTTCATTTGCTTACTCAGTAAATGACTAATATTCAAATTTTAATGATCCAGAAATAAATTATTAGTTTTCTCGTAAATTACTTTTTTGTTCAATTCCTATTTATTTGGCTAACTTTTGCATGTATCATCCATTCTTAAAATGTAACCTATGAATAGGTAAAATAAGTTTTTATTATTTATCAAAATAATCATGTATTTGAAAAACGAAATTTAATCACACTCATAAGTATTTAAATCATTTAAAGGTAACTTCTATCACAAGTTATGTCTTAGTTATTCAAAAATTATAAAAATTATTAAAACATAGACAAACAAATTATTATCAAAGGTATGATTTAAAAAAAAATTATAATTTCTCTGAAAATTCTTTCTGGTTTTTATTGCAAACACGGAAAATTTAACACAAATTTTGTAATCTTTATGAAAGTTAAAATATTACGGCTATTATATAACCGAGACTAACGCTATAAAACTTTTTTTTATCTCATACATATTTAATAATCACCTTCAATATACATCCCTTCTTTATATCATCAACGCCCCATGCGAATCTTCCATTGTTCTTTGGAAATTTTCTGTCAGCTCCTTCAGGACGAATGCTGCTTTCTCTTTCACAGTTTCAACAGACTCAAATCATGTTCCTTTTAATACAGATTTTCCCTTAAGAGACAAATAGAAGTCGCATGGCTCAAGATTCAGCGAATAAGGCGGATGGTCTAACACTAGATGCTGTACTTGTCTAGAAACCTTTAAACAGGCGCATGGTCTTGGAAGAAAAATTTCCCGTACAGATTCTTTACCAATTCCTTCAAAATGAATCCTCGAAGTTCCTTCAACATGAATTCTTAGCAGTTGGGCAAATACTTAACCAACGGCCGATATAACCATATTACCGATTTTTTTCGATAATATCATTCGTCTTTGACGTGGAAAGGTGACCCGCGGGTGTGAATAACCTTCAACGTCTTCTCGATCATCTTGAAAATGCTTAAACCACTCAAAAACACGTGCACGTGATAAATATTAATTGTCATACACTTCTTTCAATAAATTATGTTTCAGTAGCATCTTTTCCAAGTTTTATGTGAAATTTCACAACAATCCATTGCTCTAGATTATCATTTTTCTGAAAAAAATATCAAAATGAAAAAGTTCCATGCAAAGATTTCCAAAGAACTGATTTAGCCACCCTAGGTGAAATTTTCTTATAATTATTATTAAATTACTCAATTAAATATAAGAATTAAAGTAAAAGATGAAATATCGAGAAATGGATAATAGTAAACTTCTCCGATATTAAAATTAAAGGAAACCATGTATTATTAACTTGATTATATATTAAGATAAATGTAATTTAAAATTAAAGCAAGCGATAAATTATTAAATCGAATGTTAGCTACATGTAATTAAAATTAAAGCAAACGATAAAAAATTGAAAAGTGGGGGAATGTATCTGTACATGTAAGCTGTGTTTGTATTCATTAAATTTTTCACAACTAGACTATTCACTAACTGGCTTAGTAATTCTAATGAAGTGTCACGGATTTATATTAAAACTTATAGATCTAACAATTCAAAATATTCTAATTCTCTAAAAAATTAAAAGCTTTTAAGATCAAGATTTGAAGGTACAAATAAGGGGTTTGGAGTCAGCGAGATCGTTTTGGAAAAAGACATCAGAAAAAACTTTCAATTTTTAAAAATAGGACATAAAGACAATTATTCAAAATCTTAATTGATCATTGTCTAAATATAAAAAGAAATAGACATCAAAATCTAAGATTCGAAAGAAATAGATCTCAAATATCCTCCAAAATCTCTCAAAAAATCCTCTAGGGAAACATTCAAAATCTTCTCGTATTATACTACTTAAATAGTATTACTATATATATTTTCTAAAAACTATACAGGCTGATCACTTCCAAGCAATTTCTAAAGAATCTCTAAATATTATTAAATCTATGCTTATTATGAGAAATTAGATAAATATTACGTTTACAATAATATTTCTGTACATGGATATGTGTATATTGCTGCTTCAGCTGTTTTTAATAATAGCTGTTCTTTAATTTCTTCTATAATATGTTTTTAAATAGCCTGTAATTTTTTCCCTGTTCAGTGATATAACTATTAAAATCGTTTGTTACACTACGAAATTTAATCGGATTTTTATGACATTTTTCAGTTAAGAATAAATGTTGATATTTAATCTGAATTCTTAGTTTTTTGTGAAAAATGGTGATTCTTAAATTAATTTCTCTCTTTTAAAATTTGAAAATGATAAACATTATTTCGAAAATATTCATCAGCAAATTTCAATATTAATACCTACAAATGACTGCAAAGTTTCTTTGAACTTTATCTAATATTAAAAATGTTATATATATATATATATATATATATATATATATATATATACTATAAGCCACAACTTATTTACAAGGCAAAATTCTCAAACCAAAGAATGCCATAAAGTAGAGCAAAAGCTTAGTTGAACGGGGGAATCATGCTTGGAGTGCTTGTTACAGTACTTTAGAATAAAAGTTTCAATAGTATCAGAATTAAATCTGCTCTCATAAAATGAGGTAAGTTGGCGAGTTCAAACAGTGTCTTTTTTACTATTGAGAATTGTGTTTATGCGAAAGTTGTGTTTGCCTCTTTCGGATGCAGGAAGAAAAAATGATAATCGAAAGAATATTTATTAAACAAAAATTTCAGTTTCCAGAAAGAGAAATTGTTAAATAACAAACGGTAAAACAAAATTAAACTTGACATAAATTTTTAGTGATTTTTATCGTTTCGAATTACTTGTTTCTATTTTTTTTTTTTTTTTTTTTTTTTTTTTTAAGTGTTTAGATAGAAAGTAAAATGTACCACGCCATCCATGAGCTCTTACAGCACAAAATATTTTTGCTTATTAAATTCCTAACAAAACCTTCTCAAATTCTTTTATTCCCAGTCAACTAATATGTGAATATGTATATTTATTATCCAAACAATTATTCTATATAATCTCAAAATGGAATAAAATCTCTATTCTAGCATATGTTCAAAGAATTATATATTTTTATATTTATACAGGTCTGCAAAAAGAAAAAAAAAACCGAAAATCTACTACATTTTTACTGAATTACATGTTTTAAACCGTGCTGAATCAATAAATGACCACCATTTTCTCTATCATGTACAGTTCTTTTGTAAGATAAGAAAAGTTTACAGAAGAATATACAATAATTTTAAAAAATCATTATTGTATTACAATAAACCAAACATATTATTTATTATAACTAATCGCAAACGAATGTGTGATATATACTCACAATTTTATGTTCATCTTTTTTTTTTCTGGTGAAACCTTTTCTTTTTTTGAGGATTCTCTGAGCTCGCTTTCTGTATCAAACTTAGGTTTCTCCCTTAAGCCTCCACAGCTATGATACTGACGTCACATGTTCCTTAGTAGAGTCTCTTGAGAATCCGAGAGACTCTGATTGTTGATACATTTTTTTCCCTTTATATCTGTAGGCTACCATTTTTTCAGGAAAACTGTATAGGAGCGTAGAAAATAAACTACTAAGTTTATCTTACATCCTTGAGCTTTATACACAGCCAGCACACGTTGTACAATTAGCATTCCCAAAAAATTTGTTCACTGTGTTCGTCAAAGAGTCCCACGCTTTTTCCTTTCTCCCCATACTTTCGAAAAAAAGGATTTCAGCTAAAAGTTTTGGTATGTCGAGGCGAGAAAAAACTTCCGCTTTCAAATTAATTTTAGACAGTTTAAGAAGCATGGAACACAGATATCTGAAGCATTCCGTATCTTTTGGTAGTAATTGAGCAAACTTCTTCATCAATCCCAATTTAATATAATGAGGTGGTAATAAAACTTCTTTTGATTGATAAAATTAGTTTTTTATTAACGTCACACCAGAAGCAACACGAGGGCTATTGGCGAAGGACCTCATAAATTTGAACCTCGGTCAAGTGACGAGGACAATATCTGAGCTGGCACCCCCTCTCCTAACTTCCACACTAAGCCAACGGTAGGACTTAGGGCCCCGACAGATTTAACGTGCATCAGCCCCGGCTACATGAAGGGTCTTTGATAGCCAATGATCAACCCGCTACTGAACGAAAACCACCGGTCACGAATCGGAAACCATGGCCACTAGGCTACCGCGGCCTTTTTCCTTAGATGAAACCAAGATCGTATTGATGACGTGTTTTTTCTTTCCCGGAGACTAAGGCGTCTCTGTTTGCTAGTCAATGTTTGTCCAATGCAGTTATCCGATTCTACTGTACCACAAGCATAAAAAGCATGTATATTTTGTATAACATGCCTGATGGATTAACAACATGGTTAGAATTTTGAAGTCTCTACAAGCTATCCGTTGATATTCTTGATATTAGATTTTCTCAAGAATCATAACCAGATCTGTATACTAGTTTTCTTCCATATACAACGAGTATCCTACAGGAAAACATACAAATGCATTTTTCATTATGTAGCAAGACTACTTTGAGGCTAATTTTGGATAAATCAATGAATAGATTCCACTCAGATAAATCATATTCTATTTCAAAGAAGTTTATGAAGCATTGAATTTCATTACAAAAAACTAGATTTTCCTCTTTGGAGAGAAAATAAGTAAATCCTTTTTCTCGATACTTGTACAACGAAAATAAAGTCCCAGATGATAGAAAGGTTTTATTTTTTAATCTCGATATTAGCAATTCGAATGAATCTTTGAAAACCCCAAAATCATTAATGAGGTCTTTGAGCTCCCTCTGAGAAAAAAGTGGACGTTCCTCATGTACAGGGAAAAAAAATCTGCTGGATTTGACGTGGGGAGGTAATGCGTCTCCATGTTCCTACTCAGGATATCATCCAAACTGGAAGATGGCTATAGAACTTTTATTTAAGACCTATAGGACTGGACGAATAGCTTAGTCAAGGTTAGAGTTAGATATTTTTTGTATTAAATTCTTTTCCTCTACGGAACAGAAATATCAGTCAGTAGTGTGAATTTTCTGTTCATGCCATATCTTAGAAATACAAACGAAACGAGTTCATCTTGTCCTCAAACCACAAATGAAGATCTCCCTCGCATCTTGTGAACATTTTAAGTGGAGAGTCCCTGCTTTGTCTTGATATCCTCGTGTTTTAATTTGAAGTAAGCAAAATAAACTTTCTTAACAAAATCACTTATGTTTCTTTGTTGACTTCTTATCGTGTATTTGCCACAAATAAAACTAAAGTCATCCAAATAAATAACACAACCTCTTGGAGTCATTATCCGAGAGTAAAAACACGAGCACAATAGTGTTTAAATGTTGGATGTAAGCTAAGTGAGGCTTTACATAGCAAGCGAGATGCTGAAGTTATTTAGCTTGTTGGAACATAATCTAATCTGACAGCAGGTCTACTTATACTTATTCCAGCAGGTCTACTTATACTTCTCTAGAGAACACGTCAAAACGTGCTCAACTCAGCCAGTTACATCCCTCACCATTCATTATAAACTAATTAAATCTGTTTTGACGCAATCATCTGACTTTCCTCCTAATACCAAACCTACTTTATCCCCTTCTCGCCTTCCACTTCTCTTCTCCCACCATTCTTCTAAGTTTCTTTTTTTCTCTTTTTTCTTTGTTCGTTTACTGTTGAATCCATCTATAATTAATAAAATTAATGTAAGAAATCATGCTTCTACAGAGATTCTTAAAATCAAAAAGTATAATAGTAAATTTTAAATTAAACAGAAATTTCAAGTTAAATAAAATTAAAAACTTGAGTCTCTTAGAGAAAAAAAATTCACGTGATGGATTTTTTTTTTAGTAATTTTTTTTTCAGTATTAGTAATAATAAAATATTTAAGAAAATTTTTTTAAGAATCCTGTGCATTTTCTTAGTTGTAGACCTGTATTGTCATATCATAGAACACTTTGATTAGTCATTCACAATTGACAAAATAAAAAAAAAGTCACCAACAGTTTCAAAGGATATATGTTCAGTATTGAAAAGCATTTCTCTTTCAATCAAGTATTAATAGTCATTCCAAACTACTAAACTTAAGAAAAAGATAACACGAAGAATGATACATTAAAAATGAATAATTTTCTTTCTTTTTTGTTTTTATTTTAATTGTACGATACATAGTAATAAACATCCTAAGTAAACATAAAATGTTTTATTTGAGAGGGATAAAGGATATCATGCGTTTCACGTTACATAATTAATTTTCTTAAAAGTAGTAGTAAAATTAGTTTTTAATAGAATATCATTCTTATATAGAGATTTTGTAATCATGATTTTTGAAACGTATGAGTAATCATAAATAATAGACATGATAGTTTTTTTTTCAAAAATTATCATATTGAAGCATAAATTGTTGTTCCTTGAAATAATTATTTCAAATTACAGTTTTCGAACAATGAAAAAAGATCATTAGAAAGCACTTACAAATGTCAAATAACAATTATACTAACTCTGTTTTTTAATCGTACAGAAAAATAAAGACATGTTGAAAATTAAATTTTAATCAGGAAACGTCAAAACCAGCTGCATCAACAATAGGTTTGAATTCAGGAATAAGGGGATTAAAAGATATCTTGCATATTGAAAAACGAATTAGGCATTAACTGTGTTAATTTCCCTGAGGATATACTTGGAATCATTTCAAAGCAGACTTAATGTAAAAAAAATATTTACTTTTTAGTTTAAACTCTCTATCTCTCCCTCTCATTGAGCAGAAATCAATGTTTGGTTCCCATTAAAAAACATGTTATTCTGAAGGGAAAAAAGAAAATATTTTGATCAGAGTTTTTTGATTTCCCAAATTTGTCTATTTCTTTTTTCAGAATAATATGACCACAGACTCTAGAAGATAACACAAACTTTGCAAAAAGTCCAAATACGAAATGGAAAACTATTAGGAAATAAAGACGGTGAAATAATTGTTTTTAAAAGTTACATTTTTCTCAAAAATTATACAGTAAAAAAGAAGAAAAAAAGTCGAACTATGATATCATTTAAAAGCAAATAACATTAAAAATAAAACTCTCCTCCGCTCCAAATGATACTAAAAAAAATATTGCCATCTGCTTAATTTAAACCAATACATTTTATTCAATTAATTTTCATACATTCAATATGTTAATTCAATCAATGAGAAATTTGGGATATTTTCATTTAATTTGATAAATCTAAATTTTTATATAAGTATTGTAATTTTATTTTATTCAAAATCAAGAAATATTAACTGTGAATTATTCTATTTCATACTTATTTTGAAAATTCAGAAGTCCGGGTAACATAAGTGATTACGTAATGAGATAGTCAAGTTTAAGATAGGTTTATTTTATTTTTATATGAATACGTGGATTTATAAATAACAGAGTGCTGTAAAAAAATTACAAATTTTACATAAATGATTGAGAAGATCTTTAAGATATTCCGTTTCAAAATTTTTTAGAAATATTTTAGTAAAGCCACAATTTTAACTACATCGATTAAATTTTCATTTATTTAACATTTTTCAGGTAAGTTTTTCAATTAAATAGTTGTTTCATAAACAGATATTTCTAATACATTTCATATTTTATATGTTCTTGATAATAAAATACATTTGGTGGTTATATGTTCTCTGCCTATTAATACTGGTGATAAAGAATGCGGTCAATTTGAATAGACATTTCTAATCAACAATATTATTATTATTTTCTCATTAATATTATTAATTTCCCTCAGTAGATATAATTCATCTCTCTTCCTGCTGATAATCCTCACTCTTTTGTATTAGCTCACATATTTCTATGTATTGCTACGTTCAGTTTGATTAATAATTTATTGTAAATCGTACTAAATCATTAGTATTAATTTACAAAATAATTTATATGCAATGCTAAAGGTCATTTATTTTTTCAAATTTTTATGGAACAGGATATTAAAGACTTTTATTGCACATTAAAATATTACACAATAGACCAAGAGAATCCACTTACAGATGGCAATAAAATCGTTTTGAAATGCTGGAATTATGATTAAAAAAAGTATCTGTGAAATGGAGATGTATGCATACAAAACAGATATATTATAATAATTTAAATATCGAGGAATTCAGTATCAGATGATGGTCTTATAAGTTTAAAATTATAATTATCAAATGGACCCGCAATGTCCTCCAAACAAAGCATATTCCGGTGTAAGCATTCACAAATAGGTATTATAAATGGAAACGGAGATTACAATATATAAAGTCTTAACGTTACTGCAGCTCACTCGCAAATTCTGGTTGCAGTAATTTCAAATCCAATGCATTTAATTGACGGTACACGGAACTATGAATAGGGGCTTAACTCAATTCGAGTAGAAATCCAGAGAACGGAAAGACCGAGTTATTTAAATCCGGAGTAATTAACAGCAGCGTAAAACAAGAGTAACACAATAAGCTTTAGTTAAACTGCATAGGGTTTATATATTTGTTCCACATATATTTATTCTAAATTTATCACAAATCATTGACGTTATTTTACTTTTTTAATAACTGAAATTAATGTCTTAATACTGAATTAAAACATTATTTAATACAGATGGAATTTTATTAAATTACCCTTTTAATATCGGATACTCGCTAGATAAGTTATCATGGTCACGACTAGAGCCCTGATTTCATTAAAACCTGGTGATTTAAAAATGGGGATCATAGCACTTGATTTATTCGAAAACTGGTGCTTTGAAAATGGGAATTGAAATATTTTACTTGTAAATGGAGTTGGGCTTCAAAGTCTCCATGTGGTTTTATAAGAAAACCAAGAGATCGCGAGAGATAAAGTGTTTTTTCATTACTTAACTGTGTCTTAAAATTACGGAGTCATAGTCTAATATCCCTGTTTTAGTTGTCAAGCTGGTATGACAAATTCAAAATTAGCCCAGTAAATGAAACATAGTCGTCAAAGTCTTTAAGCGATATTATGTGGAAATTGACTGAGTGAAATCGGAAGTTTTTCTGGTTACTTGACTATGAATTTCTCGTTATTTGATTGCAAGGTCATTACCAATAGCCCTAATGTAGCTCTGGAGCAAGTATGTCAAATTTAAAGGTTAACTGAGTCAAAAAAGAAAGGCTTAAATTTTTAGAGACTGCAAAGAGCGTGAATAGTTTTTGAAGGAACATTACACGTATTTCGAAAAGAACATTATATAATAAATAAATAATAGATTTAATGTTTTCTTCCCTCATACTTGACATTTATTTACAGGTGCAACTTTTCGTCTTTTTTGAAGGTGAATAGAGAAATCTGATTTGCCGCGATCAGTGCAACTCGTTTACAATATATGTCTATAATTTTAGAATTTGAAAGTGATTAATTTCTTTTCAGAAATGTATATAAGTAACTACTCTCCTCTATAAGTACTTCAAATATAGAAATAATTTTCATGAAATGTTCAAGTATTTGAAATATGATTGATAAAATTTTTATAAAATTGGTTCATTCCGATTTCATTGAAATTCCCGCTGTGTCTGGCGAATGTTTTGATTGTTTATTAATCTTAAAGTAGAATTAAAAAATGCGAAGGTTATTCAATTGCAGATAACTTCAAAATCTTATATTGATAGTGATTGGGCACAATATTTGGGGTAGATATAGATTATGCGATTACTGAATGAAAATAAATGTCTGAAAGCGAAATACATAATATTTTTTTGCGTAGAAAAATTCGAAACTGCCTACAAATATTCAAGATCAAAACAATATCAAATTAGAATTTTTTAAAGGGACAAAAGAAATAACATGAATTTAAAAAATTTACATAAAAATTCAATATAACAAATATAAGAAAAATTTTGTATTTACCCTCTAATTTTAAACATTATAGAGGGTTAGCACAAATGAATGACCGGATTTTAGACTTTTATATTTTCGAAACTATTATACATATTACACAAAAGAGAAGTGAGATAGAAAATGAAAGAAATATATACCAAGTTTTGTTTTTCAATTACAAATGTTTGATATGTGATCCTATTACTCGATAAACATCTAATCTTTAATCAAGTTCCTTCCACATATTTTACAGTATCATGCGGTCAATGGTTCCTAGTACTGCCCAAATGCGTTCTTTAAGCTCTTGTAATGTGTTTTTGGCATTGATGGTGCATAAGCATTGTTTTTAAAGTGTAATTTGGATTTCCGTGGACTTGGAACAAAACTATGCCTCACCTTCTCCACCGTATCTTCCGAAACGTGTGGACAGCCACTGCTTTTCTTTCTGCACAAGCAAGCTGTATCTTCAAATTGTCGATACCACTGTTGAATGTTCTTAAGACTTAGTGCTTACTTTCCGTAGCGTTTTCTAAATTCATGCTTTACAGAAATAACTGAAAAAATTCGCGAATGTTCTCTTACGCAAAAACTCTTCTCTGTCATTGTCGCCGTTTTTTAATTTCAATCACAGTCTCCTACAGATGTGTTGTCGTCCATTGATCGACACTGGTTAAAAAAAATTGGTATACGTTTCTTTAATTTCGCGTATCACTTATTGTTACATGCGTTTGCTAATGTAAATTTTTAAAATTCTGTCATTCATTTGTGTTAACCCTGTATAATACATTACAAATAATTCGAGATAAAAACCAACGTTTTTAAAAACAACGTTTTTATATGGTGGCAAAGTTTATTAAAAAAATTATTGAAATATTAGTTAAAACTGGTCGCAAATGTCTATATATTGCATTGTTAGACAAGTAAGAACGGTTCCCAAAATTTTAGAGCTCTAGCTTGATGGGAAGTTGGTTAAATTAATGATAGAAAATTTGATGACACACTGATACACACACAGACAGACACACACCAAGTGAAATACATAAAAAACATTAAAACTAACTAAAATTAATTAATTCATCCGGTAAATTAAATGGTTGGAATGCAGTTTAACCCAACCACCCTTGGTGACAAGAATTATTTGGCGGTATTTTGCTAAATGTGGCTACCCTAGTCCGTTTTACGGATTTAACGTTCAGCCAAAAAAAAATCGCCAAGTTTGGTGCCAATTTTTGAAATCGCCCCAAGTGGTTGGGATAAACTGCATTATTAAAGAAAATATTAGTTAAAACTTGTCGCAAATGTTTAAATATTGCATTGTTAGGCGAGTAAGAACGATTCCCAAAATTTCAAAGCTCTAGCTTGATGGGAAGTTGGTTAAATTAACGATCGAAAATTTGATGACACACACACCAAGTGAAATTCAGAAAAACGTTGTAATAATCAAATCAGTTACAAATGCAAATTTACTAAATTCTTGTTTTAAAATAATTATATTGTGTGTGGCATGGTACATAAAATTTAATGTTATGAAATAGCTGGTCCAAATTAATGCAATTATTTCAGTTAGTTATTTATAATGAGCACATACCAAAGCATTAATTTAAAAACATGTCATTAGAAGCACTCGAAATATCTTGATTATTTTAAATGGTTTTACATATATAAAAAAAGTTCTGTGAAAAAAGTATATATTCTCTCTTCGATTAGTCATATTAAAACTATAAATGCCATTCTCACATCCCAAAAAGATTATTCCGGATGACACCACTTCCTTTTTGATCGGATAAAAATTCAACAAAATGAAAAGATATTTTCATTGATTTGGACATCTCTCAAGATTAATGTAGTCTTCAAAACTAAACTTTCGTAATTACAGAAGAACTCTCAAGCATAATATTCTTTTTTTTCTCTCCTTCTACGGCTTTAATAAGACTAATCTTCTTGGAGTGTCTTTGGAGTAAATACTTTCTCAATCTTGAAGCGAAATTTTTATGTCAAGTTTCATATAACTCTATGCTATTCTTTTCTCATTTTTCCTCAAAGAAAAATAAACATCCTCAAAACTACTTTTCTTTTTCAAAACTTATAGAAAATCCTTATTTTTACAGATTTTTTTTGTTTAATTTTTTTTCACTGAGATTTACGCTTTTGATTAATATGGCACTTCAGATACAATCGCCTTACCATGCTTCAGTTTTAATTTTCCATTCCAAGCAATTAAAAGATGCCGTTTCTGGTTTCGAAGCTTTTAAAGTGGGAATTATCATGAAACCAATATCGCTTCAAAACTGTCGGCAGCGATTACGAGTGGAGATTATGATGTCCCTTAAAGGGAATAAAACTAAGCAAGAATGTATAACATGACAAAAATATTTTCTTGTTGTTTATTAAGTCTAATTGTTTCGAAAACATTTCATAACTTGTTGAATGAAAATAACTGGATGAATTTTTAATTTTATTTCCAGAAATAAAAATATCTTTAATAAAATTATTACAAGAAATAGAACCATATTCTGTGAGAGGAAATCAGCAAGAAGTTTTAGCGATATTGATTAAAAAAATAATCTAATCAAATAAAATTCAAGTTAATTAACGTTTTAATACATTTTATTTGAGAGAACAATATTTTTTCAACGCTCCAACTCAGTTTGTCATTAACATTTTGTTAAAACTGTACACGAGGCTAAATAGGGAGATGTCTTGTAATTGTTATTTTTTACCACGGGTTTACACGAAGACCTCAACATAGCTAATACCTCGCTTTCCAAACTGCCACACCAACCTAAAAAAAAATTTTATGATTAAATGCATAACAGCACATGAACTTATCTGTTTCAGAATCGAATATTAAATCAATGGTCTTTCAAGCGAAGATTGACCGCAGTCCCCAGGTAAATTATGAGGGTCTTAGTTGAAATAAATTTACACAGACGTTACGGGAAATTTATACTGCATTTAATATAAAACAGCTGTCAACTAAAATAATCAATGTAATAAATCATGTAATTATTGGGTATTTCAAATCTCATGTGAGAAATTTAAGGGTATCTATGTGGTAGGGCACATTATACAATAAACAATTATTATTATTTTTTTTTTTTTTGTGAAGGAATGTGGATGATACATCAATCCATAACAAACAAGAAATCAATCTGAAAGGAAACAAATTATTTTAGAATAGCTGACAAATGTAATAATTGTTCACTTGTGTCAGCCAATTATAATGTTTGCTTGACAGCATTAAAGTAATAATTGGTATATTATTTTTTAAAATGTCTGGTATATCTTGCCCTCGTGCACCTGCGAAGGATTTCGAGTGATGAGGTCCTTAATGGAAAAAAAAGGGGGGAGGGGGGACTGGGAAAGGATTTGCGTAAGTGAGAACTTCCACAGATGTTCATAAAAATTAATCTAAGTCCGATAGTAATGATTTTGTTAGAATTTGATGAAGATCCAGTAAGTAATTTATGTTTCCTTAATACCTTTTTCTTGTGTTTGTGACCTAAAGCGTCACTTGAATTCGTATATTCCAATACAAAAGAAAGAATTGTTGTACCTTCCTTATGAACCTATAATCTTTATAGTAGGGAATCCCTCTGTATAAAGATCGTGGCTTTTTTTTTCTCCGAAGAGCCCTTCCCCCCCCCCCCTCCCGCTTCATTTTGTTAAAAGGAGGAAATCGACCTCTCCTTGCAAACTCACAATGGGGTAAATAAAAACCGTACCGATAAAATCAACTCCAATAAGACAAGCTTTCCATAAATTTAGATGTTATCGTACGTTGAAAGTGTTTGCAGATAAAATAATTAAGCAGCTTATTGATCAGGGACATATTGGTAACTATCTACGAATTTCAAAGGAATAAGAGATGTGTAACATAAAGTAATGAAATTTATATCAGATTAACTCTCTTCATTTTCAGTTATCTTCTCAGTATTTGTACGTATGAATTACCGGGATGAAGAGTGAATATTAGATCAATACTACTGTGTATATGGATATAGAGAGAGCGAATTAAAATTAGATATTTGTATTTATACTGAGTGATGGTTCTTCTGAAGTATGATCTTATTCGATGTGGGATTTTATTATGATTCATCCTTACTAGCGTTCCCACTTTTTTAATGTTTTAAATTTTTGCTCATAAAAGAATAAGTGAATAATTTTTATGTTTTGAGTGTTGATTGCACCAGGGATATGTTTTAATCTAGAAACATTCTTAGATATTATTAATATGTAACATTTTCATTGAGTTTTGCATAAAACAAATTGTAATCGTCGACTGATGGATTAAGATTAATAGTTTAGTCGGAAGGAAAATCTCTTAATTAAATTTTTCATTCAATAGTATTTCTTCCTATCATACCCAGCAGTCGCAAAGCGTATATTTGATCATGAAGAAATAATCTTCAAAATTTGCTTCTTACGTCATTTCGAACATACTCTCTCTATTGGTCTAAATATTAGATTTTATATTTTATTGAATGGCACAATGATGTAACATCGTATTCTAGTTTTTGCATGAATTCTATATGAATAATTATTCGTTGTTTCGGTACGAATGCATTTAAAAATTTGAATTTATGAATATACAAAGGAGCTTTTCACTCAAAGTTTTTGAGACAAATAAGAAATCCCGCCCCCCCCCTTCAGATTTTCGATTGCCCTAAACACACAAAAATATATTATAAAATAACATGTTATGTTTTATATTAAATCAGCAAAAGCATTTTTCGTTACCATTCAAAGTTAGTTTTTTTATTAATTGTAAATGTTAAAAAAAAATGTCTCAATTTTCTTTAACTATACGTATCTATATAAATGTGCAACAACAGAAGCAATAAGAAACTTTTTTTAATCAGTTTTAACTTTTATAAAATTATCTTATCTTGAATATCGAGATAGAAAATGACAAAATATTTCTATGCTTTCCTTTAAAATGTTAAAACTGCGATCAGACTTAACATTTTTAGAGAATACAGAGACGAAACGAAACTGCATCAGACGGATAGTTATTTCAGCTACATAGATTCTATAACGCATTATTCTTAAAGTATAATAAGATTGGTTAGCGTTTAAAAAGTTATTTCGTCTTTGTATAATTACCACCTTTCGTGACACTCCATTTCCACTTACATGCCAATGATCTTTACTAAGCCTCAATTTATGCCCAGTATCTTTCTAAACAAAGCGTTCAAGATAATCATATAGATAAACACTAATATCAGTTAATTTAATCATTGAATAAATAATGGGACGTGGCATCCAATTTTTGCTAATTATGTAAGTATTCGTAATGAATAAATTCCTTACTTAAGAACACAAAATAAATTCTGCCAAATAAGAAAATATAGAGGAAGAATCAAGTCTACTGGGTAATAATAAATATATTTTTATGTTATAACAAAACTTTTAAGCCTTTCCCAAGAGTAAAACAAATGTTGTTTCTTTTAAAGTAACGAGCAGTAACCGAAACCCAGTGTTAATGCAGGTCAACATTCCTGACGAGTTGCAATGAGAACTGGGTGTGTATGTATTTACTATGCGGGTGCAAGTTATTGATCCTCTGTTGAATATTTCATGACACTGGCATATGCCTCATTCGGTTGGAAGACATAATCAATTATCATCATAGTACAGTGTGAGGCACTATTACGTCGTAGACAGCTTTCGAATCTCATAAAATATGATGACTAAACACAGAACTCAAACAATACGAGGCCCAGATGAATTGTATAGTAAAGATAGAATGTTCTAGAAATCCAAATACAGAAGGGAGTTCAGCATAATTATAGACATATTGTGAAACAGATTACTTAGAAATCTATTGACCATCGTAAATATTTTAATGAATGTTATAATCCAATGATCTCTAAAAATTAACAAAACCACAAAATAACCGGAAGTGATATTTTTATAACCATTACTGAAAAAAAAAATTCTTTTTTAACCATATTTGTACAATTTAAAATAAATGAACTCTTCTTATCTTAAAAATTACGAATTTCACCCAAGAAAAATAAATACATACTTAATTTTGTCAAATTATGATAATGTTACTTAATTTTGTCAAATTATTATGATAATGTTATCTCTCATTTTTAAAAATATTTGTAACAAATCATGACATTGCAATGAGCATATGGTTTAGAAATTCTTAAGATTATGTGTAATATATATATATGAAATGGTAGGAAACAAGATGAGATTATGATTCAAAAAATTAAAGTATATATCGTCTTATTTAGAAAATAGTACTTTTTTAAATGAGTTACAAAGGAATTAATTTTTGTGCAATAAATACAGCGAAAAGATGCAATGGCAAAACATGAATTAAAATTCATTCCCCCCCCCCATAAAATGTAAAAATTGAAAAGAATACAGAAAGTGTAAAATATTACAGGAGAAATCATGCTATAAAACACATTCCTTTTAACAAAGATGAAAGGTGCTGCATTATTTACTATTCCATAATATAGTAATTATATTTAAACATAACAAAGAAATGAACATGTAGTATTTGCCATACAGCAATACTGAATAATTTAAATATTTAGTTAAATGAATTTTCTTTAGCACTTTGATAATTTCTAAAAAAAAATCTCAACATGTTATTTTCTTTTAAGTAAGGAAAATATTCATATTCCTTACCAGCGACTCCAAGGAAAGTTACACATTTTAGGCGAGATTATATTAAAAGAGTAGCATCGTAGAAAATGATTCAAGTACTCTGGATATACAGATCAGGTCAATAAAAATATTTGTAGTCTAAAATACTTGTAATATAAACCCAGTTGTTAGCCAGCATCTTATTAAACATTCCAAAAAGAGAAGAAAAAAAAACTGAAGCCTAAAATTGGAAAAATCATATTTTAGAAGTAGCTTAGGTTTTAAGTCATATTCAAAAAGTAAGATATATATCTTATTTTTTATAATTTTTTTTTTCAATGTTAGGAAACATTTAAATTTCATAATTGTAATTTTTTAAAATTATGAATATGAATTGTAGAATCAGTTCTTTATGGTATTGTTGCTGAAAATATAAATTACTAATATAAATAAATAACAGTTTCACATTTCACAACTGATTAACAGTTTTTGCATTTTTAACTCAGTTACAAGATATTAAAGAGAGAGAGAGGGAACCCTCTTATTGGCTAAGAGTATGAGCCATGAAAAAACATTCCTTTACTTTTTCACATGTAGCACAGAATCTAAAATTATAAAATAACTTCTTATAATCTCCCTTAAGAAATAAAACTTAACACATCCTATGATATGTTTAAATGTACCAAATGATTTCAGTTTCTTTTTTTAAGAAATGCAGTTGTTGAAATCCACATGAATTGCTAAGGAAATTAATTTCTTTATAAGAGTATAAAGAAAATTTTATTAATAATATTAAAAATTAACAAATCTGTGGTAATGAATGAAAAATTAAATAAGTTAAAATAACTATATAAAAAGTATTTATCAGAGAAACAATTCTTTATATGAAAATCATCAGAAGTTACTAGAATATAAAAATAAGTAACCCTTAAAATATTTACCTTTAAGTGGAAAAATAATTTTAAAAAAATAAAGCGATATTCGAACTATTATTATTCCTTTTTTTCCCATGAAATAACACATTAGAGACTATGTGTGCAGTTAAATTATAGCAGAAGGTATCCTTATAATTTGAATCTACAAAGATGAAGTTTGAGCTAATATTATTCTCTTAACATCCATAGCATGCAGTTTGAAAAGTTTCAATCAAATTCAATTTATTGTGCACTATTCTATACAACAATCTTTAGTCAGGACTCGAATTCACAACTCGAGTTAACGTGACTTTGATTACTAGGTTAAAGAACTTTTAATTACAATATATAAACAAAAGAAAAACAGATTACTGCTTTACATACAAAATATGAATGTAAAACCCACATAATTTCTGTCAAATAATGCATAACCAATAAATTGATATTATATAGCTTGTAATTTATATTTTTTTTAGAGTTTTGTAAATAATATAAAAAATTTTATTTTTAATTGAAACAATAAAAATACACTCATGAAAAATATTTTTATACATTAGATAACATCTTAAATGTATACTTATGATAAATCAAATTATACATAATCATAAAATAATCTTTCAAAGAAAATTATAAAGATTTCTATACACATAATAAATTATGAAGCATCTAACAAATGTAATATGATACATAAAATAAGTTTGGATATAATTAATGCATGAATATACTTTAGTAGTAAAATGTTAAAAACAATTTAAAATCTCTCTTGATTACTATTTACTTTCACATCTTAATCTTTCATATCATTTTACAAATACAGTCTCTGAGAGGTCTTCGTAATTAAAAAAAAATTACGAGAATCATTAAAAAAATGTAGAGTAATATTAGATAAAACTTAAGATACACAATTTATCATCTTCATTCTCAAATCTGCAAGAAATTTTACACCTAACAAAAATACATTTATATCTATATATTAGTCTAAACTAGCTTCTGATATCTAATACTTTCTACTTTCACAATAAAAGCTTCCTGCATAAACTATTTTTTTTTTTTTAAATCAAAGCATTTTAAAGGATAATGAAATCAGTATAGGAATTTATTTCTTCTCGCACATTCACAGTAACAAAGCTTTATCTTGACACAATACATACTCAAGATTTTTATCTTAGCTTATAAAATATTCCAAGATTTACATCTGAAAAACCTTAGAATGATACTTTTAAGATTGGAAAATATTGTTCAATAACATTCGAGTGTGTTTTGGAATATGATAATAAAAGAACCGAGTTATTTCTTTTGGTCAAATTAATGATTAGCATATTGTCTTTAAATAAAAATTTCTGTATTATTCAGGCAACTTCAATCTGTTAATTGTTAATGAGACATACATAAAGATTTGTAGTTAGCTGCATATTGTTATAACTGTTTTTCAAAGAAATGACATTCTAGAAAATTCAGATGTAGATTTAATTAAAATCATGAATTCAATTTTATTTTAGTATTAAAATGTTTACCTAAAAAAAACATCCACACATTCTAATAATTTTTCAAAATATGAAAATAATGTAAGTAGAATAATTCTAAACAGTTTGATTGTTTTCAAGGACCATGACTATATTAAATAAGTGAAATTCAATTCTGTAGCATCAATATCTGAATAGAAATATATAAAAACACACATACACTAATATATATCAATAACAATTATTTTTGTCAGAAATTTATAAAAAGTGGTCATTAAATATTATAAACAAAAAAAAAATAAATACTTAATTGCAATAATAAAAAAAAGATATATCACAGTGATGTTTTACATTGAAATTTATACTTTGCTTATAAAAATGACAAGTTTTTTTTTTTTTTTTTGAATAATACAGAATTACATAAGGCATATATTTATTAAAACTGATTGTCATAATCCTTTACTAAAATAAAATTCAGAATATTTTGATTCTCAGGACTATAAACTGCTTAAATAAAATAATAGTTTACTTTATATCAAATACTTGTAATACATGCTAACTTCTCATCTTTTTAATTCAAAAGGCACAAATCTTTAAAATATTTCACACATTTATTATACAATTTATATTTAAATAATAATGAGGCCAGAATAACAATAGGAAACTTGAATTGAAACAAAATATTTTCAAACCATTCATGAACTTATTAATCATAATCTTAAAATCAATGTAAAACTGTAATATACTTGATTATTATTCTAATTTTAAATTATTGATATGAAATATTTCACGTGTGTGTGCTTCAAATTTTCTTACAATAATCAGCGAAAGAACAGTCAAGTGTTTTGAATTTCTCTATGAAGGGAAGTTACGTTTTTTGTCTTCCCTTTAAGTTGATCAAGAGCATGAGGAAGAATAGATGCAATCATTTCAAAACACTCAGAAGAACCTTTAACACTCCCAGGAAGATTTAGAATTAAAGACTGGCCACGCATTCCACATGTACTTCTGGATAGAACAGAAAACTTCGATTTCTCGCAACATCCCAGAACCATGCGAGTAGCCAAATGGGGCGCTTCACGGTCAATAACTGCTCTGGTGGCCTCAGGTGTAACGTCTCTCGGAGAAAATCCCGTGCCACCAACCGTCAAAATGAGATCAATATTCTTCGTATCAGCCCAATCTTCTAAAATTCCTTTGATATCTGTAAGTTCATCTGCGACACAGTCCTGTTCCATTGAAGAAACAGAAAAATATTTATTATTCGATATAATGTTAATTAGATTGATACCACTAGTATCTTTCTTTTCGTGCTTGCTCACAGTGTCACTAACAATTAGAACCCCGACACTGTATTCATTTTCACAAGCCATATTATACTTTAAAAATCACTCTTTTCACAGTTGAACTTTGCTTTAATGCAAATGAACATAAATTCGCGGTAGTGTAATTCTGCGGAACGAGTCCAAAAGAGCGAATCCGATTCCAATTTGATTTGAGTTTCAAATGAAATTGTGATCCATTTAATTACTAAATAAGTTACAGCAGTCTGATACAGTAGAAAAACTAGATAGTTCCTTGAGCCTTTTAATCCGAAAGTCGAAATCCTCGAATATCTTTAGTTGCACCATTTTACAACGCATTGCACATTCGGCATGGATTTTCAAGGGCACACGTGATATGCTGTAGCCAATGAAAAACTGTCAATCGTTTCGACTACTCTCTTTACTTTTTTGGAAGAGACAGGGCGAAACTTTAAAAGACTTGGCGAAAAATTTCGATTAATATTTATAAGCGTTTATTGGAGCTGTTAACCTTTAAATGACTCAAATAAACCCAACGATCTTTAATAAAATTTTTAATAGATTGTATGAATTTTGTTATTTAATCATCTGTCCATAGTTTCCGACAAATTAGCTAATTTATTCAGAGCGATTCATACGACTCACAAAATTAGGTTCAAACAATGATATTATGTAGTAGATAATAACAATGTTACCTCAAAATGGCTTAAATTTATAAAACAGTTTCTGGATCATTAAATGGCCATAAAAGGGCCGCGATATTATGAAAATTTAGTTTTGAGGTTATAAAGAATTAGTTAGCTCGCGCTAAAATAAGTGTTTTATTTTTAAAAATATTATGGCTAGCAAAATAATTATGCTTCTGTCTCAATGTAAAAATGTTCAGATGAATTCTCTAGAAGATTTGGAAAAACAAGAGAATTTTAGAAAAAATTGTTTGTTTGCAATATGTTCATACAATAAATTCATACGCACATATTTATTCGCATCGAAACATATGAAGGAAATAATATCTTTGTTTAAAAAAAAATAAACAATAAGTTATATAAGTTCTTGTAATTCATCAAACATTAATGAAGGATGAATTTCAGAATGTTATTGTACTTTGAAGTTGCGAATGGTAAAACTGAGATTTAATTACCGGTTCGGAAATAATTCAATTTTACACTTTTTTCAAATACCTTGCGAAATTTTATTACTTATTCTAAAAAGTAAGCTTTAACTATCACAAATATTTATTATTTTAGAATGTTGCATTGAACAATACTTTAATTCCAATGTGAGAAATATTTGTAAAAATACGATATTATACTATATAATTGGGAAATAGAGCACGAAAAGGTAACTCTCTTGTCTACCTCACAGTCGACACCATTCGTAGTAATGCCAATTCTCATGACCTCAGACCCCAATGAATGAATTGCATGAAGCACTTTTCAAAGTGAGGTTATTTCACTCCATAAACGAATATATCCTCTACTCTTAAACTTCTTGAATCTCTGCACTTTTTGTTTTTGTATGACGCTACAGTTTCAAACATCCATAGTCATGATTATTTTTTACGCCTAACACCTAGCGTTTAATCCTCAAAATGCATAACTTTTTTTGTGTAAAACTATTCCTAAAATGATCAATTTAAGCACAGCTACTGGTCACGAAAAAATTTCTCTTCTCCTCTTTTCTGCTACAAGCATCTTAAAAAAACAGAGTACTATTTCTTTCTCCTTTTAAGATACAGGTGGTCAACAACAACTCCATGGAGAGGCTATTAACTGAGTTTGGTGTCTTTGTCTGTGAATGGAAACTGGGCAATTGATCGTTCACAGAGGTTGTGTGATCATGGATGAATCTTTTGTGAAGGGTTGTTATCGAGTGTGAACAAGAGCAGTATTCCATAATGAACCATAAAGTTTCTTGTCAGCGTTTATTATGACATCGCAAACCTTCCCAATTAACTTTCAAAATGTTAAACCTTTGAAGAGATAAGGAATTTGTCAAAATACGCGCAAAATGAACTCCAAAGCCTCGCATGAAGGAGAGAAAATTTTCGAAAATTACGGTCTTATGGAATTATGTTTGGTCGCTTTTTCATGAATATTGATTTGGGTTTTTTACTTGCATACCCCTTCGAAAGTGAATACCTGTTTCAAGACAAACATTATCCTGATCTGTACAATTACTATGGAATCAGAATTTGCTAACACTATTCAGGCATTTTTTATTCATTAGGCTTATTTTACACATATTAATGAATGTTTGCTTTCAGATCAGATGCTACCATTAGCATTTTTGTAAAACTGTGCTCAGCTTCGTATTAATACAAAGCCAATTTGTAATTATAGATGAATATTGTTACGATAAATAGATAAAACTGATAGAAAATGTATAAGCTATAAAATATAAAAAAAAACATTAACCTATATATACACATACAAATACATGTGTATCCATATATATACATATAATTTATAAATATATATGCAATATAAACGCAGTAATTTATATCTATGATTTTTAATTTGTCTTAATTATTTTCAAAGGTTTATTAATAAAATTAATATAGAAATTTGTGCTAATGTAACTAGTTATAAACTTCTTAAAATTAATATTTTAGATCATTATAGCTTAACTATTAGATTTAATGATATAATTAGTAATAATATTTCTAAGAATAGAATTATGTAAACAGTGACTCTAGAAAATTGCCTTATTTATATGAAATTTATAACTACAAACACACACACACACACACATATATATATATATATATA
>BMAW01004494.1:493729-503811 GCA_019974015.1 Nephila pilipes | reverse complement strand
AATGGATGACTTGATATATCAAAGTAGTTATACGCTATAGGAAAATACCACTTAAAATTCTAATTTTTTGTTCATAAACTCCAAAACTGTGACATCATGAAACTTGAACAAATGAAGAAAATTTTATTTTTCGGACAAAAATCGAAGCCCGTAATTTCGAATCTAGAGGACTATGGTTCAAACCCAGATGTGTGCATCCTTGTACTGTTTTTTTTTTTACAAACACAGAAACAACTTCGTGTTCCAAAACGCATCAATTAAACGTACTTTACGTTGAATTGATTTGTGTAGACAATATGAAAATACTTAACGATATTTGAGCATAAAGGAAATATGTAGGACACGTCACAGCTGTTTACCTGAGATACAGCTTTAAAAGAGTTACCTCCTCGGGGTTGAATTTTTAAGCTGATGAACCTAGAGCAATTTTCCAGAAGTAAATATTGTGAGATGGTTCTACTTAACGTTGAAAGTGAGTGAGAGGCCAGTTCGTCAGCGCGGTTGTATCGGCAACGTTTCCCTGAAGGTCTGCATCTTTCACGGAAAAACATCCTAAAGGTTGTGAAACGTTTAAAGGAGTTAGACTACAAGATAGAGACTAGCGGATCTCGATTCTGAAGAACAGCTAAGACGGGACGGCAGATACAACCGGTAGATGTTTTATCATACGCCATCTCATATCATAAAAAATAGAACAAGACAGATAAGGGGGAAATATGGCCTCTCAAAAAATCTCATTTGGAAAATTCTACACAAATTTTGATCTAATCCATACCGGCCAAGAACTCATCCGGCATTAGTGTATGGGGGTACAATATTTTCATGAGCGCTATAATGAAATGTACAATAAGCAGCCCTTCGTGGGGAATGAAATGTACAATAAGCAGACACCCATTACTGGGAGCTGGAAATCTTAGGTATTCTGCCAACGTTTAACATCAAATAAAAATTTAGATTAATGTTTGGTGAGGAATTTACAACTGACTTATCGTTCCAGTAGTATTTTACCAAGGTACGACATTTAGAAACTTCTGTAGGATGCAATACCCGAATTTGCTGAGAGAACCTACAGTTGCATCAACTAAGGAATGCATAGTTCCATCATCGTGACCCTTCTTTGCACAAGATATCACAATTCAAGCAGTATTTGGAGACATTGGAGGTACAAATATAATCAGTTACGGCAGTTTCGAAGAGTGGCCTCCACATTCTGTTGACTTTAATCCAATGGATTTCTTTCTGGGGGATATTTTAAACAGCATCTGTATACAAATACGCCATCATTGCAGAAACTTAGGTGACGTATTAAGGATGCTTGTGGAGGTGACGTATGTATTGTAATATATAAGGTATTTAGGTGACATATTAAGGATGCATGTAATCCACTATGCTAATACATGTGCAAAATAAAAGTTTAGACAAAGGTCCAGATATGCTTTGCGCCAGATAGAGAGAAATATGATGTCGAAAATAAAGACATCTTACGTTTTTCTTATTGATTGTTTTTTCTTCCCAGATCGTAACGTCATGACACAGTACAGGAAACTGTGAACAAACAAATGCGCGTTTTGAGCTTTTTATTTTTACCATTAATGTTCACAAGGTACTTCTTAGCACTAAATCCACGATGTTCTGCAAATTTAGAGCTTACTCTTTCCCTCTTTTTCGAACCGATTTCGAGATTGGAACGCTAACTCCACAGATTTATACGGGATGGCTCGAAAGCAATGACACTATAAGAAGACTATAACCACTCTACAATACCTAGAAATCCCTTTTTATGTCTTAAGAGGAGGGAATACATTTATTTATATATATATATATATATATATATAATTGGACTGCAAATTTTACAAAAATGAAATTATGTGCATGATCGAAAACATAATATGAAAATATTTACTTTAGTTCAAAAAAAAAATAATCGAAAATACCAACTAGGAGTACAATTTTTTTCCCGATTTTTAATAGGCTTTGTAACTTTTGTATTACCACTCACAGTATGAATTTCATTTTTCTTCAGTTTTAAGCTATTTACTACATGTAATTTTATGTTTGTCATTAACCATTTAAAACTGCAAAATTATTTGATAGCAAGTACTATTAGTTTAGACAAGTACTTCTTATTAAAAAATCATAAAATTGTATAATAAATACCTTTTCATCAAAATAATTCTATAATGTACATAAATTTAAATTTTGATGATTACGAAAATTTGGTTTACCCTATTACTAAAGAGAGCATTTTTTAAAGTGTTTTTTTTAAATTAAACATAGATTTTTAAAACAAATATATGAATACTAGTATAATATCTTAAAATGGATATATTTTCGGTTTCAATACAATTAACACAAATTTTTATACGCGTGAATGATGAATAGAAACAAACTATTTCTTTAAATATAAATTAAATAATACCATATTATATGAACAATTTATGTTTAACTCAACATAAATACCTTAACAAAAGCTGTAAAAAGCATTTTTCCCTATTAAGTTACATCAGCTTCAGATATTTTATGCAATAAATAGTTTTAAACATATAAGGTTCCTTCCGGTAAAACCAAATATATTAATCTTGAAATATGAAATGAAATATCTAAGCCATCTGTCAAACAACATGGAATGTCATTTTAATGCATTCGAGATTCATGCAACAACACCGCTCATATAAAATTTAAACACCGCATTTAAGGAACATCCAAACAGGTGCAACACTGAAATCAAATAGATCCCCCGTACGTTGATAAATTTTATGACGTGCCAACATCATTAAATACATTGTGATTCATTTAACATGGAATAAAAGCCTTCTCCCAAAGGTTTGGGTTCCACCGAAGGGTGGAAAATAAATATCTGATGTCTTCTCTCCAGACTAAATCTGCAAATACAGTAGGCTTTTGAAGTGTGGCATCATTATTAATTCTTGTAAGTCCTTAAAAATGATTTAGAGCTTTTGGCTTGTGTCAAGAGCTGTTAGTGGAAAATTTGAAATGTTTCGCAATTAGTACTGACATTTATCCCTCTCTCTTCTGGTTATGTATATTATTATTTATGATTTTATATGAATTTTATTATTTATATTTTTTTTATTCATCGCTTTTTATTTTAAATTGTTTGGCGTAGTTTTGAGACTGTGTTTACGTTGCTTTGGTGATTTTCTATCTCATTCGTTGGTAGACTTTATTCTATTCACTTAAATTTCTGAAACTCGCAAAATGTTAAAAAGATAACTAACGTTATTAGTTTAGTTATTTTGTTTGTAAAATAATATATCATCTTCCATGCCTTTTTAGTGGCCTATTATGTCATGATTAACTTAAATATTGTTTTGTTGCCTAATGTAATGAGTTTCGAAAGTTTTATAAAATCTTATAGAAATGTAATGTTTCATTTATATTTTTAAATAATACTCTAGATTAGCTATTTTATAGTAACGGATCCAATAACTATAATTCATGAAAATATATATAAAAATGATTCGATCCAAAAAAAATTTAAAAAATGTGGCTTATCGTAATTTTGATTTGTCTCCTATACTGTTAAGATTATCGATATATAATTTAATTTACTATTTTGTATGAAATTCGCATCAAAGTAATGACCAGTTAAATAATTTTGTTCGTTCTTAAATTTAGTATTATACGGTCCATTTGTATTTGTTAAAGATTTTAGTTTAGGTTCTGCCATCTTTTACATTGGTACAGTAGATGTTTGAAATATTTTGAAAGAAAATAGGGCGTTATATTTTGAAAAAAAATTAACAAGAATTATTTTCAAAATTAATAATTAATATTACGATAATGGAAGCTTTATTGTTTTCGATGATATATAAGAGGTACGAAGTGTTAATGTATTGTATCGTAACTATGTTTGATCAACTGGACGTAAGCCCTGCATCAGTGTAGTGATCCACTGAACAATCGTAATCTAAGCAATAACGTAATATACTTTAATCGTAAAAAAATTGTGTACAGTGTCGTCTTCCATGTACATCCACTATTTTAACCAGAAAGAGTTCTTACTGTAAATGTGAGTTTAAGCCATGCAATAATGCTCAATAGTCAGGGCTGACCTTGATGACAGATTCGGTGACAAATTTGGTCACCAAAATCACTCGATAAATTTGTAGACAAAATTTAATGACCCTCAATGAATTTTCATCTTCTATGACTTTCTTTGAAGAATTTATGTATCATTTAATATGCGTATCAATAAGGGTGCTTGCATTGTATATAAGCTATATATGATTGCTATTTTTTTTCAACCTCCGATTGGCTATAAAAAAAGACGGGTGAATATAAAAAAATAATTTTATTACCAAAAGTAATGTACAACAATGGTTACTTCCCTACATAATCACCTAGACAATTGAGGCATTTTTCATATCTGTGAACAAGCTTTGCAATTCCCACGTCATAAAATGGTGCTGCCATTGAATAGAGGTGAGTTGTGACCGTTTCTTTGAGTTCCTGGTCAGTTTGGAAGGGCTGCCGCCCAAGCCACTTCTTCAATTCAGGAAAAAGATAAAGCCACTTGGAGCTAGGTCGGGACTATATGGTGGATGTTCGAAAATGCCCCATTTAAATTGCTCAAGAAGCAGTTGGGTTGGGGAAGCAGTTCGGCCATCTTTAAACTTTCGACACCATTCACGAACAACACCGTCACTCATAAAGCTGTCTCCATACACTCGACTCATTCTGCAATGAATTTCCGCTGCACTATTCCCTTCTGCCTTCAAGAAACAAATAACACTTCGCAATTCATACTTGGAGGGAGAAACAATAGAGACAGCCATGTTTACGAGACTGCAGTTCAACAAGAAAGGGCTTGTTGGACTCGGCAATGACAAAGCGTGTATGGGGAGAATGCGCAGTAGCCTACCGTGCACACCAGCTAGTTGCCACATTCTTGGTCTTTATAGTGTGCGATCAGAGATTGCCCTCGTATGTTAATGCTATATTGTGAACACACAATTTCAACTATTATGTTCGGTGATTATTTGAGATGTGATATGGTGTTATCGTATATTTTTATTTGTGTGTGTGAACTGCTACCTGTAAAAAGGAAATGTATAGATATATAGCTGTTGCTAGAGATATTCTCAAAATAATTTTGGATTTAATAGGAAAGATTCTGCTTTTTAATTGCATCGTTCCTTCTTACATTTTAAATACAGTTAACCACGTAATAAAATGTCTTATAAACTCATAAATAAACTAAGAAACCAATATTTGAGTCAAACTCTTTCATATGTAGGAAAAATTTACTTTTGATAGGAATCCCACCCCATGTTTGCTTGAAATGTATTCCCCAACCATTTAGCATTGAGTATACAAATTTTGACACAGACAATAGTCTAATTAGTACAATAAAAGTCTAGCATTTAGGAACGAAAATTCGCCGGAGGGTTTGAATTTACTATCGAAGAGAGGAAACTATAAAATCATTAAGACTTTTTATTTTCCACTTATTGTTTTTCTGAAATTATAAATGAAAAAACTGATCATTTAAAATTATATTTAATTTTCAACGCAAGTTTTAAGGCTTACAGAACATTGCTCATCTGCATGCAAACAATTTTGAGGATAATGTTAATTTTGAAGCTTCAAAAATCGAGTGCATCATTGAAACCTCTTAATCCTTCCAAGACTAAATTTATACTGCATTGTTATTTGTTTAATAACCAAACTTCGTAAGCAATAAAGCTATAATTCCTATGCCATTTTTTATACTATTAAATAACAATATATTTTTGAATTAGAAGTTTATCAAATAAATTTGATCCTTTTGTTAGAAATTGTACTGAAGAATTACAAAGTTTGACATTTCCCTTGTATTTGCATTACTGCTTAAGGAATTAAAATCCTGTTTTTTTCGGAATCAAGATGTGCCTAAGTTGCTAACCTTTTAAGTGATAAAAATTGGTTACAAGTTCTACTGTGGTATTTTATTTATCTTATGAATCCCGGCCAAAATCTGAAGATAAAGAAATTATTCATAAGGATGAATTGGAATACAAGAAAATATCTGTAAATAATTCCTATTGTTAATATGTTGTAGCCGAAATGTCCATTCTGCTTAGTCAAATAGAAGCAGTCCTCAGTTTACGATGGCTGCGGTAGCCTCGTGGTCATGGCTTTGGATTCGTGGCCGGCGGTATTCGTTCAGCAGCCAATTTGATACTTGGCCACTAAAAACCCACCTTGTTGCCGGGGTTGATGCACGTTAAATCTGTCCGGGCTTAAAGTCCTCCCGTTGGCATATAGTGGGATTTAGGAGTAGGAGTTCCAGCTCAATTGTCATCCTCGTCACCTAACCGAGGTTCAAAATTACGAGGTCCGTTGCCAATAGCCCTCGTGTTGCTTTTAATGCGACGCTAATAAAATCTAAACTAAAACTAAAACTCAATTTACGTCCTTTGACCTTCGTTCAGGATGAGAAAAATTAACTCCAATCACTCATTTTTTCAATTTTTTTTTTCTAAAATGAACCAATACATCCAATACCATTTGACGAGATTTAAAAACTGGATAAAAAATTCTTCATTATTCCCAGCATAAAAAGTTCCTATTGTTCAAACAACCGTGGAAGAGATAGAGAATACAATACTTGTTTACACTAAGAATTCTTCACATTTTGAAAAATCTCTATTGACAGATTGAATTGAAAGTGAGTGATGTAGTGCTGATCGAAGATGACCACAAAAATAAACTGTTGTGGAATCTTGGAATTTTTTTTTTCTTCTAGGGAATAGAAAATAATGCTCGCTATGTCTTAAGAAGTAAAAAGTGCCAACGGACTTCTGAAACGAAGTGTATTGTATCCTAATATTTTAGAGTTCTAATATATTCAATATCTAATTTCACCCTCAAAATTGTATTTCTGTTGTATATTTGTTTGTTTATAATAATTACAATTTTGAAATAATTAAAAAAGTATTTGATATTTTGATCCTTAAAATTAACACAACAGAAATGTAAAAGTTGTTGCATTTCTAATATTAATTGTTATACAACAGATATGTTACTGTTTGATTGAAATAAACTCTAACGAATTTATGCTGTGGAGTGTGTAAAATTTATAATGATTTTATAGAGTCTAGATTGGCAATTACGCTACAATGATTTTCACCACTTTCCTCCAAACAATTTGAACAGTCAAGAACTAAGTAATTGAACATTTGTCCAAGACAGCGGCGACGATAATTACAGTTCGGATTCTCTTTCATTGAGTCAATTATAGTACTCTGTTTTTCGACTTTTTCTATGACTTTCATTGTAATAACTAATTTGTTTTTGCATGTAAATGTTGCATTTTTGACGTCAGAGTGGGACATATGATATTTTGATTTAGACGATAATTTATTTTTATTTTAGGATGGAAATATAGCAAAGCCTGTCCTATATATAGATTTTTAATATTTTAAACTCATTTCATTTCTAAATACGCTAGTTATTTATATTTACTATTCAATTACGGATTAAATAATGATTATTTTTTACAGATGTATTAACATTTACAAATGTTATATTCCTTTACGATGCAGATCTTTACAATAACACAACTAAATAAAATTTCAAACGGGAATATAAATTTTTGCTTCAAGTAGCACTAATTATTTTTCTATACTTATGCAAATAATAGAGTATTTCATTTTAAATTTAGCAATTTTCGTTCGATAAAAATATTTTATATGAAACACAGGAACAAGATACTTAATAAAGTATAGTTACGTTAAATTGATTTACCTATAAATTAATTAAGTTGTTTTATTAGCACTATCATACAAACAATAAATATAAGTAAAAATATTACTGAAACAAGCTTTTATTCAAAAATCACCTTAAAGTAATAAAAATATTTTTAAGAGTGAAATAATACAGAACATATAAAAGATTGAGGAACTTGTTAATTACTGATTAATCATCATTTCAAATATTCTTATAATCTCATAAATTATTTTACATTTAAAATATTACTTATATTCTTTTTTGTCCATTTTAAGATATGTGCCAACATTTGGAGCAATTGTTTTTAATTTTTTTTTTTTTTTTTTTTTTTTTTTTTTTTTAAGAAACCAATTTTTTTGTACAGTGATCTATAAAATGGTAAATTCGTTAGTCATTTTCATGAACCTTTTTTTTTATGTTTCCAATTGTGGCCATATTTGGTAAAAATGTAGTAAAAAATGACATTTGCGCCAACGTTCATAAAACAAATCAGGATTAATATATTTCCCTTTTTGTTTCTAAAATATATTTAAAATACTCAATTCTATATTGTAAAGCAGGATAATGAAGTTATCTCTTAAATTTATCCAGTTATACCAAAACTTATAAACACAACATGATTGTACAAAAAAAAAATCACCTTTTTAAATAAAAATAACTCCAAACTAAATAGTTGTATACTTAAAAGCTAGATTTGAAGTTCACAAAATACCTAGAAAAATTCAAAACATCGCAGTAAAATTACAATTGAATATATGAAATACTTTTTTAAGAAATTAGATTTTTCGTAATCCAAAAAAATTAAAACCGTAGTTTTCTGGAAAATGGAATTCTATAAATCAAAATTAAGTGAAGAAATAAATACAAGACGCACACCTATAACTGTAAAAAATAAATAAATAAAACTAACTTCTATATTTAAAAAATAAATTGTACATTCATAACATTTTAAAATGAAGCAACAGCAGTTTAAAATGAATTGCTTACATTTCTATGGCTTAGGTTCGGGTTTGAAAAATTCCCTTCCATTTGCTTTAATTTGAAATTCCAGTTTAACATTTGGCCTATACCTTTGTTTCTTGCTACCCTAGGAATAAATACAAACCATTTTTGAAATCGTAAATAAGAGGGATTTAATAAAATGTAGGAAAGAAACTTTTGAAAATTTTCACGAAAAATGTGATTTTCAGGTAGACACATATTTAAAAAAAAAACCCGCTGGATTACAAATGTCTTATTATTACTTATATTTATTTAATTGATTTAGTCTGAAAATTTAAGATTAAAAAAAGCAATTATTTGAGCAGTACAAGTGGGAACAATTCTGACTTAATTGGATGTCGTTAAGTGAAACGCATGAATCCCCAGCCCCTCCCACTAAGCCTGGCACGATTTCCTCCTACACAAGCCGAACGGTATCATGCTTGAACTATCCACATCCGAAAAGTGGAATTTATTAAAACATGATTTTCTTTACAAATATACACACAGAGGGGTTTTAACGGTTATACAGAAAGCCTTTAACCTATTTCGGCATTTTGGCATTATCTATAAATTGAAGAAATATAGAGTTCCTGTTTATTTAATTAAATTAACAAGATATCAGAAATATTAACATCTCACTTAATGGGACACATTTCAATTTCATAAATTTTGAATGTGGTGAACCAAAAGGTAGTTAACTGATTCCTATTCTTTTCAATACTTTCAAGAACTAACTACATATATTCACTTCGTAACACAATTCTCTCCATGTTCGCAGATAACGCAGCGATACTAGCAAGAAACAATAATCCAGAGGATATTGGTCACGCGTTGAACAGACACCTTACGGGTCTAGAGTCCCGGTACTCAACTTGGAAAATAGTCCTGGATGTTTTGAAGACAGAGACAATCTTTTTTTTCTCAGAAACCACGGAAAAGGGATTCTGACAACTAATTTGATAATTAAAGGATCTTCAGTTCCTGGAGCCCCAAATATCTGGATATGACAATAGATGAAAAGCTTACATTTAAATAACACATGACATAGATTAAAAACAATATAAGAATATAGTCCATGAATACTATATCTTTAAATATATATTAAGTAAACGATGAGTAAACGATATATTAAGTAAACGAAACAAATTGTCTGTCTATCTGTATTAAGAAGACGTAATAAATTATTTGTCTATCTGTATTAAGTAGATGTAAAAAAATGTTAATATATTTATATTAAATAGACTTTATCTATATGTACATCAATCTGGGTCCATGTAGCAGATACCACTATATACTTAGTCAAAAAAAATCACAAAGTGTTATGCTAAGACCAATCTTAAAAGCTTTATAGTACACACACACAC
>BMAW01004494.1:465708-486046 GCA_019974015.1 Nephila pilipes | reverse complement strand
ATAAGCATACCAGAATGCATAAATTTAAAATGCATTACAGGAAAAAAGAGATAAAATTAAAAAAAAAAAAAAAAACTATCGCAAAATTTATTCAACATTGGTTTAGTCATGGCAATGCAAGGTATATTTTGGGATTCTAGAAATTAATTATATAAAGGTCAGCACTGATATATATATATATCAAAGTTAAAATAAAAAACCTAGTATAGTGTCAACTATATATACCATAGTTATTAATAAAATGTTCAATTTCCACAAATTAAAAAAAAAAATGAAAACTAATGAAAAAAGTACACAAAATAAAACATTTATAGTAAATGATAGCCCAAGAAAAAATACTTCTCTAAAATAAAGCGAAAGAATAATATTAAAAAAAGAGAAATTATTCAATTTTATAATTTCTTTTATTTTTTTTAATCGGTTTTTAAAATTTTATGTGGGTAATCAGCTTGAATGCTTATATGACAGAAAATATTAAAATTATTTTGTACGTTTAATGATCTAGTATCTAATTTAAAATTTGGTGGGATATAGTTATGTAAAATATTTCTGAAAATCAATAAAGTCAAATTACTAAAGAGAAAGGTACTTTTTATTCGCACAAAATTGACAACATTTCCTTTTATGGTAAATTTTACTACTTAAAAATGCAAGTATATTAGCAACAGTATTACAAGTAGCATCACTTTATCGTATGCTTTAATTTGCTTACAGTTTCATCATTAAATCCTATTTATTTGTACGTATATTTATGCATAAGAAATTAATAACCAATCGATAAATTTACATTTGAAAATCGAATACTTCCTTCAGGTAAATATTGCAAAAAATACATTGTGTATATAACATTGAAAATTTGTAGAATTCTTATAAATGTAATATTTTATACACTGAAAATTTAATTATATAATATCAATATTTGAATTTATTAAAATTTTACATTTTTAAAATTTTATAACGGAGAGACTGTTAGGATTTATTACATAAGTGCCAAATCTGCGGAAGCTACGCCAAACATTTATTTAAATTACAGTCTAGAGTGAAAAAGAAGGTAGAGAGGAAAAAAGAACTCAGTTGGCAATGCCTGTGGTCAAAAATAGAAAAATGATATGGTATCAAGAGGGGGGGGACTTCTCCTCTGCTTATCAAACACGGTAAACTCCATGGGAAAGAAAAAGCAGCCAAAGTTTCTTAGAAGTAATGATTTTCTAGTTTATTTAAATAAGGTATGACCGTGACGTGAAAATGGTTTCAAATTTCATAATTCAAGTTTTTTTCTTAATTTTTATACAAATACAAAGTAATACTTAAAATTAATTAATGTTTATTAGAGAAAAAAATAAATGACTATGTAATAACCTAATTTTATAAATTGGAAAATATCATTTCTACGGATAAATTGCTTTTTGAGAAAATTGATTCAGAATTCTAAAAAAACATTTTAAAAGAAATTTATATACCATTCTTTAGAAAAAATCTTTCTATAGAGTGGTAAATTTGTTTTTAATATGAAAATTAAATTTTTGTATGTTTTATATTTATCAAATTCTCGTTAAAAATATATCTACGGAATCAGAAAAGCAGCCTCTATTTATAAGAAATAAAATCTAGAAATGCACTGTTTGAAGGATTTTAAAGTATATTACCTTATCTAAAAAAATATATTTACTCTAAAGAGAATAGATTTATAATACAATTTATAATCTGATTGATTTATTAAAATAACTCCTTAGTACATAAAAAATACTAAATATGGAACCGTAATATGTTAATCGTATTATTCTGATCAGGCAGATATCGGTCAATGTACTCCTGAATTACAGAAACCATCAGATCACGGGAAAATCACTTAGTATAACGTATTTAGACAGCAAAATCTATGCATTATTGATTTCAATTCAATACAGTACATGCAAAAAAAAATGCCAAAAAACATAAATTAAGTACAAATACAAAAAAAATTCCTGATTTGTTTTAATAATATAAATTTTTCTATTGAAACAAAAGATATAAAATAATTCTTAGCCTGGGTAAAAATGCCACATAACTAGCAGGACCGGAAAGTTGAAGTGCAGGATTGTAGAGGGAGTACTATATTTCTCTTACATCTGTATAAACTTACAATAAAAATAATACTTTCAAAAGGGACCTCAACAATGGATCACGTTTCATTTTTATCATCCAAAACTTCAACTCGGGTTGTCTCCAAAATAGGAAAAACCGATATGCATTTCAAAAAGGAAAAAAAAAAAAAAGATAAAATCGTTTCCTAAAATGATCCCGTTTAAGACGCGAAAAGATTCATTATATTTTACCCTGGAGATTTATAAACCAGAATCCGCTTTTCTACCTTATCTATTCACAGTCGTAGCGTCATATATAATTTGTGGGAGCAAATTTATAGCCCCACCGAGTAGGATTTGGGAAACCCTTCTGTTCGGTTCGGCAAACCGCGTGGAAAACCGACGAGATTTATTTTTCTTTTTCCAGGGAGGGAACTGGATAGAAATCGTTACCTTACCAGAATAAGGCGTTTCTGGAAAGAAATTTGTGATTTTTAGCGAATTGGGGATTTTATTTGTTTATCTGTGTTACTACCCGAGTCGAGATTCTCTTTTGAAAGAAGTGTTTTCCTAAGGTGAGTTAATTAAAACTGATTTGTGCTCTTCGACGGAAAGGGGTTTGTTTGCTGTTAGCAGAGAGGATTATGGGTCTTTTGTCTCGTTTGATATTATTTAGCACTTTTTCTCCCGATGGTATGAGAAGTGAAAAAGGCTTTTGTTCATCTGTTTTACATTTTTATTTATTTGATGTAAAACAAGAGAGGAAGGAATTATGCTTATAAATCATGCAGTGGGTTTTCACAACAGAAAAAAAAAAATTAAATATCATCGCGTGGTTAGAATAAATATTTATCTTCACCTTTTTCCTCAATCCCTTTACAAATAATAATTCAAATTTTTAAGACATGGCATTATTTTGTGTACGAAAGTTGTATAGGAAGCTTTTTGACAACAAAAGGCGTTGCTAAGACAAGTTGGTTATTATGTGTGTTATCTATTGAAAAGTACTAAAATCAATGTGACACTTAATCATTGGTTAGATTGGATTTGTCCATTTAGTGACGAATAAATACTTGATGACTACCACGTAAATTTGTAACCATCTATGAGACTTGTATTTATTATTATATATCTCAAACCCAAGAACGATGAATTGCTTCCGGTGAATTTATTTCAAAGAGGTCGAAGGCGACTGGAAAAGGGATTGAAATAATTTGTTTGGGATACAAAAGGCACCCTACTCATAGATGGCTTATAAAAAAGGAGAAAAGAACATTGGACAATAATAAAGCGAGTTACCAATTTCCCTTCTCTGAGATGGGTACTTATGATTCACTCTCGTACAGCAGCAAATATTAATACTCTTGACAATCTTTTGATTGATTTATATATACATTTGATCAATGCATTACTTGTAAAATCATTAAATAACCTGTATATAAATTTTGAATGATATACTGTTCAAAAAGACTAACGTTTTCCAAAAATATTTTTTATGATACATCACCAGAATTTCGTTCGGGTACAGAAACAAATTTGAATTACTTAAAATACTATAATTTAGATTAACAAAATATTACAAATGACTGAATATTATGACTTTAATTAGATCTTGAATAACGAGTTATTGGAACATAACTGCTTGATTTAAGTTATGATCAAGCATTAAGATTGAACTTAGAAAATACTTTTATTTCTATGAAATTTAATTACTTCACGAAAATAAATTTTATAATTTTGTATGCAGAAGGTATCCTCATATCATAACAAGGATATTTACTTAGATTAAGCCTCTGCTGTTGCTGTATTTAATTCTTTGTGATCCTGAATAGGTTAGACCTTTATCGGATCCAACCTTGTTCTAAGTCCATCAAATCATTCACTCGATAAAATTCCAATACCATTACAGCATTGATTTTCTACCTGAGAGGCGGGTACTATTGCGAAGAAGGCATGAGTGAATGATGACGAAGTGTATTGGTGCAAGAGCCAGATATAGGAATGCTGATTCGAACAAGGTGTAACTATGATCTCGATATTTGAAAAAAAAAAAAAAATGGACATAAGGTGGTTCGAAAATAGGAAAATATCACTAAATTAACAATTGGGCGCGTTACCTGTGATTACCAAAATTTGTAAGCCCTATTGTAAGGAAAAAAGATCACTAGGATATCTCGAGTTCTGATTCCAGTATCTACAATGCCAAGATTAACTTATAATTTTTTTTTTACCTCGGGAATGAATTAGAACTCCCTTTAAATCTAATTCAATTCAAACCTTATTTCAATTTTGGAACAATCTCAGTAGACAAATTAAAACTTTGTATTGTAAAGTAACGGAAGAGCTTCTAACATTTGTTACAGCTAATTTGTGTGAAATGATAGCTGCAATGAAAATCAAATATCAAGAGTGTTTAAAAGCTGAAAAGCTTATAAGAGTGGCGTTTTCCACCTTACCTCTTAGATTTGACAAACTTTGTGCCAATAAGCAGCAACAAACCATGCATTTAATGTGACAGATGTAGTTAGTTTAAAATTTTAAAAATAATGTAATATAAAAATAAATATGCATGCGCGTATATTCTATGAGAAAAACTTATCATTTTTTATTATTTAAAACATGACTACTATTATATCTACAAAAAGCAGGAGGCGGGAGAAGTGATTTTTTTTCGGAGAGGCTTTGTACCATAAAGTGACCTTGGTATAGCCTAATGGTTATGGTAACATACTTGTGGCCAGCGTTGTTTTCCTCGAATTGTTAGTTCGAGGCTTGATGCCAGTAAAATCCTGCTGTGTAGCGGGGTTGATGTCCGCTAAATTTATCGCAGACCCATGTCCTCCCGTTCACGAAGTGTGGAATTTCGGAGAGGGAAGTGGCAGCTCAGATGTCCTCCTCGTTACTTGACGAAGACTCAGAATTACGAAGTCCGTTTCCAAAAGTTCTCCTGTTGCTTTTCAGAGCGAAGCTAGTAAAACAATCACCATCTTTTCTTGAAATTATAAAAACTAACATTTATTACATTTATTGAATTGACATTTGTTGCTGACATTGTTTGTTTGACGCAAATAAACAATGACTTAGTACCATAAAATCCCAAAACAATTGCATTAAATATTGTTCATAAAAATCATATTTGTTGAGTCCCATACAAGTCAGAAACTGAACTGATGAGCCTTTTTAAAGAGTACGTTCGAGGGCCAAATTTTGTAAGCTTTACAGGCATGAAAAGGATATCGTCGATTTTGTATGGCCACTGGATTATCAGCTAATATCATGGAAATCTTTTCTTCATGGAAATCCAACTCTGTACCAAGATTTGTACAAGATTTCTCCCTGTACCAATCAGGCAAACAAGGAGAGCGCAATAATTTATTACTTTCTATTTTAACCTGAGTTAAGATTTCCTATTATGTGCGCTCACCTACAAAAATCGCCAGATCTGATCTTCCCTTCCTAGATAATTTATCAGCTTCCTTATTAAAAATATGTCAAAGCAAGGCTGAGAGCAACACAGACAAATGCTTTTGTCTAATGATAATTTTGATGCTGGTTTTATTTCGGAAGAAACCTATACATCTTACGCTTCTGCCGATCAAATCATAAATATATTACTTAACTTACCACAACCTTTTAAAAAAAGTTTGTTTATTAATGTCGCACTGAGAAGGAACGCGAGGGCTATTGGTCACGGATCTCATAATTTTGAACCTGTGTCAAGTGACGAGGAGGACAACTGAGCTGGCTCCTCCTTCTCCAAACCACGACAACGGGAAGACTTTAGAATTCGACATATTTTAAGTGCCCTAACTCCACAACACGGAGGATGTTCAGTATTCCTCAGAAACAGCGTTGATCACATTTCACGATCATGATCCCTAAGTTACTGCGGTCACCTTTAAATAAGAAAGAAATTATTATGTGGCAATTATTAATCATGATTAAATTATTACTAATTATGACTAATCAGGATTAAATTATTACTAATTACTACTAATCATGATTACATTTAAAAAAATTGTTATCCTTTCATTATAAAAATGAAAATAAAAAAGAGAGTACTTCTCAAAAAAATTGAACATTATGATTGTTTTAAATTTAATTACAAACAGTTTTTTTCCCAAATTTTTCACCGTTTTGTTCTGCAATTAAGTTTTATAAAATAAATTTTAAGAAATAAAATAAAATAAAATAAAATGCTGCATATTTTGAAGGTAATAAAATACTTCTTCTAATTTAGAAATAATCTGAAAGTTCTATGAAATCAAAATCAAAACTGACCACAAACACTGTGAGTCCTTCAGAGATTTTTTTATGTAATGCATTAGCCTGTCGAAGAGAAATTTCCATGAAGTAATGTTTATTGCTAAGTCATATGAGCTTCATATTTTACTTATGTAACAAATGATAATGAAACTACATAATAAAAGAAAAGCCTACGTCGTTTTAATTTGTATTTGAGCTTTAATAGGATTCAAGTTATGTTTATTATTAATCAAAAACGTGATAAAATTTTACAAAATATAAACTTTACTAAAATATTTAATAAAATGTACATTTACTACCCTTAAGTTAAATCAGTAAATTTCATTATAATCTGCTGATTACTTAAAATATAATTGCGATTTAAATTAATAATAGTTTTATACATTATATTACCTGTAATAAAATTTCAAGAAATATATGTGTATTAAACAATAAGAATTTAATCCATCCTCTCATGATAAAACTGAATTAGCTTAAAAAATATTTTAACTTAATACATTGTAGCACGTCCACCAATTAATCAAAAGATCGAAATAATTCATTTTAATGTTCATTTACAAGAAAATAACGAATTAGGAAGGTTAGATGAATAACCTCACTACAGTATCCACTTATGTAATCGTTTCTCCTTTCATTAAAATGCACACGAGAAGGAAGCACTTCACATCATGAAAATTCTACGACACAATTTCTCTAACCAATGAGATCTTCACCTTCTTTAGAGCACACTAACTGGAAGCTACTTTTTTGATATTTGCTTGATTTCCAGTAAATAATGATAAGCTTAGTGTCATTGACGGCAGCAATAAAATTTTCTTTTCGCTGAAAATGGTTTCCACTCAAAGAGCACATGTGAATCAGTGTCATATTCATTTTGGTACCGTTAAACAGGCGGCAGCTCAAAATTACAACGCAAACATACATAAGCAGCGCCACCTGGAACTTAAAACAGGTACTTTTTATACCACCCTCGCAAATCGCAAACATACAGAGTGAGTGAGTGAAAGTAGGTATATAGAGCAATAACCAAATTTGGCATCGCTGTGCCAAACCATATGTCACTATGATCTAGAGGAAAGTAAAATGGAAGAAAAAAAGAAAAATGGATCGAAGAGTAGAAAATTCGAAAAAAAAATTCTATTTTTTTTCCTCATCAATACCAAATTACATCATAATTAATCAAATCAAATAAGAAGTAATCAAAAAAAAATTTATTCCCAGTCGTAGACATTTGTAACTGAAATTTCAATGAGTGGAACAATTTCTAATGAATATAACAATATTAAACATATTCAATTTACTTCATAACATTCTGATTAAAGTGCTCATGGTAAGATGTTTATAGATATACAAATAAGTTGCAAATAAATTATACTGTATTAAATAATCGCATTAAATCTATAAATATTACACGAAAAATCTCAATATATTATATTCATTTCAAGAGAAATCTAAATTCCATGTATAATATAATTATGAAAAGTGACTTCTAATTAGATTGCACATGATCCAATTAGTACTAATTAGAGGGAAATGACAGATGGTGAGCATATTCCTTACATCATATTGGATCTGAGGTAAATTGACAATGCGTATACCTAAGTTATGAATAATCAGTATAACACTGATTTGATTATAGAACGTCCATGATGTACGTTCGGAGAGAGTAAATCCTATATTAACCCCTTCCCCTGAATTGGTGGTTTTAGGCACGGGTGAATTTTTAAATAGAATCATAATGAATAAATTGTCGGATTGAATGATTATGTATTGAATGCACCCTGAGAAGCAATACAAGGGATATTAGTGAAGGACCTCGCAATTTCGAGTTTCAATCAAGTGACGAGGACGATAACTAAGTTGGCACCTCACCCTCCCTACTCCCGCTGCGCAACGGCGAATAAGTGGGTGATGGTAGAATTCAATGGCGCGCAAGAACGGGATATGACTATGCTGAACCAAAACAAAATGCGTATATCTTACATATATTTTAGGAAAAAATGAAAAAGAAAAAATAACATGGAAAAAAATGTTTGACAAGAAGGAGGGTCAAAAATAGAGAAAGCTAGTTAAGGTATCCCGGTCGCACATGACAAAGATAGTAAATCGACAAAGATAGTAAATCGTTGTAAAGAAAAAAATAGATCATTTTAGTACTTCGAGGTCACAATGCTCGTCCTAACCTAACGAAGTTAAGCTCTTGAAGGGACTGCTGAGAAATAGATCTATTGTGATCCAAACTCAAACTCATGACTTTACGGAAACAATACCATCCGCGAGTTTGTAACACTGATGCCATGAATATATCACGGAATGCATAGAAAAACCATGTAACGACGTGTAGAGGAAAGAATATGCATCACAGCTGTGGATAAAGAAGCTGCATCTTCTTGGTAGAGGAATAAAAAGGCGAAATTACAAAAATATCATTAACTGAGAGTATAATTAAAACATATATATAAAATTTTCTGACCTACATCTTTTTTCTCATATATTCTTTTTCAAATAAATAAAATGTTTCTGACATTTTTGGGACGTATCTTGATCAAGAACGTGAATTTATATAAAGGAGCAACACACATGCACCAAATGATAAACATTCATTTTTATGTCGAATTTGAAAAGAAAAAAAAACTAATGGGGGCTCTGTTATTTTTAAGTGAATTCAAGAAATACCACTACGTGAAAAACACTAAATAAAGAACAAATATTTTGAGTGGAAAAAAATTTGGGGGCAGGCCGGCACTGTTGCTTCTGCTGGAAAACATGGAAAAATGGTGGAAAAAAGAGTGGGCGGCTAAAAATATTGTCACACATAAAGTCGTTTCTTTAAAAAAAAAGGCATGTTTGGCGGAAATAAGTTCACCCTTACTTTATTGCATCAGCAAAGTATCCTAAAAAATACAAAGTGCTATTCTTAATTATGTGAATTTGTATAAAGAACAGACTAACTAAGAAACAATCAGCTATTCAAATGTGAGTGTATACACACACACACACACACACACACACATATATATATATATATATATATATATATATATATATTAGATATCATTGTATCGTTAATGACTAAGCTGACGCATAAATAAAGAAAATTTAAAATCGTTGTTATAATAATTAATAATATAATTGGACAGTAAACGAAAAGCATATACTTTAATTCCATATTATAGTTATTGTCTATTTTTGTGTAAATAATTACAATACGATTAGAAAAGTATGTATCAACATAATTTCAGAAAAATATACATGAACAGACTATTTTTTTTTTAAAATTAATAAGAAGACGTATCATCCAACCCGAGGCATTGACTTCATATATACCGAGGCTTAAAGCTCTCACATTGGAATGGTTGTGAGTTTAAAAAAGTTAGGTACAACTCAGTAGTCGTCATCCTCACTCGACCGTAGTTCAGAATTACAGGGCCAGTGGTCAATAGCCCTGGCGTTCCTTTTAAGAGAAACCGTAATGAATAGCATGGATCAGTAAGAATTTTCAAGTCCCGATATATTTTCCTTGCATCATCTCCGTTTAGAGATGGGTCATTAGAAGCATCAAGACTCAACAGAAACAACACCGGCTATGAGAGCGTGATTATGACCACAAGGCTTGGTCACTCATTTACGGGGTAAATGTATGCAAATAAACTTGAGAAATACGTCATTGCAGAGAGATTTACAAACCTGATAAGTCATTCGTGATTATGCAACTAAAATTCCCTCCATAATCCTGAAAAAAGCACACCCTGGTCATTAATCATCACCAGTAATCGCATAAAAACTGCATTTACCTATCGCATAAAAACTATATTATCTACCGCATAAAACTATATTTCGCATGTTACAAACATTCATTATCTATTCAATGCACTGAAGAGTAGTTGTGCACTTAGAAGCTGATCATACATTGTGTGTCTGTGATATAGACCTTTAGAAAACGAAAATGGGAAAATTAAAAATTGGTTAACAAGGAACGTCGAAAATAAAGTGTAAGATCGCAAAGCTTTACCTGGGGCATTTCACCTGTGTTTACATAAAAGAGTTAAACCGTGGTAGAGAAAATATTAGGATCACGATTCTCGTACTTACGTTAGAAAAGTAAGCCTCTTAGGGGACAATTCACTTCTAAGTAATGTCGCAGTTTTTAGCGGTAATTTAATAACGAGTTCGGGAAGGTGTGGCAAAGCCTACAGCTACAACTATCTGCTGCTATTTTACTACTATAAAGGCAAAACAGAACATCTACTGTGAGAGGCAATTACCTACATTGTTTTCTGCATTATATGGCGAACTCCTTAATTAAATTCCTTAAGGCGAACCAATTATTAGAGTCTATCTTTTGTCGACCTGTATGCCATAGATAAGTGTTTTGTCTACATTTAACCTTTGCTCACTAGTAGCTAGTATGAATTTCTGCAGTTAACATCGTTCATGGAAAGAGGTAGGCTGGGACTGTGTTCATTTACAGATGGATCGTGATTAAATTAAAAGTTATAGCTAAACAAATTCGTCTAGAAGATCCTAAGAACACATTATCACTCAACAAATCATAGAGAAGACTTTGCTGTAGCTGTGTTCAAAAATGACATCTGAAAATAAAACACCTTAAAAACTGGCAGGAAGGGAGTCATTTTTGTTCTAGCTAATAACAACATTCCAAAAGGCAACCGGACAAATTTCTTCGGATTCACACAATAAAGGTTTGGAACACAGGCGACACCCTTGGTCAACTGTTCTCCTACATCGCGGGGTAGCAAATATCATCTGCTTCAGTATTGACCCAGGATTTTAAAAAAAAAAAAAAAAAAAAAAAGATTTCAACATACCTAAAATGACTGGTTGTATATACCCGAATTCTAAAATTTGCCTTTGAGTGTCTAACGAAGACAACCATACATAAATCATAGCTAGAGATACACTGGCTACGGCGCACGTGTAAAAATGAACTCTCAGTTCAAATCAAGAAGCTGATGACGTCAAATAGAAACTGTTTGAAGCGAAATTCAATATAATGGTGAGATGATATATATAAATGCAGTGATGGGGAGTTAGAAAAAAAACTACATTTTCTTAAATATCATTCAGAATGATCCTCTTCGTACCATCACGATGATACAGGAAGAGAAGTATTCGGTGAATCTCTTCAACAATAACGAAATAATTTAAAAGACTTTAAGAACTAGCTAGATGGATAGTCCTTTTCGTTCAAGTTGATAAGAGACCTGCAAAAAGCAACGGGGCGACTTTTCTTCTGACTCGCAAGAATCCAGATTGTTGACCTCGGGATTAAACAAAAGGTCAACTGTCTTCCTTACGGAGCAGAAAAGATCATAATGCCGAGAGTTTTTATAGGTGGCGATTTACTAGAGTTGGGTGAAATAATGATGAATTTCAATTGAATTACCTCTCAACGTGTTAGCGAGATGCACATTGACTGTTGTAGGCTATAAAGTCGAAATTCAGAAACCTTATTTCCAGCCTTTGTGGGAGGCCATTTGTGCCAACTTTCTCTTAACAGATGATAATATTCATTCCAACAGAGTTGTATCAAGTTTCTTTCAGAGTGAAGATAATTGTTGGATGGCTGGCCATCCAGGTTTCCTGACTTAAACCCGTTAGAGAATCCATGAGTCTATCTTGACAGGCACGTTGCTATTAGACAACCAACACTCACAAAGTTGAATGTGTAAAGAAATTGTAATTTTAGGGTAATTTGAACTAAGACCTGCTCAATGGCCTGATTATGACCATGTCTTGTCGGTGCCACTTATTCGTATCCATATACGTTCGCCCTACATTGTATAGAATGTATTAATGAAGTACGCAGGTATGTTTCTTTGTTCATTACATTTCTTACTTTTTGCAATGTGTGATATTGTGTGCCCTTTCCATTTATTTCTCTTCAGTATAAGTTGCTTTCATCATTGTACATAGTTACATACCTAAATTTTAAACGTTCAGCTTGACAATTTCTTTCATTCGTCAAAGTATTCTTTAATTTTGAATATGATTTTATATCACCTATTTAAAAATTAAAAAAAAAAATTAATGCTTGTTACTCAAACCTATCGGATTTCGTATTTCTTAGAAAAAAGGGAAAAACCTATTTTCAGTTTTACTAATATGGTACAATCAGTAGCGCCAACTCTACCCTCAAAACTCACAGCTTTTTTCACTGAGCTGCCGTGATTCAAATACGTGAATTAGTCAGGAGAAAAGAGTAATTACTCTAATTTAATTCGAGTTCCGTTCATCAGCATATCGGCATACATATTGATTCCCCTTCTCTCGAAGTTATGTAAGCTATTAGTCATTTAGTTATCAGTTTTTTTGAAACTTTATTTAAAAATTATCTGAGTCCGTAATACCACTAAATAGATATTGTCAATTTCCCATGAAAAGTCTTTGGATACTGAGTAGGAATTAAAAAACAAAATAAAAAATATCATTCGCTTTACTTGCTTTCTAATACGAACGATAATCGAATGTGATCCAGTCAATTAATCATTCAGCAAATTAATCAAACACAAAATTCAATATAGAATTTTACTCCGATGAAATATCTCCTTTCACGTTGCCAACGTTTAATGGAAAAACTGTTCGTAAAAATATGCAAAGGCTTCTATCGACTTCTTTCATTTTCAAACACTATTAACCCAAATAGGAAGCTGTATTCTAGAAAATAAAATTTAAGGAAAAGAACGAAAAAAATAAGAGCTTTGCTAGAAATTCGCAGTAAGCAAATTACCACCATGAAAAATGACTTTTACGCCATTCTCGCGCTAATGAGATCTTCTCTTCTGAGTTTTCCCGCCCTTGGAATATTCCTTCATTTCCTGCGTGAACGGATAGTTCTCCGAATCTTACTCGGATTAATTGAGTCTTTGGGTTGTTTTGACACAACACTTCCCAAAAATAGTGAAAAGAAGATAAAAAAAATAGTTTTTTTTTTCTTTTCAGTTGATTAAATTCTGTAAGTTTATTTTGAAGAATTTCTCCCAAATACACATACCACGTTAATGAATAAGAATTTCGAGAGCAGAAAATTTACACACAAATCAAAAAGCACAGATTTCATTATAGTGAAATTCTGATTGTTAAAAAACTTAGAAACTTTTGTTTTATGAAAAATAATTACTTTATAATAATTATTCAGATAAAATAATATTTTTATGTTTGTTGAAATTGCTATGGACTTATTATTCTACATTTAATATAACGTTAATTTTTATCCTTCTTATAATCTAAATGAAGAGCAGTAATTGTTTCTACTGAACTACTTACAAAAACTATGACCTGTTAGCTTTCTACATTAATAAAATGTACTTTAATATATTAAAGATATTTTTATTTAATTCTGTTATTGTGTTTATGAAACAAATATATCATTTCTGATTTCATAGAAGAAACATTTAAAAATGCGTTACCGATACTTGTGAAATCTTTTATATCATATAATTTGTAGGATGTGTTGCAGGTTTTAAAAAAACTGTTTTTGAGAATCTGCACAATCAATTAAGACGTTTGATAACATTTTCTTTTAAATAAATATTATTTTAATCCTGAAGACTTGAAATTTGAAGAATTTAATTATTAAAATATATAAAAATAACATTACAAAATTTAACTAGTAACTTTACAACCTCCATTTCTTAATATTTTACAGACGCATAATTTCTATAGTTAAATAGAAATTATTTGCCCTATTTACTAGTATCTTCAAAAAGTATAAACCTAAGGTAATTTTAATTTTAATTTATATATTTTTTTTAATTTCATAGCCATTAGAAAAAAAATTAGTTAATTTGCAACTTCACATAAATTAAGATATTTATCATCTGTGGAGATGCAAGCTATGGACATAATATCATCAAGCCAGGAAGTTAAATAAATTTATAATTACATATCACACATTAGAATTTTCAGTAAGTTCTAGTAATGTGAAATGCATTGCATTTAGAATTAAACTGAAATGAATTAGTGATATAATTTATACACTATATCTTAGTTATGTGAAGCAGGATCTAAATGTCCTTTTTTTGACGTCAAGTAGCATTGAAAAATGCTTGTTGATGTTATTCTTGTGTGCTGTCATCTGTTGCATGACGTCAAAAGAAATGTGACACTCATTCATTTATTTGATAACAAATGGTGAAAAAGGAAAATTCTATAAGTGCTGAGGCAATTTGTCATAATTTGGCGTATAGTTGCCACCGTCGATGATATTTGGATTCAACCTTACGCTCAAAAAATAATCTGCCACGATAACAATGTTTTTGCTTCCAAAGCACACTGCTGAAATGAAAATGAAAATGACTAAAAAATTATGCCAATGGATTTTTGAGATGTGTAAGATATACTCGTGGACTTCTTAGAAAATGTAAAAATGGTAGATGAACAGGGAGTTATTCCATTCCCTTTCATAATACATTATTTCCTGCATCTAAGACGAGTATTCTTTCAAATCCCAAGAATCTTTCTCACTTGTTATTGTTTTCATTGTAAATTTATTGTATTCCAGAAAAAATATTTAAAATATTTTCCTTCGTTACTTTGATGGAAATAAGAAGAATTCCATTTCGTTTATTCTTCCTAGTGCGTTTTGCTGCAATCAAATAAGCGCTATAATCTAAATGATTGAAAAGATAAACAAAATTTCTTAATATTAATACAAAATTTAATATTCGAAAATGTGACTTGATGAATCCGTAATAATAACATTTTTCCTATAAGCAATATAAATCTTGAATCATTTGTTGTTTAAACATTATTTTAAATCACACTTGCTGAAATATCAAATGTTTTGATGTAGAATAAATAATGTGTTGTTTAAAAGCATGGTGTATAGTTTTAAGAGAGTACGAGGTCCACACTGTAAATTACTCGTTATAAATAATATAAAACCTCTTTATTTAGAACTTCTATACATCGACAATCTCTACAAATTAAACATTTTTCAGGAAGCTTGAATTTTCATTATAAGAACATTTTGTGTAAGTTGAACAAAATTTCTACATGTTGAATAAAAATTTTTCACTTATATATCGCATTACCCCCCCCCCCCAAAAAAAAAAAAAAATACCAAACTATAAAAAAAAATTTAATATCTTATTAAAAGGCTACACGGTATATAATTATTTCTTATAAATAGGAAAAACTGAAAGCTGTACATTTCCTATATTTTTTTTTAAAAAAAACGGTATGCTATATATATATACTTATTTGGTGGAAATGCAATTATTTGTCATATTTTCTTAAAGCACTTCTAGAGCAATATATAATTAAAATTCTGGTGAAATTTTATGTACATATTTTGCGTATAACGTTATAAATTAGCTTTAATAGTGAATGAAAAGATTTTAATTCGGTCTTTCTCCATGGTCTTTTTGGAGATGATGATTCTTCTATTTAAACAAAAGAAAAATGATGTATAATGAGATAAGCGCTATAGAAATATTTTTGGTTATTTTGAATAATATGTTCACTAAAACTGTGAGTAGTATAAAGTCTAAGTTTTGTAATCATTTTTAGAAAAATGATTGAATATAAAATCTGCAAAATTTTTAATGATTTTTCTGAGAAGTTTAGAATAAAAATTAAAAAAAAAAATGAAGTGTTGAGACTAAAAAAAATCCATCGGATCTATATATAAAATATTATAATACTTTTGTAGAAAACAATAGGATATAAATAAGATTGATTAAAAAGCCTTAGTCATTCGAAAATATTTACTTTTCTTCAAAAAAAGTTAAACTTTATAAAGTTGTGACACATATCAAAAACTTTTTGAAAGCAAATATTTAAATTCAGGTGGCATATAATACAATAAAAATTTAGTCATAGATGCTTAAAAAAAACTGTGAATTAAATAACATGGTGTCTTAATTATATGCACTTTTTAAAATTATTTAAAAATTTCATAGCACTTCAGCTGTGATCGAAGTCATTTCTTTGACCTTCCAAACTTTAAACTGCTTTTTCTCAGCTTTTTCGAAATGGTGATGTACTTAAAATGCTACAGATTTCTTGAAATCAGTATAAAAATTTCAAATTTTATTTGATTTTTTCCAATAATATGTTTGATAATTATTTGCATGAGATGCGGATTATTATAATTAGTGATTTTTTTTTCTAAAATTCCCCATATTAGATGTCTATGTTTATTAAATTTTTTATTAGTGTTTCGTAGAAAAAAATTTGTAAAACTATAAATAAAATACTATAACCCCCCTCAACAATGAGGAATACTTATAAGAGATTTAATAAAATTGTTTTGAAAATATTAAAATGTTTATAAGTATTAGTAATTTTTAAATATTGTAATACTTTGAAAAATAAATTAAAATTTTAAATAATTCTTTGTTTCACAATGAAATGTATTTTTCTGAAATACATATTTTATGTGTTTTTAAACAGGATGATAAAATAGATTCCTATAAGCATCTAATTAAAAGAAGAATTGCGCAAAGGTTAGTGTGTCTCCTAAAAAACTATATTTATACTTTACTGTAAAAAAGGACAATGGAATTTGTTCAAAAGAAAGGATATACTAGTAAATTAGATAAGAAAAACACTATTTTACCTACTCTCAAAGCAATTTAAATTCTGAGATGACAGAATATTATCAAATATAACACTTGTGTTGGAAAGTAACATGGTTTGGTACTCTCAGCTTTTCTTAACGACTGAATATGCTAAAAATATTAGCAGAGATTTGTAAATTGTATTTATATATTGGCGCTTTTTTTAAAATATATTTCTTTTACAATTCAACATTTCAGTCCTTCCTATCCTTAAAATATAAACTACACATATTTATTTTTAGTAAGAAAATGATGAAAAGATAGCAGTTTGTATTTCTGTGTCACAAATTTTTTTTGGAACCTTTAAGTTCAATATACTGAGTCGTGCTTGTAATTGCATTTGTTCAAAAACACCTGATATATACAATATGTTTCCTATATTTACCTGCTTGGAAACTCTGAATTTATCTCCTTTCATTTTTAACATTGCATGAGATATCGATTCGTAACCTATACAAAATATCTCCCCGAAAACACTGAAGCACGGTTGATCCGTAAAAAAATCACGGAAAATGTATCGGAAATTCAGAAGTTGTAAGCAGGTTCAAGTGCACAAAAAGACCTCCCAAAACGAAATGAGTGTGGAAGAAAGGCACCCACGAGGAAGTCAAGTCATCTATCAAAACATGTCACGTGACTGAAGTATCCGATCATTGGCTGCCCCGTGGGATGGAGGGGTGGATGGGCCAAAGAACAAATAAAAAAAGAATGCATTATTCCCGCTTGAAGCATCCCTCTTTGATTCCAGTGATGGATAGCATCAAGTTAACGTATTTTTTTCTTTGAACCCTGCGTGTATCCGAAACTTCTGTATTACTTATTAATGTCCCGATTCGAAGACGGCATCAGTCATTTCGTTTGCATGCCACCTGTAACAAGGGATGTTGAAAAGAAATCTTCCTTTATCGAAGGTTTAAATGGAAAATAAGGATGCGATAAATGTTGTGGACTTTTAAAATTTCCAGAAATGCTTTCATAGAATTTGAAATTTGCATTCTCAAGAGAAATTTTAATTTATCCGTAGGACATGATGATTTGGTTAGTTTTATCAACATTGCACTAGAAGAAACACGAGGGCTATTTGCGATGAACCTCATTATTTTGAATTTCGATCAAGTTACGAGCACGACACACGATCTGGCACTCTTCCTCCTAATTTCTACACCACGCCATCGGGAGGACTTAAAGCCACAGAAGATTTAACGTGCATCGGTCTCGGCTACATAATGGGTTTTTAGTGGCATCAAGACCCGAACCTACGACTCGACGATTGCCGTTTGTCCGTCACCTTGATCACTAGGCTTCTGCGCCCCTGTAGCTTATGAAAGGACACACTATGGATATTTTCGAAAATAGTTTGGAATTAACTTTCAACTGGAATTGACTTTGGTTTTGAAAGACAAAAGCATTAGTAAAATACACAAAACATTTTTTTTTTCTTTACGGAAGAGGAAAATCTCAGAAATGTATGAAATAGCATCATTAAAAAGTGAAAAAAACATGTTATGTTGAAAATTAAATTAATAGCATTAAAATATATTTCAGAAATATTCAGAAATATTTTGAAGCAAACTAAAAAACAAATTAAAGGTATTTTAATACTTAAAAATGTTTTATTTTTATTTTAACGTATGAATATTTAGCTGTTATATATTAATTTTAAAGTATTTTCATGCTAATAATTTTTTAATTAAAATATCACTAAGGCAACATAATGAGTATTGGTGATTAACTAATATCTTGAGTCTGTTTCGAAGAGAACCACACCTGTGCTCTAGTACCACCTTTCAATATCACATACACAACTTTACAGCTACTATTAATAGAACAAAATTATTATGTTTAACAAATACACACTTGTTTTCATGAAATTGTTAATCATTACGCAAGTTCTAAAGTAACATATTTGAGGTGTCCTCGGTACAAAATCTGATGTTGTTCGCTTATTCTCTCAGCTGTCGTTTGGGGTAAGATTGTTTATTAGCATCGCAATAAGAGAAAGGCAACACGAGTGCTATTGGCGACGGTACGAGCAAATTTTAAACCTAGATAAAATGTCGAAGACGATACTTGAAAAGGCACCTCCTTCTTCAAACGTCTGCCCCGCCAACGTGAGGAATTGGGACTTTAACACATTTAAAGTGCATCAACCCTGCTACACGGCGGGGGTTTAGTGGTATCAATGCTCCAATCAATGATTTGACGAAAACAACACTAGCCATGAATTTTCTAACATAATCATTAAGCTACCTTGGTCACAGCTGTCGTTAGGGCCTGGATATGGATGTAAGTGTTTTTTTAATAAATAACAATAATAAATAATTAAAACTAAATAACTTAACCAAAAATAATGTATAAATAGCTATGGAGTGGAATTTAAAGTCTTCAAAGCAAAAAAAAGAGTTATTGCTTAAAAACAATATTGATAAGTAAACTTTCATTTTCTTGCTAAACACAGCTTAATTTCTAATTTCCTTCTTCTCTTTATTTAATTCAATGCCGTCCTTAAAAAGACTGATGGAACCTTTCTCTAGAAATTAAATTCAATGAAACTTTCTTAAGCTTTCCGATCAAAGAAACTGTTCTCTCTTTTTTTCTATCCTTAAAGATTTGGTCCTGAAAAAAAAACACTTATCTCGACAGATGGAAAAAGGTATTAACGAATCTCTTGTAGTTTTTTTTTTTTTTTACTGGTTTATTTTTATCATTAATTGCGCCTTGATTCTGGTTTTTAATAAAGTTAGTTACGTTTTTAAAATTATTTTAAGATCAATGACCACTACAAGAGATTTGAGTAAAATATATTTAAAAATTGTACAGGATGATTAATGATTAAAAAAAGAAACTGTAACAAGATATTCTTCAGTTTTAAAATTCTAAATTACTCGAAAGCATTCAGAATTTTCTGCATTATTATTTATCGAAATGTGAAATGTCGTGATGATTTCTTGAACTTATACTGAGAGCATATTTATTATTTTTTACAAGGTATAATTTATTAAAAATGAAAGACGACTCAAAACGCAAATGATTTAATTTAAAATCATATAATAAAACAAAGTTGAGGGTTAGGAAAAAGCGAGGTGAAACTAGATAGGTGAAGTGATATATATATATATATATATGTAATGATTTAACTTTTAATTCAATAATTACCCTAAATAATAAATTAACTTTCTATTCTATCTCATTCCCTAATACAAAAGTAAAGAGTTCATTCTATTCCCTGATCCCCTTCCAAAGTATCCTATAATTTATTACATCACGCGCTCTTGAAAAGGATTAAGTCTGCTTAAACTAATTATAAATCTATCAAAAACAATCCCTTTTTAATTCCCTATTTACTATTTTTCCCTGGAATCCCCTTATTCTTACCACGTGCTTATGACGTTTGATGGGAATTTTCCCTAGTATATAAGCAAA
>BMAW01004494.1:343170-453118 GCA_019974015.1 Nephila pilipes | reverse complement strand
ATTATTATAAAAGAAACGTATTATATTTTTTTTTTTTAAAAAAAAAACTTCTTTTAAGTTTCGAAAAATCAGGAAGTCCAACACTGTAGAACTTTTAAAGAATAATATATAACAAAAGCAAAAATTTTATTCTTGCTTCTAAGGTTTTTGTATAAATCGGGGAATTTTTCTTATGCTAAAGAATTTGTAATATTCGTCTCCTACAAATTTGAAAGGAAAAATATCGGATTTAATAGTTTTTGTTTCGAAGACTCAACTTTTATACAACAATTGTCATAATAAAAAATGTCGGAATTAGTTTCTTGCTTTTATAAATTCGAAAGACTACAATGTACAGTTTTAAAAATCTATAACAAATATTTCTGTAATTTTTTTTTTGTTGTAAATATTTTTCTTTTTTTGTTGTTTATACACGATTAAAAAAAAGGTGTTTTTTTGATGTTTCGATATAAAATTCTTAAAAACTGTTTTCCAATAAGCATAACTTAAGATAACAATAAAAATACGCTTCTGTACAGCAATACATTGTGTAATTATGCACAAATTTTCATCAAAAACAGAATGCAAAAAATTGCTTCAAATTCTCCACAAATATATTTTAAGTAGTTTTACAGGTATAAAAGTTAATAAAAATGTAGAACTGAGGTATTTTTAAATCTGCAAAATGCATAGCAATACGTGTATTAGTAAAAAAACATTCATTATGAAAATATGTAAATATTCTTTAGTATGAAAAAAATAAAATAAAAATCATAAAAAAAATCATCACTTAAAGTTATAACACTTTTTTGAATAAACTTTGGAAATAAAGTTTTTATGTAACATATATTTCTTAGTAATATTTATATATATTATTATTTGAATAATAAAGTAAAGTGGAACTCTTTAATAATAAAGTAAAGTGGAACTAGAAATTAAAAATTTATTTCCAAATATTTAAATATTATTTAAGTTCAACATATTAATCCAATAATTTCATTACAGCGGCTCCTTTTATCACATTATTTCCTGTAAAAGGTAAAATTGTCGCTTTATGGGTTATTTGTGGGTCGTTCCAGATTATTTTATTTTGTTCTTTGGAGACAACCTCATCTTCAGCCTCTGGACTCAAATTTAAAGATTGATCTAAATCATCTTCCTCATTTTCTAACTCACAATCAGAATCAGAATCATCAAAAATTTTGTCTTCTAAATCAGCTAAAATGTTCTGAATCTCTTCCGTGGTAAGTTTTCTTTTACGTTTAGGCATTTTTTTTTTTAAAAAATCAAATTAATTTAAAATGAAATGATTAAGTAATCGAGATGACAAAATCACTTACAAAAATAACTATGCACTCACCGCTAGTGAGAATTTGAGTATGAAGGAAAAAAGAGGGATTTTTGGTAAGGGTGAAAGAGGAAACTCTGCCCCCCCCCGCCTTCTGAATACAAAAGAAACCGGTCAAGCAGATGATGTTCCGGGGTTATAATGGGCCTCATGCTGATTCGAAAGCTGTTTACAGGGGAAAGCACGGCTTGGCCGCTACATCGGGCAGCGCCGGCTTTTAAAGGTATGTTCCTTTTGGCCTATAGATCGGTCTGCCGTCCTCAAAAGGTTAAGTACTACGGTAAGCAGGGAGTTTTCGAGAAGGAAATTAGGATTTTATATATTTGCCATGTTTAAATTATCTTAACATCTTAAAAACTAGAAGTATCGGAAATCATATTTTAACAATGCGATATATGTATACTTAGATATCTGATTATGGAAGCATATTACATTTATATTTAGATCACATTTGACATGGATAAATTATTGTAAATTAGCAAATGATAATCAATAACTGTATTTATGTTTATAAGTCTGTATTTACCTTTGGGTATATCTTGCATAAAATCTTCTGTATTTATAATTTTCAAATTTTTGAAGCACTTAAAAACGTAAAACTCTTTGGAAAGAACATAATTATAACTTCAAAATGAAAAAGTTTAAAAACAAAAAAGAATGGTGAAGTGTAAAAACAAAAAAGTTTTAATAGTAAAACACAACTACAGCTAAATATATATACCGCCTATTCTCAATAACGGAAAATCCAAATGGGGAAAGGATTTGGCATAATGCGTCTGTCTTTAGTTGACTTCAATGTTGTGCATTTTTACTTTTCTATTACTCAAGAACTAAATAGTCAAAGATATCAATCACAAATGGCAAACACACAAGGCACCAAATGAAACTTAAGAAAAGAAGAAAAAGAATACTGAAAACGCAAAACATCAGATGAGAAAAGATACATACTTTACTTCCCCATAGAACCTCGAAGATTGGAATGTTTGGGCATTTACTGCCAGACCACCTGTAAGCTGTGTTTCAAACTTTTTCTTACTGCAATAAAATTTTATAAACTATTTCAGTTTCTTTCCATTAAAATGATAAAGGGGGTCCGGAAAATTCAGTAGGGAACGATTTTGAGTCTAGTTCCAAATATGCGTGAATGTGTATACTGACAGAAATTTCAATTAAAAATATTAAAGTAAATGACCTATTTCAATTTGGATAGCATAAAAGGCAACGCAAATAAATTCGAACGGTAACATAAAGATGAACAATTGTAGAAATAGTTTCTTCTGTTCTTGAATCATTGATTATTTATTAACGTGACAATTAGAAACAACACGGGGGATATTGTTCACGGACCTCGTATATATTGTCCTCGATCAATTGACGAAGACCAAACCTTAACAGGCACTATCTCTCCTAACAACGACAGCATACTAAAGTGAGAAGTTTGAACTCTGACAGATATAACGTTCATTAGTAATTCTTCAAGGCGTGTCTCAATAGTATCATGATACGTTTCCAACACGTCACGGAAACAACGCCGCATGTCTCGACAATTCGGCTACTACTCGGTTTTCTCACCACGTCAACAGAAGGACTTGAAGTGCATTGAAGACTCCACAAGGGTGATTTTTAGTGGCTCCAGGACTCGAACGCACGATAAGAGGAAACAACGCCAGCTTTGAGTTTGCGAGCATGACAATTGTTCTACCGCGACTACTTTTATATTCTTCAGAGACATTTTCTTACGTAATTAGAAGTAAACGATTGGTTCCTGGTGATTTTTTTAATTTATCTAATTTAAGAGATACTCTGTATCAAATAAATGATTATTTGAACCGACCAAGTGGTTTAAATGTAAAATTTAGTAAAAAGTAGTTAGAGAATTTAAAGTTGCATCAAATAATTTGATAGATTATTAATTAAGATATTAATTACAAAAATAATTTTAATATTGATTGAAATGTAAAGCCTTCATGTCCATAACTTTTATTTATTTATTTATAGCCGATGCTCAAACATTTCTTTGTACTTACAAGCTACATGCATTCTTTATACAATGCCTTTCCTTGAACCCATGTGCAATTAATTGATTTGCTGAGAACAGAAGGTGGTGGAGGAGAGAAGTTGACCAAAGAAGTGGGTTACCAAAGACAGTATATTCCATCGGGAAAAAATATCTTTAGAGTACACTGAGAGATATCATTACAAGAGAAAATTGTAGACTATTTTTTTAAATTCTACATTAGTGTTTAGTAAGCTATTTCAGTATATTTCTTGATAAAAATGTGGAATTCAGGTAAACCAAATACTGCATTATGAAATAATACGAATCACAGAATAATAAATGCAACCTGACCAAGTCGAGATAATAGAGGTGAGTATAAACATATACAATGAGAAACTGGATATAAATTATCGTTACAATTTGGCGATTACTGATGTTGGCTTAACCAGATCTGATTAAGCTGCCAAAACATTTGTTGAAAATATAACCGTTCTTAAAACTGTGTTAAAAATGTTGGTAAAGTACACTGATCGATAAGATACAATGCAAAATACCAGAGTTAAAAGCATATACATTATATAAAATGTTAAGAAATAAAATTTTAGAAATGCTAAAACTGAAAATGTATATTAAAAAATGAAATCAATGACTGAAGTATTAGTAATGTTTTTAAATACAGTCATTTCCATAAAAATGTTTGCACTAAAATACAGTTATCAGAATAAAACCAAACTTTACATACGTAAGTACAACGTTGATGTAGGTAAGTGTTTACAAAATCAAAGCAAATTGATCATTTATTGTAGGAAAAATTACAAGTGAGTGGAGGTTTTAGTACCATGCTGAACCACCACTAGCATGATTGGATGATATGATACGTTCGAGCATTGAGACATACAAGCCCCATATGATGTCCTGCTATATCTCGTTCCACAGTTGCTGCAAATACGTCTTTAATTCGATCAAACTCATCGGCTGCTTAATTTGCGGTCATAAATGATGCCAGATATGCTCGATTGGAGACTAATGTGGGGATATAATAGGACAGGAAAGGGCAAATGAAGTGGAGGAAATCCTGTGAAACCCTTGCTATGTTTTCACCACGGAGCCTCCACACACGTATATGATTGCCCTCACTGCCCTAATTAAATCTGGATTCATCTTTTAACACAACTTGATTCCATTCGGTCTCAGTCCAATACCTTCGAAAGCGATACCACTTCAAACTGAGGCGACGTGAGTGCGTGTCAGCTGCAGTGCACGTAATAGACGCCTTACAATAGTACGGACTGACACATAAACCTATAGTGAAGGCGATGCCTATGTTTGGAAATTGGACAATGAGTTAGTTGGCACTATGTGTGCGTATGGTATGATGTGACGGTTTTCTCGACTTTTGGTCTGTCGAGGACATCCTGAACCTATCGCCGTGTAACAAACTTCTATCTTGTCCACTCGCCCCAATATCTCCTCACCATAGTGTCAGAATGACCTGGGTGACGAGCTACTCGCAGAGTTGAATCCCCGGTTTACATCATCCCTATGATTCTTCCCCTTTAGAACTCTGACAGGTGCTCATATTATCTCCGATGGTGGCTTAATGGCATATCTATTTAGAAAGTGTCCCTTTGCAACAGATTATATACACGCAAACAAACTCTGATTACATGTTTTATAATCCAAGGAGAACGAAGTTCAAAACCCTCTGGTGGCATTACGCAAAGCGCAATCACGCTGCATTTCTAATTATTTAGTTACATGTCTGCCTGACACGTACCTTCGTGCCAAGTTTTGTAGCAATCCCACACTTACTTCTTAGAGCCTAAACTTTTTATGGTAATGACAGTAAATCAACTTGAATACTATACAAAAACTAAAGTTTTACTTTTAGGAAAGTAAATTTAATGTGTATTTCAATTAATTTTGGGGATAGAATAAAGTGGAAAAAAGGCGCAATGATACTGTTTACTGAAAATAACTAATGAAAATGGTAAAATACATCTGAGTGTGATTTGTACTGAAAGTATTTTCTTATACCTTTATAATACGTTGTATAATGAATTGTCTCTAAATATTAAATATTATTTTGTAATTCACTCACAGCTAACTTACACATATTCTAATTATATAATTACAGATGTAGCTCAACAAAAGTAAGCTCTAGTGGACTGTATATTACAGCTGCGAATAAGTAAGTAAGTAATCATTTTAAGTAAGAATAGCGGACTCTAAGTAAAATCGATATTTTATTGTAAGTCAAACAGGTATAGAAAGCAGTTTACTCAGGTTTGATATTAAAATAATTTTTAAATAATTTATCCTTAAAATAAAAGAATACTTATTATTTACCTTGTAACGTTATTTTAAGTAAGTTAAATTAGTTATTTCAAATTTTTAATTAGAATTAATATGACAGTTTTATTTTAGTATACATTTTCGGATTGTGAAGTCCAAATTTTAAGATTCTGTGTTATAGCTCTTTTTTAATGATGGCCTTTACCAAATTTTGTTACAAAATAATTTGTTGTAATTAGGATGGTATGGATCTAAACAAACACGTTTAACCAAGGTATTTCTATCCAAAGTGAGAAACACTAGTTTAAATTATTTAAAGTCCATTTTTTTGGTATTTGACTTCTTAAAATATAGATATCAATTAAATTCAACCGCACATCGAAATCCCCATTTCAAATAAAAATAATTAAATTTATATTTCAATAAGTTTATAAGCACGCATATACACAAAATGATTAACTCGGTTCTAAGACTTCAAAAATCTAAGCGATATTTTTAAAACCAGACGTATAGCTACCTCTCTTGAAAGCTTTGTTCTGCCACCATATTCTTCTCTGGCGGATTATGGAATGTTCTTATTACTTATGCAAAGCATAAGGAAGCTTATTTAAATAAAACCCATATCAAACTGATATGAAAAATAAACAGATGCTCTAGTTTGTCTAGTATTATAGTTATGGAAAACGATTTGAGAAACTTCAACATGACTCTGAAACACAGAAAAATACACTGTGGCTAAAAAGTTTTATCTTGCAGAATTAAATTTTTTGTTCTTACTACATTCCTCTCTTTCTCGCTCGTCTCTTTGAAATATAAATAAGACAAAAGCGGCTTTTATAGCTAGTACTTCTTACATTGTTATATACATAAGTTCTTACATACTTCTTAAAAATTACTTTCTTTTCTTCTTTTTATAAGTAAATAAAGCTTTTTCTCTGATCAAATGCGAAAATAAAATGTTAAAACACATTTTAGAAATATTTAGATTTAATAATTAAGTTCTATACGTTGTGTTTATAATTCAGAAAATAAAATTGATATAATTCTGTTATGTGTTTAATGAAATGGAAAAAGAGAATTCTGTTATGCGTTTAATGAAATGGATAGAGAGAGATAATCTTGATATGTGTTTAATGAAATGGATAAAACAAATAATTCTGGTATCTAGAGCTTTCTTAGACTTTACCAGCGAGGTTTAGAAAGTACTTCTTTTTTGAGACGGATGACATTTATAAGGCAATATGGCGTCACCACTGTATGATGCATTTCCATAAATGGTTCTAAAACAAATATAACACTAATTCATGCGCTAGTTTTTATTTCAGCGTTGTTTGCTTCTAATTCCATATATGATTGTTCCATCTTTGAGAAATCGTTGGCATTATGCATCCAGTTGTCCCTATCAATTGTATAAGGACTCAGGATTACACATAAAAAAAGCCAAACGATAGGTGGCTTCCGGTTAACACTTTCAGGCCAGAACTACACTATATATATATATATATATATATATATATATATATATATATATATATATATCTTTTCCCCTTTTCATGTTTTTTTTTTAAAAAAATACTTCAAAGATATGTACACGCAGCAGCATTGAATATAGCGCAGCAAGAAGGAAACGGGAACGAACTTCAATCGAAAAATGCTCAAAATGGTTAAATGATGTCCGATGTAAAAACGGTACAAGTTTGGTGTCAATGCGCATGATTACAAATCCAGAAGGGATTTTGTAATCAGGAACTGGTTACTGTATAAACCAACGCACAGTGGAAGATTCATAAATGTAACGAACATATTCCTCCTCTAGGAGAACTTTTATAAGCGAAAATGCTAGGTAGACGTGTCAGAAGATATTTATTACAGTTAAGCGAGTTAGAGAAGAATCTGATCATCGATATGAAAAACACTGGCTGGTCGACACTCAATGTTGGTCACCAGGTCAATCGATTGGAGTGTGTCGTTATATTGATATGGAATTCTACAGTTTGGCTAAATGTGAGGTTTGATGATGATTCCTGGTTGATTTTGGGGTTAGATAACAATCTCGGACGTGAGTGGAAGCGTCCGGATGAGCAGTAGAATTCAGCCCGCGCTATCACACCACATACTGCAGATAGAACAGGCGTAATTGTCTAGGGAACCTTAGCTTATGATAGCTGGTCCACTGTAACTAAGGTAAGTGAAACATCAACGGGTCAGTGTTATGAAGATGACATTCTACGATCCGACGTAGGACCTTTCCTAAATGGTAATCTAAGAGGAATTCTTAGCAATATATGCTCGTCCTCATGCATCTACAGTAGCTCAAGAATCTCTACGACTTACTTATTCTCTTCTGACAAAATATGAATATTATAGACATCTCTCTTAGTAATTAAATTCAAATTAAATTTTTCTTCAAATTCCAATGCAAGCTTTTTAAAATATTAAGGGTTGTATAATCCGATTAAGGGATTCCAAAAATTTTTTTTATAAGATTTCACCTTCTCGTTTAGCCCCGTTTGGCAGCTCTTTTCTTCTGTCTTCACTTTTTTTTCCATCTCATTTCCTGTTTTTAAGAGAACCGCATTAAGAAAATCTCAGCGCAAGAAAAGAGAACTAAGGGGTCGGTGAGAAGAATGAAAGTGTGAAATATCGAACATTCCATTTGAGAAAAAGAGGGAGATGGTGGAGAGATCATATTCTGTATAAGAAATGGCACCTGCGGGAATCGATATATTTTATTTTATTCATAATACCGATGGAGAGTTTCTCAAAGCATGAGAAAACGCTCTTTTGTGGTTTGGATTATTGATAAAAACGGTGATCCTGAATCTCTGAGACCAATTGGAGAAACTTGAAACGGAGTTGAAACTGGAGTTTGTTTTGGATCAATTTGCATTCGAGGATTAATTTTTTTTATTATCTTGGGTTTCTAGTAAAATATACTTTGTGTCCTCATGAAATTTATTTCCTTTTCATCCCATTAGTTCTAACTTCTTTAATGAGCATTAACTGTTGAAACGCAAGAATCCCGCATAGAGGGCACTGTCTTTAACTTATCTGAAATATGTCTGATTTATTAAAATACATTTTTATATTATTATTATTATTTTTTTGATAAATAGTTTGATAAAGGTATATATCAAACAATTTATCAGAAAAATAAAAAAGTCTGTGTGTCGCCAATTGTCTTTGATTGCAAGACCAATTGAATCTTTCTAATTTCATCATTCATGAGTAGAGGGAGCTGTAGGTGTATTCCTGCTGTTTTTGTATTCAAATTTATTTATTGATTTTTGTTATAATTCTTGACCCTCCCTTTTAATTACTTACATAATTTTCATGTGTTTCTCAGTTAATCCAACAACTTTTTCCAAATTGTTTTCCTTCAAAGGATATACATTTTACCAAGTGTCTTTAACGCAATTTATAGAAAACGGTAAAAAATTAGACCCATTTCCTCCCAGCCATAAATTTAACACGAAATTGAATGTTTGGTTGTTTCGATGTGTTTCTTCAAATAATAGTTAAATATCTTAAACCTAACTTAATATTCAAACATTAAAAACTCTAAAGAAGCCATAATATAGTTTAAGAATATATAGTAAATGGAAACTTATTGAAATATAATTAATCAAAAATAATGTATTAGTAGGAAATATAATAAATAAAGTTAAACTAATATTCAAAAATTATTAATAATAGAGTCAATTTAAATTCAAAATATTTATGCTAATAGAAAAATCATTGCAAACAAAATTAAATAAATTATAATAATCAAAATAATAAACATTCTGAAAATATTTAAAGGTCAATTTAGATGAATAGCTATAAAATTGAAAACATAAATCACCAAAAGATAAAAAAAAATGAAAGTCATAAATACCTCAAAAAAAATGTAGTAATAAAAATACTGTCGTAGGTAGTGGATTGTGTTACTTAGTTATACTTGTAATCATAGGATCCAAGCCATATCATTAAGTTATTAGTTTGTAATTAAAAAAAAGATAAATTACCGAAAAACAATGAATATCTAGATCAAACATTATATCAGAGAGAGAAAATATATGAAATTCTATAAAAGAATTTAAAAAAAACCCAATATATTAATTATCCAAAGATGTAACTTCAGATGTCAAAAATAGGGGGAAAAAACTATACTAAATGTTATAGGAAAGAAAAATATTCTTATTAAAATATGTAAACACGAAGAATCTTTTTACATATAGCTGATAAGATGACTGATATATTTCCATTCCAAACTAGTTCACTTAAGTTGTGATGGCCCCCATAAGATTTACTTCTGGGGTTTATAAACAGGAATCTGTTTATTTACCTTAACAATTTGTAGTCGACGCGTGCTAGCCAAATTTATAGTTCAGCTTAGCATGGCTTAAAATTCATTCTGTTTCGTTTGCAAATCACGTTGAAACCTGGAGAAATATATTTTCATTTTTTATGGGAGGATAAGTAAGGGCCAAAATTTATGTCACATAAGCTTATTAGATTGAGGTGTTCCTTCAACAAAATTTGACATATTCAAAAGGTTTTTTGCAATTTGTTTATCTTTGTGACTTGCTTTAAGTTTCTGTTTCAAAAGAAGTATTTTATGAAGGCGTGACATAAAAATTGATTAATTCAAAAAAAAATTGATTTGATTTGAATTTAAAATTGATTTGTACATTCAACAAAATGAGGCTGGACACACTTGATTGTTTATACACACACAGCTGGACGCTGGATTGTTTATTGAAATCGCTCTTAACAGCGATACGGAGGATATTGGTGACAAATCTCGTTATATTGAACCACAGTCAACTGACGATTACGAACTAACCCTTAGGGAATTTTATATGATATTTGAATTATGAACATCGAATAAATAAGCCACGGCTTATACAAATTAATATAATATTATCGAATTGCAATGAATAGAATATATAAGTAATAACAATTATAAACTGTGGAGAGTTTATTTTTGGGGTAGGTGGGGTAAAGAGAGTGATAGGATGTTTACAAAAATAAAATAACGTGTTTATTGCACAGATAAGAGCAAATATATGTAGGAATCTAAGTTAGTGAGAAGGGAGAGTCTGTATACGGGTAATCACAATTGAAACCTTCCCATAAGTATTATTATTGACTCTGATCCGGGTGAGTAATTGAAAGATCAGTAAATATTTTCGATGTTAATGAGTAGGTTCGGTAGGGTGTAGAGACCAAAATCCACAGACATGATAGATTATCATATAGTGTTTGGGTTATTCTAAGATTTGAATAAAAAAAGAATTCCCACAGAGTTGGAATTTATTAATTACGAATATTTATTTCTATAATTGACATACTAAATAAGGATAGATGAAATGTTTGAAAGAAATACGAGCTCGTAATCCCTGGATGTTATAACACCTGAGCCGAGACTTTACGCTCTCTTTCTTACAGTTACACCTTGTTCGGCGCAACATAGCCCTATCTGATTCTGGCTCCATTATATATATATATATATATAAACTTCACTATCACTCACTCTCTCACTTACACTTGATTACTCGGTTAAATCTGCCGCTTCATAAAATGGGATATTATTTCATACTGTGTATATTATTCCAAAATACAAGATTACTCATTATTAAAACACAATATTTAAAGCTGTATAAAGATGATAGTGATAAATATTATTGTATCAAATGTTTGAATTAAATACATAAACAGTGAGTGAAGAATTACATTTCATAACATCAATAACGTATTCAAATATCACGTTCAACATAGGCGAAATATTAGAAGTGACAGCTTATTAGCTTCCTCACAGACCACTTTGCATTAATCAGAATGAAATGACATGTGATTAGTTCATATCTTACATATTATATTGAATCTATGTACTATGTGTAACAATATTACAAATGAACAATTGTCCTTCTAATTAGATTACATAACATCCCAGAGGAACGGTCAAAATGAGATAGTGATAAATTGATCGTATTCTCTAACTTATATCTGAGGATATAAGTTATTGATCGTATTCTCTAACTTATATATACTACGAGAAGAGGCACAGTAAAGCTTTAATTATTACCATAAAATAACCGAGATATATATCTGGGTAAAATGTTTTCTTCATAGTAATATGTCTTTATGTACGTATTGTTATAAATTATAGCTAATCGTGAAGATAAGTTTGATTTAATACTTTTTGATTACTTGAGAATTACCTATCTTCTTAAAAACAACGAGGGCTGTTTGAAAAAATGTTCAAGCGAGGAAGGAAACACCAGAGTTGTCACCATTCTCTCCAAACTTCCACACCACGGCATCAGGAGGACTTGAGACCTAATTTGTTCTATAACATCCATCATCCCCGCTACTCGACTGGTCATTGGTGACATCAGGACTTGAACTACAACTCCACGAAAACGACTGGCCTCGAGTCTATGATTATGACTTCTAAGCTAATACTGCGTAATTCAAAGGTGCCAGTTATGGCTATGCTGCACCAAGCAATGTGTAACTGTGTTCTAGACTTAAGAATAATGGGAAAACGTAACATTCTGTTGAAAAGAAAAAAAGTTCAAAATAACAGAAGGATTGCTAGAAAATTCCAGGGGTGTATCACCTGTATTAGCCAAAGATAGTAAAACTTTTCGGAAAACACTATGATACCTCTAGGTATTATACTCACCTACAGAATGTAAATCCTGAGGATCATTTTAAATGGTTTGGACCCGTGGGTGGATTTGTATAAAAATGCAACAAATCAACCATTAATAATTCAATTTTATGTTTGATTTGGTTTGGAACCAAAACTAATGTGGCTCCATTATTTCTCAACCGATTTCAAAAATCCGAATTGCGTTAATAAATTCTTCAAAATGAGCATCTTTTGAGCTGAAATAATTTATGAGAAATATTGTTGGATCTTCAGGAACACGCAGTAAAATGTTGGGGTAAGAAGAAGTTGTTTTAAAAAAATCATCACAAAAAAAATTAGGAAAAAAAATGTTTCGGCAGGAATATGCTTACGGTTCCTTTCACTTATAAGAGAAGCATCCTAAATACATTTAGAATTATGAAATCTACGTATGTTTCTTATACAAATCTACGATGTAGATTTGTATAAGAAACATACAAACAAGACAGACTTTTAAATTTATATGTTTTATTCCAGGCAATTTTAGCTCCCCAACTAGGATTTGGAATGTTCCACCATATTCCCGGGAAAGACCTCTGATAAAAAAATTCTTTAAATCAGTTGAATCAAATCCTTTAAGTCAATCTTGATAGACTAATACTACTAGTAGGACTAGTTATATGTGATTCTTATCAGTTTTTTATTGTTTAATACTGATTGATTCTGCGAGTTATTTTATATAATCTTTAATCCAGTGATCCTTATTTTTAACGATGAGTTTGGTGAGGGGAAACCACTGTTTATGGGACATAAAAGACATTACACTTTGAAACTCTAAAGACATTAAGATGTGAATGTAAATAAACACTAAATTCAAAAAAGTAATCAGTAATTTTAAAATCAGAAATTTTGTTTGATAAAATTTAATCCAATCCAATTATATAAATTTAATTTTAAAATACTACATATCAATATTTAATCTGATAAAATTGATGCGCAACTCCCATGTAAAAATGAAATATAATTATTTCTTATGGTTTCATATATTACCTTATGGTTCCCGTCTACTGGCCTTTTTGAATTCATAAACGTAATGTTAATTCTATGATATTTCTAATTACGTCCTCAAATCTAGAGTATTTTATCTATTTGAATGCATTACAGTACACCTGAAAGAGCAAAATATAATAGAGGTTCCTTCCAAAGTACCTTTTCACCCAAATTTTTTAAAACATTTTTAATATCTTAAAAACAGAAATCTCCCATACGAATCATTAAAGTATATGTAAAATACTTTATAAAAAATATGGAAAACAATTAATTCTTTGCAGAAAACTTTATTATTTATTTTGAGATTCTTTAAATTGCATTTAAATAGATGAAATAGCTTATGTTTGAAAAATGAAGTATATACTTATACCATAGGGATTATATTAATTTTACGAAATCAAAATAGTTGGTAAAAGGATGCCTTAATTTATACGTAAGACGGAATCCAAGAGCTGGCTGAAAATAAAGTGAAATTATTCAAAGTTTTAACACCATTGTATAATATTATTTTCTTTATTTCGAGACCTTGAAACAATTTCTTCTAAATTTGGCATTTTTCATATTGCAGTTAACTGTCATTATTTTTCACTTATTTGTTTAAAATATTCTTTTCATTCTATATAAAATATTTGCAGGTTGAATCTACAGAAAAAATTTATTTAACCGTTGTTTATGTATTAACTTACTTTTTAATGAGAAAAAAATGGGAATGATTTAATAAATGTGAAATTTATATTGTAAGAAAGAATATATACACATTTGAAAAAAAAGGTCAACTCTCGTGCAACGTTAGGTATCAGAAATAAAGCTGACATTTCATAAGAATAAGTATATTTGTAACACTATTTTTTAAATTTAGTTGGTTTAATAATATACTCATCCTGAATGAACGAAAGATAATGTAATTTTTGAAGCTATAAATATCTTTTACAGTACTTAAATCACAACATTCATTCACATTTACTTATAGTGAAACGATATATTTGTCAAAACGCACCTCTTCTTAACAGTTACAAAAATTTTCCCATTTATCATGTTTTTATGACTAATGTATATGTCAAGAAAAACTGTAAATCGGCCCGAAAAACGAAACATAGTTAATCTTTAAAAGATAGATATGTCCCAAGAGGAAAAGGAAAGATAAATAGAAAGCAACCACTGAGAAAGGAATCAAGTCATCTATCAAAACATATCACATGACTTCTGCATCCGATCATTGGTTGTCCCTTTAGACAAACCATATAGTAGGTGGGATGAGCGAGAATAAAAATAAGTATGCATTATTCCGTTTGAAAACATCCTTCTCTGATTCCAATGATGCATATCACCTAGATCTCTTTTCTTTCCTTTAACTATGTGAGTATCCGGCACTGGTTTGAGACTTCGGTATTATTTACAAATTTCTCTATTCGAAGTTTGCATCGGTTATTGGATTCCTAGTCTCCTTTTGAAAAGTATTGCCGGATAAAGAATCTGATTTGAGAAGGCTAAAATGTAAATAAAGATTTTGCAAATGATACGTACCTTTTCAGAACATATTATTTCACTTAGATTGCTTATAAATTTTACACATAGGAAGCAATACGAGGAATATTGGCAACAAACCTTGTAATCTTAAATATCAGTCAAGTGACGATGATAATACCTGAGATGACACAATTTTTCTCCAAACTTCTACTCCGCCATAGGGTGGACTTGCAGTCTCTAGAAATTTGATGTATATAGAGCTACATGAAGTGTCTTTAATGTCATCAGGACTCGAACCCATAACTCTAAGGAACAAAATCCAACCATGGGTTCGCTACCATGACCACTCGGCTGCCGTGACAAATTGTGCTTTTTTGGAAATGTTACAGAAGAGTTTGTAATTAATGTCAAAGAACGTTTTAAATTAAATGCTTGTCTTGAATAGAAAAATACATCAGAACCCTTTAGAAGTAAATATGTATTGATTTTCAAACGCAATTCATCTCAGTTTGGATCAGGGAAGGAACTAAAAGATGCACGACATAATCTACCTTCAACGCTACCATCATTAATGGATTCGATTAAAACTAAAAGAATTACTAAGAGCTAAACTATCAGAAAGGCTACCCAGAAGATTTTGTAATGAAAAATGGGGCATTCTGTGGGCATCAAAATGTTTATTTAAGATCGTCAGAGTACTGTAAAAAATTAACGAAGCAAAATCACAACATTTTAAAGTAAATAATAACATCGGATCACAGTTGACGCAACACACTTCAATTATGGGAAACAATTTTTGCAAGACTTTGAAACGGGTTTTCACACGCTTTTCCTTTTGTATATAACCAACCTTTTGTACTACTACAATGCGCTATTTGAATTGATTACTTCACCTTGTGAAATAATATTTATTTATGCAAATTTAGCATTACTACATAAAATGTGTAGGGAATAATAAATTATCAGATAGTGGTATTAGAGGTGTGAGAAAGATTAGAATTAAAAAGAAATGGAGGAAATAGCTAGATCGATAAGCACCAGAAGTTGTATGTGATCTTTAATAAGTAGATTTCTGATTCGGATCTTATCCCACGAGGATTATTAAACTCTGATCCAGTAATCACAATGTTCTATATATATTTGCTGCTATTAAGACAAATAGATTTCTCCATTATAATCTTGGATTAGGTGATTATTTATAAATGTCGCATTGAGAAACAACACAAGGGTTGTTTGCTATGAACCTCATAATTATGTATCTAAGTCAAGTGTCGAGGACGACATCTAAGTTGCACCTGCCCTCCATAAAATTCCACACCACGCCCTCGGGAAGACTTGAGACCTCGAACTAATTGATCGAGAATCATCCTTCATATTCAGCAGCTCTTTGGTAGATTCAGGGCTTTTCCGCGTGACTTTTACGCGGGCCTTTAGATAACGAATCCGAGGATCATGATTTTTAAACAAAGAAAGAAAAGAAAAGTGAAATGCGAGAACTTGGAAGTATAAGAACAATGACGTCAAATTTAAACATCATTAGAACTATAACTCATTCCTAAACAAATTACTTAATTATGTTTTCTTCTGATTTCAAGAATTATGTTTTATTCATTTGTTCTTTGCTCCAACATGTACTGTTTTTTTTTTTTTTTTTTTTTTTTTTTTTTAAATTGCGTTTTTTTTTTCATTTTGCAATTAAATGTTCAGTTCGGGGGTTATTGTCTCCTGCGGGACCATTTCATAGTTTTTATTCCTTTGAGCGAGCTCGGTCCCTTTGACATTCTGCAAATAGCCCTCGTATGGCTTTTAGTGCTACGCTATTAAATCAACCAACCACCTTATTCTCTATATTTCTCATGCATTAATGATAATTCTTATATTTCTTTAATAAGGCGAATTTTCCACAATTTAAATAATGCAATAATGATGTCCTAAAATCCATTTTAAGATAAATGAGCGTCAGTTAATGTTACAAGTGTAGAGTATTATTTTAATACTTATTTTTTACATCTTACAAAAAATTTTGGAAAAAATGCAGTTTCTTTAAATCTATGTACAGTAGTAAAATAATTTGAGTATATTCGATAGTTAAACCTTAAGTTAAAATATCCTAGAATTTTTGAATTTGAAATAAAATATGTATAGATATAAATATGTGTACGTGTTTGTGTATTTAAATCTAAACTTTTATTAGTTAAGTAAACAAGTATTTTTGCTTTGAAAATTTTATTTAATTTCTCATCATTTATTTAAATTATCGATACCAATAGTATATATATATATATATATATATATATATATATATTTAAAATCATATATGTATTGTTGTATAATATTAACTTCAAGAATTACCCAAATTAATTTTATTATTTGATTAAATTTGCTTTTCCATTGTTCTTTCAAAAACCCGAAAACATTGATTGAAATATGTTTAAAAAATTAATTAGAAATCAGAGATAAATTGGTTTCTTTCTGCTTGATAACCAGTAATATTTCATAAATTGAAAAGGAAATTCAATTAAACGATGAACCAATACAATTATTTTCAAATATTATTTTTTATAAGATAACAAATTAATAAGCGATCTGAAGAATGATTTAAAAGTTTCTTTGAAGCACCAAATACAAAAAAATGTACTTCATGAATAATAAACTGCTTTGAAGATCATTTAGAAATATTTTTAGTGTATGAAGTACTTTGATTTCAATTTTTGAATTTGATTTTTCACTTTCGAGCGAACAAAGAGGTAACAATTAATTATTTTGTGGGGTTTTTTTTATAATTATATCCAAAAGGCTGCCTATATTACTGTGCCTGCCAATTTCAGTGATTAATTGAAACTTGTGCGTTTTTCACGTCGAAAAAGTGAAAACAATAGTAAGAAACTTTCTTTGAATTTTATTTCTGTTAATTCCTTACAATAAATATACAGTTTTAAATATTATAATTAATAAGAATCAAGATATTGTTATTTCGATACATTAAACTAATTAGTTCATTAAATTTAATGAAAACTATCTCATTGCTATGATTGTGGAATATTAGATAATATAAAACATGAAACATTTCGTTATTATTTAAATTTTAAATACTATTTGAAAATTAGCATCATTATTTCTCAAAAACGTAGTAATGAATTCTTAAATATTATTTCCCATTTATTTCCAAATATTAATATTTTAGGGACTTATTTACTTTTGATAGGTTTAACACAAATGTTGTTATTCTTGACCATAAATAACTATTTCTGTTAAAATTTAAACTGTCGGGAAAATCTATTACTTTATACTGATGTCTTGTTTTTAATTTCCTCATAGAGTAAGAGAAAAACTATATTTTAAATATCTTTCTTCATAATTAAAATGACACGAAAAGTTTTAATTTTGTTCTTTTAAAAGTTTTTTTATTTTTATTTTTTCAACATCCCTAAAATAGGTAATAATTGGTTAAATCGTAAATTAAATCAGCGAAGAAATATATATATATATAATTAACTTATTAATACCCTAAAAGGACGATGTTTTTCATTTAATAAAACTCGTCATTAACTGTGTTAAGGACTCTGAAAAAATACACAAAGAACGAATTTTTTTGAATTAAATGATTATTAGTATAATACATATTAAGCAAGTGTAAATATTTCATTTCACATTCAAGTAAATTGATCATACACGTTCTATTTATATATATTCTATCATTTATATACTATTCCAAAATAGTTTTGTCAGAGTCTAGTTTAATGATGTCAGGATAAATTTAGAAACTATATAGAACAGCTCACGTCGTATTAAAATTTAAACACTTCATTTAAACATTATGTATCCGATATAAAATGCAAGCTATATGCATTGATATGTTTAATGACGATAAAACACCTTTTAATCTTTTAAATGACATGCATTTTAAATTAATTCAAAGTGACTCTTCTATAGGGAAACGAATAAACTGATCTGATGTCTACTTTATTCTATAAATGTACTAGTATAGAGAGCTATTTAAAACTGTCTTTCAAAGAGATAAAGGAACAAATTATCCCTTGAATACCCTTAAGAATGATTTAAATCCTTTAGTTTAATTAAGCGTGACTTAAGAAGTGATTTATTTGAAATACTTAGAAAATGAATATCATTTGAGAAGGAAGAGAGTGTTAAGTTAGACTTCTGAAAGCTTTCTAAATAGAAATAATTGCAATGATATTAAGTAATAATATATTGATAAATATTGAATATTTCTGAATATAAATCACTGTGAAGTAGAACAGCAGTCGCCAATAAACATAATTCTACTAGACCTAACTAAAACTAACACATCGTTACCATTCAGTTGTTACCTGTTATACCATAATATGCGCTATAAATATATATGTACCTTTTTAATCTTTCCCAAAACATTTTTTTTCTAAATTATGAGTGAAATATTTTACAGCAATTTCCAACTACAAATTTTTTTAAAATAAATATTTCATGTGATTAGCTTAAAATACTAATTCAAAAATAATTAAAACGTACTTTATTTGGCAATTTATCTCTTAACGTACCTTCGTATTTTGTAAATTAGCAGGATCAGTAGAGAAGTCGAATCCCCATAATCTCGATTGGATTCTCAGGTTATACGCAAAAAATATTGTAAATACTTATTGCGACCAATAATTAATATTTTGTAATGTTCAGAACAAAATTACACTTTAGCGGACTTTCTCTCTCTGTAACACACATTTATTATACAAATTAAAACTCTTCATAAATTTAAATGTATTAACTTGAATAAACATGTATATTTAAATAAATACGCCATATAATATCACTGAATACGCGTACAAAAAATAACAGCAACTCTTTTTTTTTTCTTCTTCTTTTTCGTATATTTTAATGCTTTTTCAAAAAAAGCATACTAATGAATCAAAACAATGCCAACTTCTTTAAAATCAATCAGAGCAAAATCAGTTAATTCAAGTGTGTTGTGTGGGGAAATGATTAATTTAAAAAAATCTTTTAATGAATTTCATTGAGTGGGCTGAAGATGTTGCAACTTCTTAAAGGCTTTTAACTCGGATTCTTTGCAAAAATACTAAGTAAGGATGTATTTACGCGTTTTTTTGCATCGATTAATTAGTACTTTTAGTGAAATCAAAATTAAATTTTGGATTGCCTGTAAAACGCATTGGTTGCACAATTTCCGGTTCTTTCTTCTTAAGGTGAGATGCATTAAAGTACATTATCTTGAATACACAATTGGTATTTTACCAAAAAGCGCCATATAATTGCACTGAATGCTCGTACTTCGATGCTTTGAATATCAACAATCGTTTTTTTTTCATTCTTTATTTGGATTATTTTATTACCCTTCAAAATTAGAGATATTCTAAAGTTACAAAACGGTGCCCACGTTAAAAACAATGGAATCAAATCAAACGATTGTGTGACTCAAAAGCAAGCAATTTTTCAGATTTTAAAATTGAAGCATAAATTATTAAAATAGATAATACAATATTATAGGTGACGATAATATTTTGTTTTGATATTGAGATTATAGCAAGTCGCTAAAGTATGTGAAACATAAGTCGTCCGTGCTTGACTTTATACCAGATGCGAAGCTAAACTTGGGAGTCAAAATGCAATTATGCATTAGTATAATTAGCAAAAAAATCTGCTGAAAACTTATGGTGATGGAGATTTATATATTAGTATACCTGGAATTATAATGCTCCAAATCCTGAGAAATCCATACTTGAAAACTGGAATATATTCTTATTGATACCTTCATAATAAGACAGTTACTGTTTTATATTACATTGTGGTTGAGCGTATGAAATTATGAATTTTAAAATCAAATTTTTTTCAGGCTTTTCATCGGTTTATATACTTATGCAAAAAATTGTGTTCATAAATGTATCATATGTTATTGAATGTTAAAAATAAATAAAGCGAATAGAATTTTTTTTATATTTTTAGTTTTGAGTTTTTAGCTTTGAGCCACAATTTTCTAATTTCATATGGAACACTTTGTGTAAAATGAAGAATATGAAACACATTTCACAAATGTACGAGATTAAAAATTCAAAAGGTAAATTTAACAAAGGTGAGAAATTTTCATTAAATTTCATAAAAAATTTGAGAAAATAAATTTTCGTTAATTCTAAAATATTCTGACTTTCAGACGAATGATTTTATTGTTTTGATGCTCTTGATACCTAAATAGAATAAATAAAATCTATAATGAAATACTGCACTTTTAAGAGAATATTCGTAAATTATTAAAATTAAACTATTTTAGTCATCATATCCACAAATTATAATAAAGTATCAAAAAAAATTATAAACTTTTTACCACTTCATTTAGTATTTCGCTAAACTTTGCAATATTTATATAACGTTGAAAAAAACGTAACTTTGTATAATCATTGAAAATGAAATCCCTAGTCAGAATATTGGGGAATACTATAACAATATCACGTAAAACTTCTGAAAAATAGCTGAAATTTTATTGTAAAACCAATATCTATCAAGTAAAGTGAATTCAACACAAGAAAACATGTCATTTTCATTGAACCTTTAAAGTCAATTAATTATAAATTCGTTTCGGTGGTAGTTCATATGGTTCAGATGAATTCTAAATGATAGTTGAAAAAGCAAAAATCAAACCACATTCTATACATGTTAATCACACAAATATATATTCACACAATTTTAAATAAACGATCTGACTCCATTAAATCAAAGTAGTCGAGAAAGAGAGATGGTCCATATATGTATTAAATCACTGAATAAGTGAACCACTAATCATTGTATTAATACAAATTCACCGATTGTTTTAATATCAACATCAAAACGAATTTTATACGTTCATTTACAAAATGGATGTCAAACTCATTTTTAGCCTTGGGCCAGTTTCAGAGATGTAAAAGTCTTAATGGCCGCAATATATATGAATCAGATAGTAGTTTTTTCATCTCTTAACATCCTATCGTAGCAGATCAGTTAATTTTGATTTGTATCATAGTATTTATATCATTCGTAAGTTGGTTTCTCTTATGGATTTATGTTATGCAACATAAAATCATATGTTAAGCATAAAACCGAGATTTTTTGTTAAGCAACTCTGATACATTAATAGTATTCTTGCATATCAAACATATTATTTTACCTTTAATGTAACTGCAAGAATATGAGTACAGCGATTCCTTTATAACTTGAAAGTACCAATATTGGGCAACTATTTTTGATTTAGTTTTGTTACCATCTGGTTTAGATACGAAGGTTGTTCAAAAAATACTTTTATTTAAAGACAGAGGGCATTGTTAAGGTAAATTGTTGTTACTACTGGGTACTACCATTTCTTAAACGGAGGTGAATAAATTATACATCGATTCATAAGTTAATTTTGATTTGGCAATCATTTGCTGCCAAATCAAAATTTTACTGCTGTTGCGTCAAGTTGTCAACGTTGATGAGATCTGGATCCAACCATATGCATCAGAGATGAGCAAAAATAAAAAAATAAAAAAAGTTGAGTTGCTTCCGGTAAAATCTTTTCCAAAAAAATGCGAAGAGGGTCTCATCGACCGGAAAAGTTATTGAGAAGAAATTTTGATGTGTGGAAGGAATCATTATCACGAATACGAGTAACTGAGACTTAGCTGACTTGTGAGTCATGATGCTTAATAAAACCAAATCAGTTTTGATGCTGCGAACACCATCTCTTTGAATTTCGAAGGACATATTGAACGACTTTTGATAATGAATGAGCCTAAACTAGATGAATAATTTTTCACACAAAGTATTGAAAGCATTTTTTTTAAAAAAAAATGATATTTTTCTCTAATAATAACATACTAGACATAGTACAACTGCTAACATTTAAAAAAAATGTTATAATTATAAACTTTTGTTTCTTGTTTTCTTGTTTCTTGTTTTCTTCTCTTTGCGGGATGCTTAATGTGAAACACACTCAGCAAGGCAATGTTGAAGAAAATGTCATTCGAAAAAATAAGTTTATAACCATGTGTACTAGTGTACTATATTTACAATATGTGCAAATCAACTACTTGTTACAAGAAATTGTGTAATATAAAAAATATTTAAGGAAAATTTAATTTATGATTTTATCAACCAAATATCATTGGATTATTTTTTCTTACGGATATTTTGTTTCTTCTCAATCCTTAAATGGAAGGTAATATTTCTTTGACCTAATTCAAGATACCGATTGCGGAAAATAGACAAAATAATCACTTAAAAATATCTTATGTAAGAAAAAATATTACAACTCGCAAAATTTGACCTGTACAAAATGGAGACCACAGTTAAATCTTGTTTGGTGCAGCATAGCCATATCTGGCTCTTGCGCCAATAAACTTAACATTCACTCCCGCACTCACCTGTACAAAATATTTGAACATACAGAAAATCTCACAGACCACGTGATCTTGAAAATAATATTTTCCAAAAAAAAAATTCAAACTGTAACATTTAACTACCCGAAAATGGAGATACATATAGTATTCGAAAATAAAATAGGATGAAGAAAAACATATATTGTCTGTTTTTACCGGAAGTCGTGACATCATCCGAAGAAAAGATGAATCTGAATTTCATGGAATGAAAAAAATAATATGGGTGCTGCAATATTTAGGAGTAATATCATAAGTGAATGTTTTTACAAGGGGCCATAGTATCTCTAAGTGTAAACCAGAATCGCGAATTACTGAACCCCATGTTAACAACATACGATTTCATATTTGAAGCGTGCTAAATGAAAATATATATATATATATATCCATGGGCTCTTATATTTTCAAAATCTATCAGAAATATTTAACATTTTTTTTTTTTTGTTTTTTAATAATATATAAATTTTTTTTCGTTAATATTAGGAATTTAGTAAAAAGTAGAAAAGAAAAACAATCCGAATTAAAGTAAACCCTTTATGGACAATATCCTGACAATATTTTTGATGAGTTTTACTTCGATAGAATTCTCCCTTTGGAGATTATGTTGTATTTTCATTATTTATGCAACGCAGATGGAATTTTTTTTAAAAACAAATTCACCATATTATACCGATATTGAAAATAAAATGATTCAAAAGTTTTGCTTAAATTTTCTAAAGAAACTCCGTTTTGTTTCGTAACTGCTTCCAGAAAGCGCCTTAAGAAAATTCAAACTGACTCTAAGCACTTTATAGAACTAGAAGTATATTCGGAAAGTTTTATCTTGCATTATTAAATTTTTCTTTCATATTTTCTCCCTTCCACACACCTTTATTTCATCCTTTGAAAAACCGACAAGACAAAAGCGGCTTTAGGTATTAGGATTCACGTAAAAGTTTTCTCAAATACGTCTTCACATCCCAAATTATTCTTTGTTGTGCTTTATGTATGCAAATATTCTATGCTGGGTTATTTTTTTAAAGGGAAAAATTCATGAGATCTATTGAAAAAACATTGCTTTAGTAATACATTTTACTGAATTTTTGTATATGAGACTATGACAATTGTTTAAATTAAAAACATACGCCACAACAAATATAAGAGATATCTTCTATTATAAAAATATGGCAAAATAATGACAAGAAAGTAGTTTTACAGTCTTCATGGAAGGGAAAATTATAATGAAAGTTCAATTTTACGAAGGCTGGAACCAATATATAATTCTATCCACTCTAAATATAATTAAACTTCTATATCATAAACGTGAAATTATTTACAGCTGTGGTCGCTGTAGCATAGTGGAATTGGTCCTGGATTCACTTCTGGGTTTTATTTGTCAATTCATGGGATTGAGTCCTGATGCCACTACCCGTCGTGAAACGGAGCATATAAGACTTTCAAGGTTCTAAATCCTCACAGAAGAGTGGCATTGGAGTTTGTAGAGGGAGTTGCCAGCTTATGTACCATCCTCGTCAATTGATAGAGGAACAAAATTACGAAATTATTCGCCATGAGACTTCACGTTCCTTTTAAGTGCGATGTTAATAAGCAATCACATGACATTTTACTGCATAACACTATTGAGACACAACTTATACAGGGGTTGGACAAAAATATGGAAACACCTTTTAAAAAACATGTTTCTTTGCTTAATATGGTGTAGGAAACCCGTTGGCATCCAAAACAGCTTGCAGTCTTCTCGGAATGGATAAATACAGTTCCTGTATGTGTGCCAAGGGAATATTATACCATTCTTCCTGCAAAACCGTGGCAAGTTCGGAAACGATGTTGGCGATGGATAACGAGAACGCACTTTCCGTTCCAATGTAGACCACAAAGGTTCGATAATATTCAAGTCTGGTGACTGTGGTGGCCAGGGGAGATGGGACAAATCCTCCTCGTGCTCAGAAAACCAGTCCTGGACAATGTGAGCTGTGTGAACAGTGGCTTTGTCGTCTTGGAAGACACCATCACCATCGGGGAACAAAGTTTGTACCATGGGATGAACTTGATCTGCCAAAATGTTCACATAAGTCTTGGCAGTCATGTGCCCTGACATAGTTATCATGGGGCCAGCAGAGAACCACGATATGGCTGCCCAAACCATAACAGAACCCCCGCCATGTTTCACTCTTGGCAACAAGCAGTCTGTATTATAGGCTTGAGATGGCGTTCTCCAGACGTAAACTCGGCCAGAAGTGGGAAACAATGTGAAAGAAGACTCGTCAGACCATATTACACGCTTCCACTGCCCTATAGTCCAGGCTGTATGAATTAAACACCACCTTTTCCTGTTATGGGCATTAGCATCACTGATGAGTGGCTTCTCAATTGCAGCACGGCCAGAAATTTCCTGTTTATGAAGCTCCCTTCTAATTGTTTTGGTACTCACAGGGTTCTGTAACACAACATTCATTTCAGCAGTAACTTTTGCAGCTGTGGTCTTCTTATTTTTCGTCACAATTGCCCTTAATGATCGTCTGTCACGATCACTCAGCACACACTTTCGTCCGCGCTGTGATTTAGCAGATGATGTTGTTCCGCTTTTCAAATATGCGGAATAAATCTTCGATACAGTACCTCTTGAAACACTAAACACCTCGGCTACCTTGCTTACGGAAGCACCTACCATACGTGCTCCAACAATTTGCCCACTTTCGAAGTCTGTTAACTCTGACATAATGCAATGACAACCTCACATAACAGTACTCCGACAACAACTCAACTGTTTAGCACATTTACGAAGTTGTATAGGTGGCGTTAGTAGTCAAAAACGCCAGCGCCACCTACATATTTCATTAAAATCAATCTTTCTTTTCAAACATGCATTATTCAAGGTGTTTCCATATTTTTGTCCACCCCCTGTATATATATATATATATATATATATATGTGTGTGTGTGTGTGTGTGTGTAACAAATATTATTTAAATCAAACGTGTCGTTTTTTAGATGCCTGGTAATGAGACATACATTAATATAAATTCCTCCCTTCCAATCACCTTTTAGTTTCGCATTCCCGAATATAGTATACCTATTTTTACGGTAGTGAGACAATTTGACTCATAAATTGACTCCGTCGTTAGTTAGTGATGCACGTATATCAAGAAAATTATAATCAAAATTTCTTAGATCAGCAGTTTTTGTAATCACAATGTTATGAAAAGGCGTATTTCGTTTCGTGCAGTTTGGGATACTCTTGAATCACATGTCTGGAAGCTGAACAAACTTTGCAGATTCTCATTGGAGCGTAAACTTTGTACATAATAAAGCTTACTTATCTTTAACTTTCTTTCATTTTACTCATGTTGGTTTCTGGAGAACTTAATTTCTAATTTATACAAAGCATTGGTAATACAAAAATTGAGGCATAATAGAAGGTGAATACAGTAGGAACGGTAGTAGTTGTAACAATGAATGAAGTGACGCTTGCACGAAAGAGAAGGAGAACCATAGACGAAAATGAAGCGGAAGAATATGCTCCGAAAATAATACATCTATACGTTAGATTGTAACATAATGATTTAGGATATAATGGTGAATAGATTAATAACGTTTGATATTATTTAGAAGGAATAAAAATGAGTCCGGAAACTGTACAGCAAAAATAGATTTTACAAGAAAAAAATGCTTTGAATGAAGTTTAAAATAATAAATATATTACAAATATTGTATTGGATTCATGTTTTGCAAAAGTCACTTAAAATTTGCTGTATGAGTCAAAACGATTCACTGATTATACAATATTCAGGTATATTATCAACAGCCGTAAATCGTAAATACTGATTAAAATGATTGTATCATGTTTTTATGCGGAATAAAAGTTTCATAATCGAATTATTTCTCGAACACGTGAGACGAAATTAATAATTCAAATTGAAAGAATGCAAACATTTATTTTTCTGTAACGACAGTTTTAAATAAGAATTTCGACCAACCCACCTGCCATACTGTTTACGTACCATAAATATCTTTTTTTTATTTGCTTTTGTCGATATGATGTTACAAATTTAATGGTCAGCAGTGCATGTCGTTAAAGCGCTAACTATTGCAACAACAGAACAATGATTATATTCAACATTCTCAACCATTTTTTAATCTGTACTATAATAATAATTACGCAGTTAAAATTCATTTCATAAATGCTTTTGACTGATTGATTGATTGGTTTTATTGACGTCGCACTAGAAGCAACTCATTATCTATTCTTGAAAGAGACTCACGGAAAAAGAAATATTCGGAAATAATGAGCTACATGTCTTTAATGTTTTGAAAATTGTAATTCTTAGTTGTGCTGAACCAAACAACACTAACAGACATTTCTACAACACATTGAAATAATCATTTAAAATGAAAATAAATAAAATTGTATTTTAGTAAGTTTATTAACTCGCCTTCAAACGAAAGTATTAAAACTCGGTTCTAAGACTACTCAAACCCAAGAGCTAATTTTGATACCAAATGTATTGCTCTCTTTCTTTTGAAAAAGATCGAATTCTTAAAAGAAGTTTGCTTGTAAAAATAAATATTTTATAGATGCAATAATATCTTAAATTTCGTAAAAGTCACATGCTTCATTTACATTAATCGAGATACATTAGGTCATATACTAGTACCCATTCATTGGCTCAGTCGATAAATTTGAGATATGAATCGATTTATTTCATATCTCAAATTGGTATATCGATTGACACTCAGATTAAACTAAAATTTAGCCAAGTTTATATTTTGCAGTTTTGGATTGACAATTATTGAAGATTATTCTGAAATTACTACAAAATCTGTGAAACATCTAATGTCATTTGTTTCAACCTATATATGCGAAAAATCTCTCTCTTTTGTATGCTGCGACAAAAACAAAATACAGAAACGGATTGAATGCTGAAGCGGAAATAAGGTTGTATATTTCAACAGCTATTCTAAAAGTAAAAATACTTTGCAATATAAAAAACAATAATCTAAGGAAAGTCATTAAAAAAATTTCTCTTTATTAATTTGTTATAGTTTAAAAGTTTCATGCTTTTGTTTATTATTCATAGAATATATTTTCGAAAACTAAAACACGTCATTAGTGACCTTTCAATTCATTATCTGATTAATATCTTTGTATTGTATTAAAATAAAGGTACAATAACAATTTTGTAAATTTTTAGGTTAAAGTTTTGAAACCTATTTTTCTGCTCTTTGATCAAGAGGTTCCTTTAAGAAAACGGTAAGCTCAAAGGGTTCTCCAAAGTGTTAAAGAGTGAATACCTCTGCTGTATAAGAAATGGCACTTGCAGGAACCGATTTATTTCATTTTATTCATAATTCCGATGTAGAGTTTCTCAAAGCATGAGAAAGCGTTCTTTTGTGGTTTAGACTATTGAAAAAATGACTATTCTGTATCACTGAGAGCACAATTTGCTAACAGAAGCAAGCTAACAAGGACTTAGTGTCTCGACAGACTTAACACACATCCGTTTCGGCTACTTAGAGGACCTTTAGAGGCATGAAGGCTCGAACCTGCAACTCAACGAAAACCTCCGATCCCGAGACCATTACCACTAGGCTATCGTGACCACTTGATGAGTCATTTATATGGATATTAATTTTTGTGCTTTGTGATTTATTTTAAATATAAAAAGTATACATAAAGTTCATGAATAAATTCACCATCGAAATACTCAGTATATATATCCTTTATAATTTTCTATATTTTAACTTTACTATAGTTTACATAATATTTAGAGTTATAGTAAATTTTTAAAATTGTTACTAAAATATAAATGATATATTTAGACAAAATTTTTCTCCATGTTAAATGATCTTCATGAGATAAAAGTTTAATCTGCAGTTTTATGATGATAGTTTTCGTAAGATCAAAAAAGCTGGGAGAAATGTATGATCTCTGATAATGACTATCTAAGCAGGTTTTAAGAATAATAAAACAAAATCGTTTTTGTATCGAATATTATTAGTAATAATTAATACTTTACAATACTGCGGGTAACTTCAACCTACATCTTCCAGATTTCAAACAAATCAACACTAATATCTATAATTTACAGCATTACGTACATTAGGATAAATTAATATGCAGAATAAATTTTATATAAATATATCGGTTACTTATTTGTAATAGTAAGCTTTGAAGGTACCCCATCGTATTCACAATTCTTAACATTTAAATATAAAAAACAGATCATTAGAGGTAACGAAACACGAAACAGTTTTAATTCAATTCCGGTCATGTGTTACGTATGATTTTCAGAAATTACTTCCAAATCTTAAACAAGTTCATTTGCAAAATGAAATCACAAAGTAAGTATTTTACAAATACATAAAGTACTTTATTTTTATTTTTTATGTTAAGAGTTATTTTGTAATATTTAAAGAACAGAAATTTTAAGTTATGCTCAGGAGATCGTACAATTTCTTTTACTGAAAAAAAAATTACTACCACATTCAAGCAAATAATTATTCAATATTATCTAAATTAATAATTACTTAAGTGGACATGTTTATAATAAAAGGAATATATATTCTGCAATATATTGTTTTATTTAAATGAATGTATACGTTTTTATGTTTTCTGTAATGATATATATTCATGTTTAACATTTTTCTCAATACATTTATCATTTATAACTGAAGTTATTAGGGTTGTAACCTAAATTACAATAAAATGTTATTAATACCCTGTCTTTCTTATTACAAGCCTTTATTTCCGTATTGCTATAAATGTTTCTGTATTAATCAAAAATATTTTTCTACCATGCTTTTGATCTTTTATTTATTATATTTGACGTAACATAACAACATTTTTTAGAACTTGTTTGTATAAATGTAGGATTATAATAATTTGTTATACAAAAATCATTAATTCGTGGTTTTATTGTTAAACCTTTTTTTGTTAATTTATTATCTGAATTCCTTTTTTTTTATATAAAATAAATAACTATTCATGTAAAGAATGGATGTTAACAATGACTAAAAAATTTGACACGGCAAGACATTAGATTATAGTAATATATTTCACATTGTTACTGTTTAACTATTTCCATAGTATTTACGCTTTCTATAACATTTAACAAAGATATACATTTACTGTAGAATAAAATAGGGAATAAAATTGCTTAGCTCTTTTGAAATAAATATGAGAAAACTGATATTTTTTATAAACTGGTAATATGAATACCATTGCAACTGTGAATAATCAAAGCATAAATGAAAGTGCATTATTATAAGAAAACTATGATATGTAAGTCTATCAGGATTTTCTCTATGCCTTAACTTTTGTTTCTGCGTTTAAAAATAATGTATCTTAAATATTGCTAGTTTCTCAGCATCAAGATTACAAACTCTAGAAAGGGTAATGTACATCTAGTCAACTCATTGGTGAAGTTTAATAGCGCAAGAGAACAAAATATGGTTATGCTGCGCCACATAAGGTAACAGTGATCCAGACGTTTGAAAAATAGAGAAGAGACAAAAATTGGTTGACAAGGAGAGTCGAAAATCGAGTAGGATCACAAGAATATCCTGGGTGTGCATTCCTCGTGTTAACTAAAGAGATTTAACCACGTGGTGAAAATAAATATATCTAAGGTGGCTCAGATTAGTGAGACCTGAGAAGGTAACCCTGAACAAGTTAAACCGCCTGAGATTAAACTCGAGATCATATGTCAATGTTGGGTTGGAAATAACACGGACATGCTGTAGTGTAGGCAGAGGAGACAAAAAAAAGAATAGGACACGGCATGAGTTAAAATGCAATTTATTATTCAATGAACCTAAACAAAAATAACATGATGAACTACATACAAGTCAAAAGAAGTGTTCAAATTGACGTCCACGAGCTGCGATGCAGGCCTCACATCTTTTGTACAAGAAAGGCCAGACATTTCAGGCGAGCCTTAGACTTCCTTAGTAGCTACTTCAATACGTGCAAAAAGGATCGCTGCGCTGTCAAAGGGGTAGGAAAATGTTATACAACAGTAATTTGATACACATTTAGAAAAAATTGTCAAGGCATAATAGGGCTTCTGATCGAGAAGGGCACAACACCCTATTCATTGTTTGCCAAATGTATCGCTTCTGTGCCTATGAATGTCGCTGCTATATTAGGGGATGGCTCTATCATGCTGGTACTATATTGAAGGTCGCATTCATGCAGAAAAGTTTATTAAGGAAGAGAATGAAGTTATCCAGGAAGAGAGGACAGTTTGGATTGCTCAGACAATCATGCAGCATGCACGGTCTGATAAAGTGAATCCTCATAAGAAGTGAATGATAAATCTTTGCAAGAACGCTCGGTTATCCTGTACACATGCAACGCATCGACCGCGTTTGGTAAACATGTTCGACCTAGTATTTCTATGTGATTCCTAATCATTTAGGTGTGATTGTTTTTAGATGATTGTGATTGTACTCTCTTTCTTAAGCAACATGAGGGATATCAAAAAAGTAATTTTGAAACTCGGTTAAATAACGAGAACGACTCCTGGGTTGGTATCTTTTTCTCCGAATTTCCACACCAAACCTTTGGGGAAACTTATGACCTCAACAAAATTTAACGTGCATCAGTCCCGCTATACAGTGAATCTTAAGTGGCAACATGGGCTCAATCCAATGACTCGACGAAACCAACCCATACCCCGAGTCCTCGACCATAACTTAGGCTACAACGACCACAGTCATCTAGATGTATTCTACCTCTCCTAGAAGTTTATAACACTAGTTCTAAGACACCCTGAGTATGCATTATTTTATATAAGTCGTAATCCTAAGGATGAAACCTAATTTTAAAACAAACCAGTAGTTCTATTGTCATCTTTCGAAATATTTTTTTTAAAAATATTCATTAAAATAAATCCTTATGTGTGGTTATACTAATTTTCACTAATAGAAAAATGTATTGTGAACATATTAAAATATAGCACAATAAAATTAGTCACGACAACCAGAACATTAAAAAAATTATACTTAAATCTACATTCATTGAGTTTATTTGCATTAAATAGCATAATAAGAAATTTCACTTTAAATCATATGAGTGTTTGTTCTCAATATTTCTAAAAACACTTAAATGAGGTTTCTATGAACTGTTTGGTTATTTCAGCATCCATTAACGTATATTATATATTACACAATAATACTCAGACACTCATTGATGTTTTACTTTTTGCAAGGGGTGAACTGCTGATTATTTAATGTTTACTGCATGAAATCGAGGTTCTTTTTCCTCTGTCAAAGGAAAAAGGACTAATATCTCAAAAATGATTTTAAACGGCATTCGATCTTTTACCATCAATACTAAAACTTAAGAAAAACATATTACTCAACTATTTTAGAGTTGAAAAAGAACTTATCATGTTTTTATCAATCGCTTTAAATTTAAACACAAAGAAAGAGACGAAAGAGGGATTTGAATCAATTTGTAGAATATATCAATATTATTCCGAATTTTTTAAGCTTGTATGATTTGTAAGTATCTCTTTATTTTGCAATTAATATTAAAATTATTAATAATAATCTATAGGTATATTAATTGAAATATAAATTGTCACATTGAACAGAAAATACTTTAATGTCCGGTATACTTATAGATAGATTACATTATATATATATATACACACACATATATATATATATATATATATATATACTCATTGCTATGAAAATTTGCTCATTAAGAAAAAGTAGGGAAATTTGTATTTATTGTAGGGAAAATTACAAATGAATGGATGTTTCAGAACACAGTCTGGGCGAGCATCGTCTTATTAAAAAGCGGCTCCTCAGGAAATCCCTGCCAAAAGTTTCAACACATGTGACTGAAGAATGTCCCAAACGAACCTCTGGATTGTCATTGTGCCGTGGATCAGTATAAGGGATGACCGTGTGTCGTATGTGTGACCCCCATACCATCACACAAGTTTTGGGAGCGTTGTGCGGCTGTATAGCGAATCCAGGATTGATACATTCCCCATTGAGCCTCGACGCACATACACAATTGTCCTCACGGGCCACATTTAATCTAAATTCGTCATTAGATATGTTCTGATTCCATTTGGCTTCAGTTTCAGTCCAATACCTTCGAATTCGACTCCACCTCAAACGGGGCAACGGTGAGTGGGCGCTAATGACAGTACACGTAATGGTTGCCTTGTTAGTAGCTGTCTTTCACCTAGGCGCCTTGCTATGGTACGAACGGACACATTGGCCCTAAGGTTCTGCCTGTGTATAGATGGTGAATAACGAGACATTCATATTTGTGCGCACGTGTCACATGATGTGACGGTCTTCTCGACTATTGGTCCGTCGAGGGCGTCCTGAACCTGTTCGACGCGTGATAGACCTCTATCTTGTCCACTCTCCCCAATACTTCCTCACAGTTAAGACATAATCGCCTGGGGGACGTTTTATTCTTCAAGATGAACACTCGGAATCTATAATCCGTATGATTCTTCCTCTCTCTCTTCTCTGACAGCCCCTCATATTGCCTGTGATGGCTCCGTAATATGATATATGATTATAAAGTATCCCGCAGCAAAAAATTGAACACTCGCAAACAAAAAAATCTCTGCAAACACGTTTTATAATCCAAGAAGAAAGAAATCTAACGCCCTTTAATGGTATTATGCAATGCGCAATCACGTTGCCTTTCTAATCATTTACATATCTATCTGTCATGTACCTTCATGCTAAGTTTCGTAACCATTTCTACTCTTACTTCTTCGTGAGCAAATTTTAATGGCAATGAGTATATATATATATATATATATATATATATATGTGTGTGTGTGTGTGTGAGTGAGTGTGTGTATGTATTTACTGTACACACATAAAGTTAATTAATACATAAAGAAGCACAAAAAAATTTCGAAGGTAAATTATTAAATAAATATCTTACTATCAAAACCTAAAATATTTTTTTAAAGTAAAAATAGTACAAGTTAAAGATAGGTTCTATAAAATATTCAACACCGACTAAAAATATTATATGCCGGAATGTTAAGGGGGAAAAACTACACAAATGGTCCTCAAAAGCTTAGAGAAAAAAACTGAATGATTATAAATTAAACCAAAAGGAAGAAAGCCAGAAAAATAAAAATAAAAAGGAAAAAGAGAAAAAAAAATAAAAGAAAGATTCGGAAAAATGGAAAATAAAATAACAAAATGTAAATTAAGTAAAGCATAAACAAATGGTGAAATATAGAATGTAAGAGAAAAAGAAAAGAAAATGAGGGTGAAAATAGAAATAAATACAAAAAAGTGTGGCTATTGAAAACGTGACTGACAAGGTAAAAAACTTTATTTTGATTTAATACATTTTTACTTATCATCACCTTCAATATCATCCCTCCTTTATTTCTACAACGCTCCATGCGAATGCTCCATTGTTCGAATCAGTGCTGGAAGCCTTCTTTCAGTGCTTCTTTAGGATGCGTACCGATTTCCATCTCACAGCTTCACCGGATTCAAATATTGTTCCTTGTAATGAAGATTTCTCCTTAGGAAACAGATAGAAGCTACACGCAGCAAAATCTCGCGAATTAGGTGGATGGTCTAATACTGAGATGCTGTATTTGCCTTTTACGCATCTTGACAGACATTGTTGAAGGGGATAACCTTCCATAATTCGGTTCGTTTTCTTCTAATTCCTTCGCGGAGTTCAGCAAAAACAAGATGGTAGTAATGTTGGTAAATAGTTTGACCTTCTGGAACCCAGTGAAGATACACAATCCTTTGAAAATTATGTCATTCATACACACAAATATACGATGCAGAAATATTATTTAATTACTTATTTTTATTCAAAATAATAACACGGTACTTTTTCATGCCAGTTGAAAATTTATCATCTGATGTTATATAACACGAATCAGGTATACAATGATAACTTTATAATCGTGTCCTGGATATTAACATTTGCTAGTCACAGTCTTCATGTTTTGTCTCAAGATCAAGTTATACTGGCTGTGCTGCATTATGCGAATTTGGAGTCTATGATACCCAATAAACGAAGTTCAGTTGATTAAAAGGGTGAAAAAGGAAGTATGATCTTTCTCAACATTTAGATTATTGTAAATAGTAGAGGTATTTGAAGAAACAGGCTCAGCTCAAGATATGTCAGGCAGTGAGGGACCAGCAAATTCCTGTATAAGAGCAATAATCATAGAGTAATATATAGATAACGAGTTGCAGTCATCATCGCATTTGGTATTAGAATGTTGTGGTGAAAAAATTTCCCATCACCAGCAGTAAATCATGTTACGTAATATTTCTCGCTTCATAATTGTTACCTATATTTTTCCCCCTCCCTCCCATTCGCAGAAGCAACACAACATTATCTACTACCGAAAATTTAGAACTAAATCTTAATCATATCCTACAATTATCTCGTACCACGGTGAAATTTGTTAATTGAATGTCTATCTGACCCTATAGATTCCTTTTTATAATTCCACAACTAGCTTTCAAAACACCCTTTACTCGTATGTTTGTGAGATTGCGATCATCTTCTAGCATAATCATCACATTAGTACTTTCATTCGCTTCAAACCATCTGAACAAGTTTAGTAAATATTTTATCTTATTAAGTATCCATCTTTCATAATGATCAGTCCAAATAGTAACTGTTTAACTTCCTTAGCATCATACGATATAGATGAAAAAATTAGTTATCGAATAAAATTGCAAGAGAATTTTTAGAACATTTGCTATTAAGTTAATATATAATAGTCAGACAAGTTTTCCATAAAATGGAAATAGATAGGTACTTTGATATATATATATGTAGAAATTGGGGTGAAGGAGATTGTTCATCCCGAATCTACGATAGTTTGCTCTTACGCAATGGGCTGGTTGTCTAGGGGGGTAATTTCGGATTCCATGTAATGTTGTTGATGATATTCAAGGATGAAGCTTGCAGTAGATTTACTTGTTTATTAGGAGAGATGATGAAGAATGAAAAGTGTTTACACTATGATATATATACAGTTAATAAACAGTTCTTCCGAGACGGATAGATGGCTGCCTCATTTAACCCATATTATCGATGGACGTTGGAACGCGCTCGGGCGTGGAAGTTTACTTCCGACGCGGGTAGCGAAGGAGAAGAGAAGCGGAGAAAGTGGCGGCAAAAAAGAGCGCGAAAACGAGCGTCACTTAGTTTTATTCTCGAATAGATGGCGCTACATGAGCTTATCACATGACTCTTGAATTGTGGCGACATCTATTGAGTATCGGAGGAACTGGTTTTACAGTAGATTGAAAAAATAAAATTAATTGCTTAATAACAATTGGATGGAAAATCCTACAGAGTTCGACCCCTCCAAATAGAGCTGGCCTCCAGCTGTACTGGAATTTTCAAAACTTCACTAATTATACTTTATACTTTTCAAAATAACTTAATAACACAAAAAAAAATAATAACACAATAATAGTAAAAAATGAATTTCAAAACCTTTCAATATTCTACATGGAGCAAAATATGTAGTCAGTTTTTTCTTATCACTTCATAATATAGGAATGATAAAAATTCTGATATAAAGCAGCATAAAATGTAAAAAAGCATATATAAAAAATGTAAATAACACAAGATAATATCTAGTACATAAAAAAAATAATACAGCATGAAATTAAATCAAACGAATTTCACCAAATAATAACTATATTTGATATTTAAATGGTGTTGATAGAAAAATGTTTTATCATGTCAGCAGAGGTGGTGGTAGAGTTCGGTCCTTCGTGATGACCAACCTTTTCTACTACATATCTGTCGCGAGGGTTGACTTTGGTGATTTTATATGGTCCTAAGAATTTCGGTCTTAGTTTTAGTCCAATTCCAAATTGAGTTCTTTGGATGGCTACCAGATCACCTTTTTTGTATTCCGGAGCTTTCTTTCGTTTCTTGTTGTAAGTTCTCCGATTTTCGTATTGTATTTTTTCTATGTTCTTCTTAGCGTCTTTTCTTAAGAATTCTCGTTGTTCGTGTATTTCTTCGAACAATTCTTCGAGGAGCAAGTCTTTAATTCTGACATCTTCTTTGTTTCTCATTCTAGTACCAATCAAAAGTTCGAATGGTGACCATTTTGTGCTTCGACAGGTTGTGCTGTTAAGGATTCTCTGAAGTCTATCAATATACTTGTACCATTTAGTAGAGTCATTTAAAGTTAGTTTAGTTAAAACTGGGATGAGTGTACGGTGGATTCTTTCAACTTGTCCATTTCCTCGTGGTACACCCGTGGCAATTTGTAGATGTTGAATACCTTCTTCTGTGCAATAATCACTGAACACTTTCGAAGTAAACGCTGATCCTCTATCTGATATGATTCTAACGGGGTTTCCAAAGGTTTTTTGTTGTAGTTTTAGTTTCTCTAGAGCATTTTCAGATGACACAGTTTTTACAGGGTACAACCAAGTGAATTTCGTAAAAGCATCTATAACAGTGAAAATGTGTTGATAATTCTTATTTGTTGATGGTAACGGTCCTATGAAATCGATATGGTATGTGCTTAAAGGGTTGTCTTCTTTTGGAATAGGATTTTAAAAACATTCCTTTTTGCCACTCTTTCTATTAGCTAAGATACATGGTACACAATTTATTATTACGTTCTTCACTAACTTCGTTAAATTTGGAATAAAAAATTCTTGTTTGACAATCTCTTCTGTTTTTGCTACTGAAAAATGACCATTTTCGTGAGCTAATTTAATTAATTCAATTTGCATGTCTTTGGGAGCTACTATCAATTCTCTACCGTTTGAGTATTTGTAAAATATTCCATTTCTTTCAAAAAAGTCTTCTGAATCTTGCTTTTCTAATATCGACTTCAATGTTAAAATGTTTTCGTCTTCTTCTTGGGCTTTCTTTAATTTCGCTGTTAGAGTGTCACTGCTGATTATCATGACAGGATGTCTACTCAAAGCATCTACGTGTTGCATTCTAGTTCCTGTTCGATGTTCTATTTCGTAGTCGAATTCTTCTAATTGAAGAGCCCATCTGGCTATACGTGTAATCAAATCTTTTTTATGCATGGTCTTTTGGAACGCAGAGCAATCTGTGACTATTTTGAAATGCTGACCTAAGAGGTATACTCGAAACTTCTTTAATGCAGTTATGATTGCGAGAACTTCTAATTCATAACTATCAAACTTCTCTTCAGCTGGACTTGTTTTCTTCGACATATAATAAATAGGATGTAATTTGCCATCGTCGGCTTCTTGCAATAAAACTGCTCCGTAGCCTAGTTTACTTGCGTCTGTGTGTAATTCTGTTCTTTTTCCATACTTGTAAATGTGTAAGACTGGACTTTCAGACAATACTTCCCTTAACTTTTCGAAGGCTTCTTTCTGTTGTGTTCCAAAAACAAACGGATTTTCTTTCCTTGTGAGGTCGCTTAACGGTTTTGCAATTTTCGAGTAATCTTTGACATATTTTCTGAAATATCCTGTTAATCCTAGAAAACTTTGTACATTCTTTACGGTCGTTGGTTCTGGAAATTTTGCAACTGCTAATGTCTTTGCAACTGAGGGCTTGATGATTCCATTCTCTACTATGTGACCTAAAAATTCAACCTTTCGCATTAGGAACTGACACTTCTTGAATTTTATCTCTAGACCATATTTCTTTGCAACTTCGAATACAATTTTAAGTTTTTGGAGTCCTTCTCTTTCATCTTTTGCTGGAACGATAAGATCATCCATATAGCTTACTAAAATTCTTTTACGTGTAAGGTCTCTGAATATGATTGTGACAAATCTCTGAAAAACACCTGGGCTCGTGCTTAACCCAAAAGGAACTTTATTGAACTCGAACTGTCCATCTGGAACGAAAAAAGACGTGAATTTTCTGCAATCTTCATCAACGCTGACGTGGAAAAATCCGTTTCGTAAATCTAACGTGGAGTAAACTTTTGCTTCTTGTAGTGTATCTAAAACATCTTCGATGAGAGGTAAAGGAAATTTATCTTTCACTAGCTTCTGGTTCAGTTTTCGGTAATCGATGCACATTCTCGAAGGTCCATCTTTCTTTTTGACCATTACGACTGGACTGGCGTACTCTGATGAGCTTGGGCGTATGATGCCTTCTTTGAGCCATTCTTCTATTTGTTTGTTTACTTCTTCTCTTTCCGTGAATGCTAATCGGCGTGGCGATTGACAAACTGGTTTATCATCTTTTAAAATAATTCGCATGGTAACATCGGTGCTTGCCGTCTTTTCAGGCTTGTAGCTTTCTATCATTTCCGTAAGTTCTTTTTTGATCTCAGGATCTCCTATGTGATTCAGTTCTACTTTTTCGACGTTTTCCGCTAGTATCTGCATTAAGAATGCTTGATTTTCATATTTAACAAATTCTACACCATTCTTCGTGAAGTTGACTGATGCTTGTTCTAAAATATCTGAACCTATGACTGCTTCGAACTTTAGTTTTGCTGTAGGTACTACATGCCAAGTTAGTGAATAGTTTTCTTCATCTATCTGAAATTCTTGTTCGAAAGATCCCATCGTAGTGACTTGAGCATCACCTATGCCTGTTAAGACAATTTTGTTCTTCGCTAGTTTCGCTGTATCGATGATTCTTCTGCTGGTATTTTCTCGTAATAGACTGACGATACTTCCGGTGTCGATAAGCGCAGTAATTTTCTTGTTTCCAAACATTATTTCCTTGTTGCGTAGATTTTCTTGATTGATAGTGGCACATGTTGCCGTAGGCTTGCTTGTTTCTCTCGTGAAATTCGTAGTTCTCTTCGGCTGGCTTGTATTTAGCTCTTTCGCTGAATCGTTGAATCTTCTAAACCTGGAGTAATTCGTTTGAGCGTGATTAGAAACATTTGAATTCGAATACCTTTCTCTGCCGTTAATTCGATTTTCGATCCGTCGATTTGAGTTTACGTGATTTCCTTCATGACTTCTGTGACTAGCGGATTGAGCATCGTGATGTCGATTGTAACTAGTGCTTGCTGCAACTTTCCCACCTGATCTATCCTGCTCGAACTTTCGTGGCGATTCAAACTGACGAAATTTTTCTGAAGCTCTGAAATCTTGTTTTCCCCTAAAATGCGTATTAACTGGCTTTTGACTTAATGTTCTCCTGACGTCTTCATACTCTTCGAACTTTTCTGCTAATTCGGCTGGCGAATTTATCGTTGTCCATTCGTCTAGAAAATGTTGCTTAAAGTCTGTAGGAGCTCTACGTTTCATTTGATCTGAGATGATCAGTTTCCTTAATTCTTCAAAAGATTCGATTTTTAACCCTGATGTCCATCCATCAAAATATGTTGCAAGTTCGTGATAAAAATCGGTCCAAGTGTGGCTATAAACTTTTTGATGCGTGGTAAATAACTGGCGAAACTTTTCTGGCGTTAATTTAAATCTTTTAAGCAGAAGTTCTTTTACATGGTCGTAGTCGTTTGCTATCTCCTCTGGTTCACGTGCAATTATGTGAGAAATTTCGGACGGTAAGAGTCCTAAAAGATATGAAACCCAATGTTCTTTGGAAATTGTTAATCGTTGCACTTGACGTTCGAATAAGACTAAATATAAGCTAATATCTTCTTTAACTTCATATTTATGGAGAAATTTGGATATTTCCTTGCCTAGTAATTTCGAATGGTCGGTTTCGTCAACCGTTGAGTATAATTTGAGTTCATTCTCTAATTTTAATCGCTCTAGCTCAATTTCATGTTGATCTTGTCGTCGTTTCTCTTCTATAGCAAGGGTTTCCAGACGCAACTTTTCTTCAAATTCTTGTTTTCGTTGTGCTTCGGCAAGTGTTTCAAGGCGCAATGTTTCTTCTTTTTCTTTTCGTTGCTCTATTATACTCGTAAACAAATTTTTAGTGAATTCCTCATCATATTCAGTATCTTTAGTGATTAAGTCCCTTAATTTCTTAACTGTCATTGAAGAATCAGGCTTTAGATCTAATTCTTTCGCTAGGATAAATATATCTTCCCGACGTCCTTTAGTGAGGTACGACATTTTAAAATTAATATGAGAATAGTTAAATAGAATCAATAAATTTGAAAATTTATACTCTAATCGTTTTTGCGTAATAACAACAAAAGTGATTTTAAAATGAAACACGCTTATTATGGTGAATATCGCTTAATTAATTTTCTTAAATAAATGTATGTGTATCAAAATATATATCGAACACAATTAATGCAAGGATATTTGAAATAAATTGTGAAAATAATATTGCAATATAATTTGTTAAAGTACACCTTTTTTTTTAAAAAAAAAAAAGAATTATTTATCATATCAATCTGAAATCCCTTAGTTAAAATTTTCCACAGAACTAAAACTAAACATTGTGAAAGAATATAAGTAATTCAATTAGAACCCCAAAAAAATATTCAGACATACAGTGAAATAATCATAGAATAAAAAATAACAAAATCATCTATTTTGAGAATACACTTTCAATTCGCTTGATTTAGAATTCAAGAATCTGCCAAACCTATTTTTAAAAGTAATAAGTTATCATTCATTGAGATGGTGAAATAAAGCAGCAGACATGTTATGGGAAAGGGGAGATCTGTTGAAATGTTTACGATTTTGAAAGAGGAAGTCTAATTACTTATGCATTTATTCGTTTCTGCGATGAGAGCTCTGACTGATTTGATATGGCATATCAATTCACACACACAATAATAATAAAAAAAAACACTCTTAGATTTTGAACTTAAGATGACAATTTGAAAATATATATATATAAATGCACTTAGAAAATGATACGTTTAATTTACTTTTTCTTCAGATATTTCTTCTTATAATTAAAAAAAACATTACATGATGACACTTCATTAGAATTAGATGATTGTCCGAAAAAATAAATGTTTTACAGTACCTGGAATCTTGCGGTGAAACTTGCACATTAATATACGCTGGATTTTATATATATATTTTAAAACAACGCTCTTACAGCAATCGACGGCATTTATAAAGAGCTTAAACTAAACACACATTTAGATTATCACTAGCACAAATAAATACTTGATACGAAGAAGCATTTGATGATAGAAAAACTGAGGTTCTACTTGCAGGCGGGACACACTCGTCGTCGTAGAAAACTAATCGTGGAAATGGATGAGGCACACATTTTCCTTGTAGTATATCCGTTATCGTTGTACACTGGCTATTTTTGCTGTAGAGGCATACGTTGTCACTGAACACTGGCTATTCTTCTTGTAGAAGATACGTCGTCGCTGGACACTGGCTATTCGTGATTTTGAAGGAATCACTGCCGGAGCCGCCATAAATTTTGAAGTAATCCCGGACGAAATCCCCATAAATTTTGTAGAAATTGGGGTGAAGGAGATTGTTCATCCCGAATCTACGATAGTTTGCTCTTACGCAATGGGCTGGTTGTCTAGGGGGGTAATTTCGGATTCCATGTAATGTTGTTGATGATATTCAAGGATGAAGCTTGCAGTAGCTTTACTTGTTTATTAGGAGAGATGATGAAGAATGAAAAGTGTTTACACTATGATATATATACAGGTAATAAACAGTTCTTCCGAGACGGATAGATGGCTGCCTCATTTAACCCATATTATCGATGGACGTTGGAACGCGCTCGGGCGTGGAAGTTTACTTCCGACGCGGGTAGCGAAGGAGAAGAGAAGCGGAGAAAGTGGCGGCAAAAAAGAGCGCGAAAACGAGCGTCACTTAGTTTTATTCTCGGATAGATGGCGCTACATGAGCTTATCACATGACTCTTGAATTGTGGCGACATCTATTGAGTATCGGAGGAACTGGTTTTACAGTAGATTGAAAAAATAAAATTAATTGCTTAATAACAATTGGATGGAAAATCCTACATATATATATATATATATATATATATATATATATATATATATAAATTGGTGGGTGTGATTTTTTTAATAATACTTTGTATACAATATTGATATGTTACTAATTGTATTATACAATTTAAAAACATGATATTCTGTCATTGTGTCTCAAATTTCCCAGTTGTACGAATGTTTAAATGATATTAATATTATAGATAAAATTCATATGCTATAAATATTGTAGATATAATCTCGTTTTTAACCTCTCTTGGACCTTGCAACAATTTTCAGATGTATTTCCTCCTAAAATTGGAGATCAGAAGGACCTGCTGAATATTAAGCACTCAGTTTAAGAAAGATCGAACTGTCCAATCAGAAGAAAGAATCTAATTGTCTCACAATCCTTCAATAGAAACTGAATTCAAAACGATTCTCTGAGAGATGACAATACCCCGAAACGACTTCCCCAAGAGATCAAATAAAAATACCATTTAGTTTCCAGTTTGCATACAAACTCTATCAAAAAGACATTAACGGTTTCATAATCCGATTAAACTGTCCCAAAAGATTTTCGAACGGAACTTCATCATCCCCTCTCAAATCGTTTGGCACCTTTTTCTCTCTTAACTCACTCCTTAAGAGAATCGCATTAAGAAAATCTCGGAGCAAGAAAGGAAAGTAAGAATCTTTTTAGGATGAATAAATGTTCCATATATGGAATATTCCACATGAGAAAGTGAGACTTTCATGGATAAAGTACTGCTTGAAAATATTTTCATTTTTATTTTACTTCATTCATAATCCCAAGAAAAATTTTCTAAATGCATGAGAAACATTTATACATGTTTAGGTCGTTGTAATTAAAAGAAATCCTCAGTCCATAACAGTGGAGATTAAAAATATCGAAACTAAGTTAAGACTGGAATATGTGGGATCGATATTTGTATGTCACCTTTTGAAACATAACAATTTTAATTCTCTCCAGTATCTAACAAAGTACAATGTTCTATATTCTAAAGGGAATTCTTGACATTTTCAAAGGTTTTATTCTTTATTTAATGCAGTTTTTATTTATTGTAAGTTTCAAAATAAATGACATTTTGTTACAAAAGCTATAAAGCAAAAATAGAGAGGTTTCAAGGTATGTATTAAATCATAGAATGTTTTCTCTCTCTCTGAGCTAAAAACATTTTAATATAATTTCTAAAACTTGAGAAGCGAATAAATAACAACAGAAAAATATGTTCTCGAAACTGGAGGTGAATTATAAATTTATTTTTATATATATAAACTCCCAAATATCTTATAAATATAAATCTCTTCAAAAATTGAAAATAAATGTGATAAAATACTTACACCCAATTGAGGATTAGTTTCGAAAAATTTTGTTGCTGAAAATGAATTTTAAAAAATGTATACCATTATTCATTTACTGAATTTTGTATGTATTAATATCTTCATCTGTAGAATCTTTGATATTTAATAAACTAAAGAATTATTAAAGAGGAAAATAGAACGTTTTATGCTTAATAAGCAAAATAAAGTAATTTAATAAATAAATATAAATTGTTCCGGTTCTGTTTATAAATTTTTGATTATACATCAACAAACTGAGTTTTCTGATTACTGTAATGATGAAACTTTTATAATTACATGTTAAAAACAATTTACATCCAATTTTTTTTTAAAAAAGTACTATTAAAATTACTAATTGTTTTCGACTTATTGAAAAATAATAATTTAGAAAATAAACTTGTACCTAGTAAAATAAAATTCTATTTTTCAGAGATCGAGAAAGCAATTGCTTTAATATAAACTATTTTTATAAGTCATATTTTATGTTTTAACCGTATAAATACTGTTTATATAATGCAGAGGAAAAAATGAGTTTATTTCCTCTCATTTAAAGCTTTTTAATAATATAGTGAAAAGTATAAAAACAAACCTACGAAAAATATAATTATAACAAATTTCAAATAAAAAGATCATTGTTAGATATGATAAATATCGATGAACTGTTTATAAAAGTAATTACATTGGATTAAATGTAAGATATAGCAAAATGTGAATTAAAATAAGGTAAGATAGGATAACATATAAAGCGCATTAAATAAACAATTCTAAAAACAAAAATTCTGAGGCTTTTTGATATCCTAGTTTATGAGTAGTTTTAAAATTTAAACCAATAATGGATTTTATTTTCTCTTTTTCATGAGTTTCATCAGTTTATTTATTGAATATTCCTTTAAAATTATTTCTAACAAAAAATTTATAATATGGGATAAGAGATTTATCAGGAAATATATTGTTAATAATATCCCATAAAATCATTATTTTTTACTTCATATAAATTTAAAATAAAGCAGTTATGTTGATAGATTTGTGTTACGAGTATTGTTTTCAAAAATTATAGTCCTTAATATAGCATTAATTTATCTCTATGGAATATTTATGCACAATCCCATACGGTCAAAGGAGGATCCATGTCTACAGTATACTTGTTTTTTGAAGAAATCACTCCCCTCTTTTCTTTCGAAATAAACTCAATTTGATCTTTTCTTTTTAAAAAAATTCAATATCCTCTTTCTTTTAAAGAAATCTACTTATTCTTACGCGTCATTCCTAACATGATAAATATGATGCAAATCTGATACTTATAATTAACTTAAAAGGCGCATCAAATTTAAAGTTAACACAAAAAGAAACTTCTCAATTTAAATGTTTTAGTTTCTAAGCAATGTTTATTTCTAATAAGTCAAACAGAAATCAAAGGTATAACATAAAACGTAAACATGAAAGGTATTGCATTATCATAATAATAGGAGCAATAATTTCATTCTTTGGGCTTAATCTTAACGAAAATATTTTTAGAATGATTAACCTGATTGGATTCTTAAGTCTCTGTTAAAATAAATGAGGAAAATGTTTTGTTCATATTTTTATTCGCCTCTTACATTGATATTGAAATTGAGAAATATGATTTTTGTGATTTAAATACATTGAAATACGCCATAATTCATAATGCTACTTTTGTCATATCGCCATATATGGAAACGTTTGTTAAGAATTATGTCATATTTGCTAACACAAAACTCAAGTTAATAGGTACATTGAAAATTTATGTCAGAAATTGTTGCGATTATATTGTTTCAAATTTGAATAAAAGAGTATGAAATGAAATAATTTTTGAAATTTAGTTTTTGAATCATGCATTGATACTGATTAGTTTGTTGACATTGACGAACTACGTACATTGTTAATTTTGTTTCTGAATACGCCTTAGATCCTATTTCAGTCTACGCTTGGGCATTGTAAAAGAAATGGTTAAAGAAGAACGATAGATATGCTAAATTGGCAACGATTTTAATGCGAACATCTTTGGCACTAATTTAACGCGGTTTTGCGTTTAGCCTGATTTTTTGTCTCCAATGTTTGATTTGATTGTTTATTAAAGACTCACCTAGAAGCAACACGAGGGCAATAAGCAAACGATCCTTGTAATTTTGACTCTCCGTCAAATAACGAGGACAATACCCAAGAAAGTACTCCCTCTCTAATCTTTCACACCTCACCAAAGGATGACTTGAGACTTCGACCAGAGATTTAACATGCTAAATGATTTGTCTTTTTAATAATATCGTACTTTATTCCACGACTCGTCGAAAACAATACCGGCCGACACTAACTAATACTATCACCATTAAGTTACCGCGTCAGCTTCCGTCGCCATAGTGTGCGCTAAAATAAAATATAACTAATAAAAATAAAATAAAAATATTTTTTCGATTGTAATTTGAACATTATTTTTAAATAGAAATCTCATAAGCATGTTTACAACAATTATTGTGATAATTATTTTCAATGTGTTATTTTAATGATTTTTTCATGAATCTTTCAATTAAAAATAGTTTTCTTCTTACCAAAGAGCGTTCTATTTGAATAACTTATCAATAATATTTGACTAAAACTTATTTTAAACAACAAATATGAAAATAAATGAGTAATTAAAATTATTTTCAATCTTGGGTTAATACAATTGACAAAAATTAAAATAAAAAAATCTAAAGACCTTCTTACGTCTCATAGATAAATATATCTCAAAATATCCACTCTCTCTAAAATGTATCTTAAACAATATATATATTAGAATTTATAATGATATAATGAGTAAATTTCAGCAAGTGGGTGTGAAACAGAAAGATCTTTTAAATCCATCTTCCCCTAATTTATTAGTAAGGCGAAAAGAAGGGGATATGTATACTCAAAATTTTGTTGCGCAACTGAATATTTTTTAAATATCTTGCACACAGAATTGTGCAAGTAACAGGAAATTATTGCAATAATATTCATAAAAATCAACAGTTGTAATCTTGCTGACCAGTTATTATGATGAACATCACAATGTGATTATAATATATGGCTCATATTGGAAGAAAACAATTTGATAATGTAATCATTTTTCATTTTGTCAGGCGAAATGTATTGGAAATTTTCAATAAACCTTAAAATTCTTAAAACCACTCATTTAACGTTTTGTAATCCATTTCCATCAATAAATATATAGTCACTTTACTGAATAAACTAGTATAAATAAACAAAAATGACAGATTTATATGATGGTATTATTTACTATTCTGTCCTTTACATTAATTATTTAACCTGTAGTTAATAGGAACACATATTATAATTAGTCATCCTCTTCCCATTTCAGATTTTGTTTTCAAAACTTAGATTTATTTTTGTATAGCTAAGCAGTAGAAGGTATGGAGACATTTTAAAAGGGTAATATAGCATTGCAGCAGTACTACAAGACAGATTCAACAATAAATCACAATACTGGTATGATTAGGATCTTATATTATAATAAGAGAATAGCCTTTTTGACATATGTCAGCGATAAAGCTTCTTTCAAGATTGATTTCATTGTAAGTTATGCTGCTAATTTCTTAACTAACATATATCATACAGCAAAACAATCCTTTCTATTATCAGAAAATACTAATGATAGAAATAGAATACCTTCTCACCCTTTCCATTAATTCTGATTTTTAAGAAAACTCCAAAACTTCGAATAATTCACATAGCAACAGTCATGCTAATTTGAAAACGAATCATTTTTTTAAAAACAATCTCAAATATATAGATCTTGTATTTGTATTTATATTTTTAAAATGAAACGAGAAAGGGTTAGTTTATTTCATCCATGTTTTTGATTTAATTTAAAAGAAAGTGCTTTGAAACCTACATTTCTTATAGATTGATTAAAAAGAATAAAATTTAACACAAACTGAAACAGAAGCATAAACTAATTCCAATCCCTCTAAAACATATAGAAGAATAAACACGGTAGGACGAGCATGTAGTTTGCCCACCTAGCAATAGTTATTTATCGCCAAACCGTTTGGCTGTATTGTTTCTCGCCAAGAGAGCTGTATAATTGAGGATTTGGATATACACACCCGGGATACCCTAAAAATTATTCTATACTTTCAAACCTTCTTCTTGTCAACCACGTTTTACCTTTCTTCTATTTTTCTTCTATCTAGATCACAGAAGGCATTGTTTGACTCAGCATAGATCTTGGCTCTACAAATTTGACCCATATGCCAATAAACTACTACAACTTTCGCTTCTGAGAATGCAGGAAACCTAGGTCCTCCAAACGGAATAAAAAATTTATTTCTTCTAATCACTTTGCGTATGATGATAAAAGAATCATTATATTTAAAATGAATTTCAAAATAATTCCATGTATTTTCTATTTCATTCAAAGATTTCAATCTAGGCATCTGAACGCTGTAACACTTTGATCTCAAAAACAGAATTAAAAAATTCGTATCTTCCAATATGTTCGTGCAGGATACAAAGGGGTTCGTTATATTTCTCCCATAGGATTTATAAACTATGGCTTATTTATTCACTGCCGTCGCATCATATATTTATTTGCCGTAGCAAATTTATAACCCTATCGAGAAAGGTTTGGAAAACTCTTGTGTTCGGTTTAACAAACAGCGTAGAAATTCGACAAGATTTATTGTAATTTTTCTAGCGAGGGAACCGGAGATAGGGTATAAATCGTCACCCAGCCAAAATGGGATGTTGCTGCCCTATAATTTGTGGTTTTAAAGGAACGTTTCGAGGCTATTTGTTTATCTTTGTCAACCACGTCGAGGTTTCTTTTTTAAAAGATGTGTTTCTGAAGGTGTAGTAATTAAAATTGATGTGTGTTTTGGACGGAAAACGATTTGTTTGCTTTTATAGATGTGATCTGTAGGGTTTCCTTTTGTCATGTGTGTAGTATTTCCTTTTTTATTTATTTTAAGATAATTTTCAGAAAATAAAACATTAGTCTTTATTGATTTGTTTTTTAGAAAACATATTGACACAATAGAGTAAATAATAGTTATTTTAATCCAGTCATGTTAACTGAATACATAGTTTGGTAAAAAGGATAAGATTTAGGATTTAGAAGACATTTCCAAATTTCAACATTGTTTTCGAGAAGGTTTCAAATGATTAAAAGGATCTTCATCACATATCCAATCAGCTTTATAACTTTAAAATTGCAGTTAAATGATGACACCGATACCTACGCAAGCGTATAGCTCTTCCCATCCACTCCAAGTCTACATGAGGACATTTCTCCCCTACACATTTCACGTGCATCATCCTCTCTACACAGATCATTAGTGGATATATGGTCGAACACGCGGCTTTATTCAAGCATCACCGACCACGAGTTCAATACCATACAACTCGGCTACCATGGCTCAAGTTGACGCTTAACTAATATGAAATGCTTTGACAGACGAAACTTGTATGTATTTCAATGTGCGTGTGCATCCTGGATTTGTTGACCATTAGTAAACTCTCCAAGCGTTTTATTTTTTGTGCTAAGTTATTCCTAAAATGTTCTACTAAAGCACAGATACCGGTCACGAAAACATTTCTCCTTTCTTTATCAAAAATCTACGAAAAAATTGGAATTATTTCTTTCATTCCCCATTTAAGACGCGAGTGCTTAACAGCAAACCTATAGAGAAGATATTTTTATCATTGAGTACAAAGTGATAATGGGCAATAGCTCGTTCACAGCGGTTGTGACTTTACACTTCCTAATAAAAATGCCGTATTCTGTTCGTCAAGATCATGGTTTTATAGACTGCATTTCTTACGTATTTTAGATATACATTTTGTACCTTCTATATCAATACGTTGACACTCCATTCTCTTGTAAAGAAGTTTATATTTAAAGTTATGAAATTCTCAACAATATCAACAATGTCATTTATACTTTATTTAATTATCTCTGAATGCATCAAAATATTACTTTATTGTGTTAGCGTTTACTTAGTATTGAGTATAATATAACGAACAAATTTCGAAAGTTGATTTTCGAACTAAATATTTCAAAAACTGCTAGATATATGCTCATGATATTTTACATACCAACGTATAGAATCTCAACTTTGCTTCAATTTTATAATAATTATATTATTTATTCATCAAAGATTCAAGCTTAAAAAATATGAATGTAATGCAAATCCGTAATTTATCTTTCCTTTAAAGAGGAGATAAGTTACGGATTTGCCTTAAATTCATATTTTAGCCATTTAAAATTTGGAAATATTTCGGTATTTTAACACTACAAAATTTGGGATTTTTCGCAAGCTGCCTTGAACATCTGGCTTTGAAACTATAAAAAAACTCATGGATTTAAAAAGTCTGTTTTTATATTGTTATTTTTATTATTGCGTAAGAAATTTCTCCAAGTAATGAAATATAGAAGCCTAAAAGATGTTGACTTGTAACAGTTGAAAAGTTTAAAACGTTTTTAATTTTAGAAGTTCACTCGTTATTTTTGACATCTTTTATTGAAATAATATTAATTTTAAAACTGAAAGTATTGATTAAAATTATGAAAAATGAAACAATAGAATATTTTTCTTGTTTTTATATATTCTTTGAATTTAAACTTAGGTATTTTATGCATATTATTAGTTTTAGAGAATTTTAGATATTTTTCAAGAACTTAATTCCATTTGATAATTTTAATGTGAAAAGAAATGTGAGTTAACCAAGCAAAGAAGACACACATACAAAAACCAATTTATCCATATATATAAAATAACAGATTCATCTCCACCAGCCCAATTTATTAAAAATTCAAATTACTCTTAAATAAAAAAAAGAGTATATAATCTATTTTATTTACTAAATGGAACTTATATAAAAGCGGCTTTTTGGTTCATTTAAATAAAGGGTTAAATCACGAAAACTACTTCAAAAATGTACTTAACTCAAACCCAATAAATTCTCAAGGTAGTATACAGACAATGATACCCAGTACACTTATTGCTGGGGACTAAGGAAATTTCTACCCTTCCCCCCTTTTGAACAAATGTCTCAATAGAAAATGTCTGAATCCTAAGGGCAAGAGCAAGCTTCACTACTCAGTCATAAAAGTTCCTGTCAACGTTCATTATGTCACCGCAATCTTCTCCAATAATCATGAATATAATAAATTTTTAAAGGAGGAGGAAGGAATTTCGACAAAAATACGTCCAAAATTAGCTTCAAAGCCACGCATGAAAGAAAGTACTTTTCGACCCTTTTAGGCTAGTCCATGGTCATACGGAATTAAGCGTTTGGTCACTTTTGAGTGGATCTTGAGTCGAATGGGATTACTTCGTGCAATACTCTTATAGAGTTAATAAATTATCTAGGAGATATTAATTATTTAGGAATTTTAATTGATTATTTAGGTTGCCTAATGAGCTATTTGCAACGAATCAATCATTTTGAATCAGAATCATATGCCATTTCCCTAACCCCATAATACTTAGGTAATTTATTTGAATTTAGTGCTAGTTCATACAATCAATTTTTAATCTCTCAACTGTTTAGTTGTTAATCAAAATAGTGCTTGAATCAATGGAGATGCGAATACTATAAATTCAATAGATGATCAACAAAAATCATAACAGCGATCAATTCCTGACTGTACGGTCAAACGCATTAAATCGAGTTCGTGGGGGGCCCTGGTTACTAAATTGAGAGTAAAGTGAACCGCAAGTTGCAGTATTAATATAAATTGAGTGATAATAGGAATTTCAGAATTGATATGAATTTTCTTCGTTATATTTGCGCTCTTCGGACATTTTTTCTATAATTAGGTAAATATTTTTCTACAAGACAAAAATTCCTTATAACTCTTATTTCACTAATAAAAATGGTTTAATATGTAACTTATCTCAGTAACAACAAGTTCTTAAGAATAATATATCACTATAAATAAATAATCTATACTGAAACATTTCAATTTCGAAGAAATGATTACTCATATCCAATCTTAAGCATTGAAATCCAAAAAAAACAAACAAAAACATTAAGTAGTAAAAGGGTCAACCCATCGCTTCGTTTCAAAACAATCTTAAGCCTTTCAAACTATTTTCAATGTTTCCTTTGTTCGCTACAGTTTTGTCATTTCCCTTTTCATCTTTTGATTTTTTGCCACGCTTCTTCTAAGGTTAGTGGTGGGTTTCGTTTCCTTGTTCATATCTTCTTAACTCAGGTCTCTTCTCGTTTACTTTTGCATACTTTTTTTAAAGTTTTCAGTCTTTAATCTATTGTCTTGGTTTATCTTTTAGTTCTATTTCCCCTTCACTATATTTCTTATATAGGTATGTTGATTTATATAAGTCATGGTTCTTTCTTATGGTGATGTTTTGAATTAAAATAACGCAATAAAATAGCCCAAAATGTTAGTTGAAAGAAGAACGGATAAGAGCCCATTCAAAATTGTTACGAGAACAGTCAGCATTGCTTCTTAGCCATTATTTACTAAATTTATTATTTCGCTACATTGAAAATCTATTTTACAATGCAACACATAATTATCGCACTATATTTAGCTATTTTCATTAATCATCTCATATCGTCATTTTTCACTATTTTCGTCACTATTTTCATCAAATATTTTCTTTCATTATCTATCTATTTTCATCATTCATTTCATTTCATCATTTATTTCATTTCATGATTTAGCTATATACATAATTTAAAATTCATTTTGATTATGAAAAATATATTTCCCTTATTCTCATTTATTCAAAAAGTTGTTTGCAGGTGCGTTACAACCAAAGTGAGTGGAATGTATTTCAACTTCAAGAAGAAGATGCTTTAGATATTTTATTATTTTAAACTGTTTTTATCACTATTAAAATTGACCTAAAGACAAAAATTTCATAAATTTTGTTAAAACGTTTTGCAAAATAAAATTTTAAGAGGCATAGTTACCCTTGTTTTTCAACCATGCAACTTATCCATGCTCAATACATGTATAGAAATGATATTTCCAAGAGAGAAATATGCATAACCAAAACTAAGAAATAGAATGCTTCAACGTTTTCAGTTTTCACTCTTAGAATAAATCTTATTGTGAAAAAAAGATGAAGTTTCAGCGATTTCTTGAGAAAATTAAGGGTCTAAATTACTAAAGTAGCGAGGGGGAGCTCCACCGACTCTATGACAGTGAACTTCATAAGAAAGAAAGATCGCTAGTTGACTACGGGGTCATAATTCCCATACTTACCTGAAGAATGTAAGCCCCCCCCCCTGAGGTGATAAAATATATTAACAAAATATACAATAAAGAGTTTTATTCACCTGAGAAATGTCTCCGTGTTTGTCCTGATCTAATAAAAAAGGCAGTGTAAAAATATGCAAAAATACCTTCATTTTTTTACTTTCAAATGCTATTAACCTAAATAAAAAATTATCTCTAAAGCAAAATTAAAGGGAAAATAAAAGGACCGAAAAGAAAATACCTCAAACTGTATCGAAGAATTTCACTGTAAGAAAGTTATCAGTAATTTAATTTATACATACATTTTGTATATTGTGTCACAAACATTGGATTAAATTACATGCAATGATAAGAAAAGAGTAAAATTCAGTTTTAACATGTTTTTCAAATGAAAATTTTTTAAAGCTGTTTGTTTGAGAATTTATAACTACTGTGTGCTCAAGTTATTTATGTAAAATAATATTATTTTAAATATAAGGGAATTCAAACTATTTTCAATAAAAAGATAATCACACTACATTTATAAAGTCAAATCCGGTTGAACAAAAATGGCAAGTGAAATTTTTTTTGCTGGCCTTGATATTGTAATTTTAATTATTTTTTTTTATGTACTCACACATTATTACGAAATAACAAAACTTCCTTTTTTTATTTTATATGATTAATTTCAAAATATAAGTATTTTAAAATTTATTTAATTTTTCATGTAGTTTGTAATGTTTCAGCATTTCCAAAAAAAACTTACTTGGTAACGTAAACTTGGGTTTTATGTTTGAGTAATGAAGCAAAATAAACCTAATTAACTTACAAAAAAGAATAATTTTATAAATAAAAGTACATTGTTATTTTTATTAAAAAACATCTGCTAACTTATGAAACTTATATTTTGCATTAAGGAATATTACTACTTCCCCATCTTTGTGATCTATTCGAAGTTTTTATCTATTTTTCCTTTACTCAAATGGAAAGAATTCTTTTATCAGATCACGTCTTAGGGTTTCGATTTCGAACAATTGCGAAATAATTCCACAATCACTGCAAACGACTATCTGAATGTCTTTTAGTGACAATTACGTGTGGTAAACCAATTGGAATAGCTATTGCAAACACAGTTTAGGGAGAAGAGAGATTACCATCTAGTATCGATTAGAGGACATACTATTACCGATAAGTAACCAACAGCTTTTTGTCACGAAGCGATCCTAAGTCGATGGAATTAATACCACCCGCTGGAATTGCTATGAATAAAAAATGCTTCCCAATATAATAAATCAATGCATTTCCTATACTTTCTGACGCTTTCGAATAAAATGCGCTATTGCAAATAGCTTATAAATTAAATTATAATTAATTTCTCTTTTGAAATGGTTAGTCGAGTACTTGCATTACAGAACTATTTATTGTATACATCAATATTATCAAATGTGCTCACAATACGTAAGTGTATTTTCGCTTCAAATATACAGATTATTGATACACATTTCCTTTAATTACTTATCACTTAATAATTAAATACCTTTTTTGGAATGCAATGAAAAGGAAGAGAAGATTACAAAAATAATCATATAAGCACATCATTTTTCAGAGAATGCTTGTAATAATTTCTTATTTAATCATCCCACTTGGAATTTTATTCAATTTGGTCTTACATCCTCTTGGAGATTGTTATTTAGAATGCTTTTAGAGGAAGTATCAATCAGAATTGTAAGCTTTTAATGACATAACATCCCACGATAAGATGAGATTTGATTAATAAATCAAGTTGCAGCTTCCAGTAACGTGATAGTTGACAACTTCTAGAACATGTAGATTTAGTGAAAATCAGACAAGAAATTGGGGAATGAGATATTGATTCGATTCGCTTTGAACAGTTTAAGCACAGTGTATTTCCCATTTCTTCTAATTGATCTCTTACTTCGAAGTGAATGCGTTTGTGTTAGAATCGCCAGAGAATTCTGTTCGTTTGGGAAGAGAAAAAATAATATATTTTTCATTCATTTAATAATATTTGTTATGAATATATTTAATATAATTTCCTCTTGTCAGCATGATTAAAATTTTTAATACCATTTTAAAAAAAGGCATCATCATTGAAAATGAAGAACTCAATTGATGCTCCTTCAATTAAATTTTTTTCCTTCAAAGAATTTTGTACGAAAGGATCAGGTGATAGCTAGAAGGCACATTGTCTGTGTAGTATGTTGAATATAAAAGTATTTCACAACTTAGATCTGCGATTTTCTGTTGAGTTGCCAAGACAGCATGTGATCTAGTGTTGTCTGGGCTCATAGTATGAATTTTTCTTTGCTTTGTTTTTGTAGGTCATTCGCTTTTCGTCATCAGTTATCATTCTGTCCAAGATGGTTTTGATTTTTTTCCGTGCAAGTAGAATTTTTTACATATGATGACTCAATTAAGATAATTTTTTCTCACAAAACTCATAAGGCACCCGTCTGTAATATTTACAGATAAATTCTAGTTTTGAGGGAGATTACGATGATAATACTAAATATTATGAAATCTGTGAAAAATATATTGCGTTTTCCTTCACTTCACAAACAAGCAGAACTCTCCAATTGACCTAATGCACTGAATAAGCTAATATGATTCATTTCCATGAGTTTTCAAGAATTACATAGTTTCTTATGCTAGCCCTTTCGGTATTTTGTTCTGAACTATAAAATCTTTGTAATTTTAAATATTAAATGAATATATTTTATACTTCGTTTTACTCTTTAAGGTTTATTAACTCAAAATACAAACACACACAGACATATATATATATATAAACCCTCCAAGGTTAATTCTTATCTTTTTTCATCTCCATAAACATTTAACTAACCTCTAATACATGATGGCATGATATTGCCATCATTTTTGTAAAATTTCTAATGTGTATATATATATATATATATATATATATATATATATATGGGTGTTAAGGAGTAATAGATGATGAAAAATGATAATACACATTTTTCTCTTACTACCATGGATGGAAAATATATACTAATTCTCTGAGTAATGTTAATTTATTTTACGCTGAATGAGAGAGAATGTTACATCCAGATAGTTGAGGAAGTCCACTCGCTACTGTAGCTAAAACAGAAGAGCGATAATAGTTACATCATGCAAATTGCTGAAGCCACATGTGTTTTTTTTGTCTCCATTGCAAAAGGAAAAATAATTTACTCTGTTTGGAATTTAAATGTAAGGATTTCTTCCGGTCACGTGGTATTAGTGCAAGACATCTTTAGGTATTTTACCGCCAGGCAAAATGTCTTCAGGGAAACTTCCCTACATATGGGAAACCGTGAAATTATCTGATTTATGAAAATGTATAGCACGTGATCACACATAAATTAGAAGCTTAAATGGATTTGTATCAAAAAACAAGATGAACTTCCAATTAGAAGAGTTAAAAGTCAAAATGTATAGGGAAAATTAAAAAATAAATTAAATTTAAGTGAAATCAGTATATATATATATATATATATATATATATATACTATATATATATACTTATATATATTTTATATACAGAACTTACCTAAGTCTTTAAATAGATACTCGTAGTTTATGATGTTTGATTAATAAATGGAATAAATTATTTCAAAAAAGTTTTACTGTAGCCAATTTTATAAATATTCTGTAACTTCTCTCCTTTCCTCTGTCCGATTTTTTTCCGTCAATCACAAATTATTTTAATTGTTTATTCTACTTAAAAGAAGTATATTGCTCTTCCATTATACTGTAAGTGATAACGATTGTAGAATTTAATTTTGGATTTAAGAAAATAACTATTTACTCTACTCTTAAATTATCATTTAGAAATTCCTCTTACGCAGCATAAAATCTGAATTTTTAAAATAAATAAATAATAAATATAAAAACCTGTATTTTAAAAATAAATGTTCTTATGAATTGTAATAAATCCACAAGAAATAATTTTAATAGGATACCCATATCATTGAACAATATCGTACCCTTTTTTAAACTCTAATTCATTTCTTAAAAATCTCCAATAATTTCTTATTATTCATAATCTATTCAATTATTTAAATTTATCATATGGTATAATTGTATCATTATTTTAAACTATATTTTCAAACAATAATAAACTACCAATAAGTTAAGGAAAAATTTCTTCATCCCAAATATACATAAATAAATAAACCTCAAAGGGTTACAAAATCGTTATACGAAAGAAAACAATTTTTGAGATGTTATCATTTCCACACTTTTCTGATATTCAAAATTCAAAATAAAATGAATTATATTTCTATAATTCTGGCTTTCTCCTACTTCTACTCTCTTTTGTTACCTTGAGTTACATACTTAAGGACATATATATTCATTTTTTAATCAATTAAAACGTCTCAGGTATTCTTCAAAGAACTTTCTTTTTATTTATGATACTAAGAGAAATTCTCTATACCAGGTCACGGTATCTCTACCCATTTATTTATATGAGGGCTATTCTGAATGTAAGGAACATTTTGGAATTAAAAAGAAACTAAGTACAGAAAAAAAAATATTATATACATCAGTAAGAACGACTAAAATTCTACTTTTCTACATAGTCACCAAACAAATTGAGGCATTTATCATAGCGGTGGACAAGCTTTGAAATTCCTTCGTCATAGAATTCTGCCACCAAATTCAAACAACAAAGTCCGTGAAACTTGTGGAAAACTAAGCGAAAGATCCGTTATTGTGAAACGGTGGTTTTCACGAATTTTTTCATTAACTTTAGCGACCAGTTCGTCATTCACAATGCTAGGGCGTCCACTCTTCTCTTCATCGTGAACGTTAGTTCCGCCATTTTTAAACTGAATGCACCATTTGCGGATTGAACTCTCATTCATTACGTTGTTTCCGTCACTTCCCACACTTGGCGATAAATTTTCATAGGTTTTAGGTTTTTTGCCAGCAAAAACCGTATCACAGACCGCACCTCACAATTGTCGGGATTTTCAATTGCAGCGCACATTTTAAATTTGAATATCGAAAAAACGGGCAGGGTGGAAATGTTCCCGTTGTGATGGCTGGACGCCGACTGAGAAGCCGAGCACGCAGACACCAAAGTATACGTAATCGGCGCGCGCCCAGCTACGTCAGACGGAAACGTTCCTTACTTTCTGAATCACCCTCGTAAGTTTTACTTACATATGAAATATTTAATTTACCCGGGTACTCGAGTCCGAGACGAAGTAGTTACGGCAAGGTATCTTCAATTTCAAAAAGGTAAGGTCGGATCTTCACTCCCGCAATATCAAATTATCAACAGCAGTATCAAATTAGGTTTCACACATATATTCCGTGCATAATTCAATTCCTTCTTACTCTTGCTACCTTTCTACTAATTAGTTAATCTAGTTTGAGTTATCCCACTTTATTTCATTAGGTCAGATTTTAATTTTTGGGAAAATTGAGTTAAAAATAGTCCCCAACGTAATTAATAAAATAAATTGAATAGCCCATCCTTACACAAAGACTTCGATGAAATTTGATAAAAATTAGCTAGTTATTTCTGATGTATACGAAAAATTCTAGAAGCAATTTTTGTAAGGCATATAGTTTATCACATAAGTTGCAGATACATCTACTCGATATAAGCAATTTATAGAGTAAAGTCACGGTAGAGCAAGAGAAAGCGCTAGAAAAGAAATTCTTATTTCTTCAGCAGCCGGTGATTAGCAGTTGCTTTTTCTTCTAAAAAACTGTAAGCTCCTTTGGGGCGTAGCTAGTGAGAGAAGAAACTAGAGTTCAGCAATTTTTTTTTCTTATACCCGCGCTGGGGAAAGTTAAATCTAATGAAAAGATTTCAGAAACAGAGTACAAAAAATTGCGGACTTTTACGGTTCAGAGAAAAAATTGTGCTTCAGCTATCTAAAAGGCAATGAATTTTAAAAGACCGAATGTATTTCTAATTGCTCTTTTACGACGTTTTCCCTGAGGAATTTTTTATCCTTACCATTCTCACATCGGTTTTTACTGAGATAAATCTAATGAAATGAATAATTGAGAAATGGGTATTTATTGTAGTTTCTTTGAAAAACTACTGTTCTTTTTAATATCATTTAATGCAATGGTATATCATGCATAAAAAGTTTCAAAATTTTATTATAACTGTTTCAGTTCTAATCCCACATCAATTTTTATTTCTTTCAGAATTTTAGTTTTTTTAGTTGTGAATTTAGAAATGATATTTGTTGAGATAATTTATTTCTGCTTAAAAAGAATGCAACTTATTTTAATATATTAAAATATCTATTCCGAAGGAGAAACATCATTTTTTAGCAAAATATTTACTAATTTTTTTAGAAATATTTTGAAGTTTCTATTGCTGCTATAAATTTTAATGTTTTAAAACAATGTATCTAATATGGAAGAATTGTATGAATGAAGAAGTATGGAAGAAATTTTAAGAAACTAAAAAAAATGTCTTTCTCTTAGGCTTAGGAAGCTTAAAGTCTTAGTCTTAGGAAGTCTAAGTCTTCTCTTAGTCTTAGGAAGCTCAATTTGAAAAAAAAAAAAATATTTGTTCTCTAGTTCTGTGTTATTGATTGACTAACACAAATTCTTAAAATGTTTAAAAATTATTCTTATTTTAAGAATTCTTGACTCATAGATTAATCTCAGATAATATAATATAGAATAATAGGTTAATAATAGATTTTGATTCATAGATTAATAAAATTCATTATGAAAAACAATCTTAAAGATTCCAAAACTCTATATTAAGTACATATAAGCTATACCATTTTAAAAACTGAAACATAGTGAAAAGGAAAATTCTGGAAAAACCGAATTTGAAGCTTTTTTGATTATTCAAAATTAAATAAAAAAAGGGAGAGAAAAAGGCGAAATCAAAAGCTTAAAATAATCGATCACAAAATAGTAATCATAATTAAAACATATCTTTCATAAGATGACATTTTGAATTTCTTTAAGCAAATAGATTAAAAAATCATAAATGTATTCCCTTTTTTCCAATGTTTCTTATTGCCTTGTACTTTATATCAATCAGTTTGCGTATTAGTTTAACACAAAGATTTTAATCAATTTTTCAGCTACTGTAAGACAACCTAGAACACAAGAAATTTTGCACACAAGCTCACTTTAAACAAAACAATATTGAATTATAACAGTACAATATATGTTTTTATTATTTTCTTCCTTTTATCTTATTTTTTCTTCATCACAAAATTTTATTTTAGTACTCCACTCAAATGCATCTGCCAAACAACTTCACGTGTTTTATCCTTTTCTCTCACGAATTATGAAAAAAAAAACAATGAAAAAAATTCATTCTATGAATTAATACACTTAAATTCTGTTTCAAATTCAGTAAAAAAAATTATTTGCCCAGCTCGATCCCATAAAGGGAAATTTGAGGAGCCTCATGTGAGATTTGTAAGTTTAAAAGTTTGCAAACATATCTATTCAGAAAAATGGAAGGAAACAGACAGATGACAAATCTAAGCCAATTTTTATAATTATTTTAATATACAAAGATATATTTTAGAAATTATTACTTAATACAATGAAATTACAGATGTATTAGAAAAATTATCTTAAGTGAAAAGCCTGGAAGCACTCAGGACATAGTGCCTCCTTGCATCGAGCACATATGTATCTAGTTTTCCTGGGATAAGTGGCACTAGGTAGTATATTTCCTCTTAGTTTTAACCGGATAATACTCACTACCATCTCTTCTCAATTTAGCAGGAGTTTGCACCTTTAAGCGGTTCTTTGTTGGTGGCTGCCGTAATGGAATTTGGTCGAATCGAGTTTTCGAAGCACCTTGTTATTGTTATGTATTCCATCTTGTGGTAATACAAAATGTATTTCTTGGATTACGTTTCATTTCATTGATAGGTTTTTATTTTTTTTTTTTTTTTTTGATCTTCCTGTAACTTATTTGTACGTATTTTTCCTGTTGAAAAAAATTTCCATTCAACAAGTTACATCAAAAGAGGAATTGTTGTGAATAAATTGTTGAAAATTACTTTATGCTTTTATGCATTATAAGTTTATAAAGCTTCAATACAACACCTCTAACTGCTCCATATTTTTACAAAATTCCTGAGATTCAGCATCTGACCTTGATAAATTTCAAAGGAGAAATTCCAGCTAACACCCAGCATTTTATTCCCCATAGATGAGGCTTAACTCTTATGTATTATTTGATGTTTGATCTTCCATTGAACGTAATCATAATTTCATCCTCTGACAAATACTCATCCGAGTCACAACTGTCAGCAAACAGTCTGGAAAAGTGCTCTGTTATTGGTCTGATTTTATACGGCTTATCTTTACTGACGTAAGATGCATTGCTTGGAAGAAAATGAAAGTATTTCATTATTTCTAAGAAGCGATTTTTCGTCATATAATCAGAAATTATGCTTTGTGTCATGCCATTTCCTGGTGCCCAGTAAAGTTTTAATCTAGAATATGGAAGGGATGTTTCAATCAAATGTATTCCTAAAAAATATCTTCAGTTCATGAAATTCAGCGGAATTTTTCCCCCCTATATATGTTTGATTCAAACACTGTTTCTTCTAAAAAGGGATATAAGTTGCATTTTAGAGAAATAATTGATAGGTATATATCAATAGATACGTGGAATTTCTGATTTCCTAAAACGAGAGTATATTGATTGTAAGATCATTATATTTTCCTATTTGTTCATTTTATATTAAAAAAAATATAACATAACTATTATAAACTACTGTTATAAAACTAAAACTTGTTTAGTTTTATTTTTTTAAAGAAGTTGCCCTTTACAACCAAGTATAACTTTTTGCCTAATATGAGGCTCTATGGTTTCCAATAGATATGAAATTTATTTTTCAGAAATAAGCCAATTTAATACTATTATAACACATGTATATCTTATAACAGAGAAAAAAATTTACATTTACCTCATTTAGAAGTATATTACAATAACACACAAATGATATTATATTTGTATTGTCTTCTTTCACAAAATCAAAGACTTCAGTTTTTCCAGACTGGTGCTGACAGCTATTATGGTATGCTAAAAGAATTCGAAGCCACATTTGAGGCTTAAATGGAAAAGAGGTGTCACTCAAAAGAAGAAATTGAAAGAAAAATAATCTTCATAAGCTGTTCCTTAGAATTATTGTAGGAGCGTGATATGAGGTCCAGGTGAGCGAGAGAGCATTAACTGTAAATGTTGTCATCTTGGTATAAAAGCTGACGTATTTTTCGCTATCATCTGTAAGTGCGTACGCAGAATACTAAGAATTTGAACTTTTGTCCAAGAGAAAAGTTTTCTTTTAACCTATCGCTTCATTGCAAGTCAGAAAGTTGAAAAAAGCTTGAGTAGAGCTGCAGCAAGAGATTGACATTTTTTTTTTTATATTTCTAGCACAGACACTTAACTATTTCGTTTGAAATGAATTGATATCCCAGAAGAACATTTTAAGAATGAAAAAAGAAAAAATAATAATAATTGGCTCGAACTACAAGTGACGTAAAACAGGACAAGTGTGGATTCACAAATGTCTGCGGAGTTTGTAACGGATTCAAACGCGCCATTCCTTTTTAACAAACATTTGAGGCTACTTTATTTCCTCATTTGAATTAAAAACATTGACTTCTGATGCACCACAACACATTTAAATCAGCATTTCTATTTAAGAGGTGTAGTGAATTAGGAGAAAATATCTTCTTCTAGTGAATTAGGAGAAAATATCTTCTTCTAGTGAATTAGGAGAAAGTATCTTCGATAAAAAATATTCCTGATACGGTACCAATTCTGTTGTTATTAAGATAAGTAGAATTCTCAAAAACAATCTTTAGTTTAAAATGAGATCTTATAAACCTTTCAAATTAATAATGCATTTTGACTAATCTTATTCGAAGCAAGAATAAAATGTTTTATGAGATACTTGACGGATTTTTTAATACATCTAATGACACACAAAGTTGAAAAGGAAGCAGAGTGTAAAAGTTATTTATCACAAAAAATAAATTATGATGCATAATATTCCACTTCGGATTTCTTGAAACTAGTTGTAAAAGGTTCATATACTCAGTTCCCTTTAAATAATCTCTGGGGCTGTGTGTTTCAATACGATATTTCATTTGAGTACATCGCGATGTGAAGGAATCATGATACATGTATATGAACCTTACTTTATGAAAAGAAATACAGATTAAAACGATGGGGAAGATAGTAGAGATATGGAGAAAGTCTTTGGAAGGCTATTAAGATTAAATAAACTGTATGGAGGTAGTCAGACGGAACGTACCTAATCAGAGCCTATGGTTAGAAATCTGTTTGAAGTAGATCCAATTATTAGAAGTCATACGTTTAGAGTCTGCTAGATAAGTAGGTATCTTTATTTTAGTCTGTTCAATAGAAGTAAATTTACCAATCCTCAACATCTAATTTACTTTTATATTGATAATTAAAGTAATGTAATTACTTAGATAAATTTTTGTTATAAATTTAATTCGGCAATGATTTCTCCTATTCATAACTAGAAGTACTCATTACAAACGGTTCTTAAATATATTATATAACAAAATTATATCTCCTGGTGCATGAGTATCTCGAACCGCAATTTATTTGTGTTCAGCCAATGAACTTCCACCCTATAACAATTAGAAAAAAATTTCTACGTTATTTTAAACCAGTATTAAAAAAGTGAACTAATGAAGGTCAAACATACTATCCTGCTATTATTCTAGAATTTTTCTGATTTAAAAACAGTGTTGTTAAGTATTATTTTGATTAATTTTGTAATTACTATAGTAAATGGATGACAGTTAATTTCTTAGGAACAACAAATAGTGGAATGTTTAAAAAATTATGTAATAAGTTTCGTTTATTTCGTAAAATATGAATTTCGTATCCAACAGTCTAAATTTGTATCACATATAGCTCATAAAATGAAAGTCAATGGAGGAGATAAATTTCTCCAAAAATGCAATTCTCAGGGTCCGTTATATTTTGAAGAGGGAAAACTATCTTCAACTTAAGTCAATCTACATAGCCAATCTAATAGTTGAGTAACCGTGTGAAAGAAATTTCTGAATAATTAGTTTTGCAATTGCTAATACGTTGTTAAACTGACCAGTGATATTTGAGAGATGTTTCAAAAGATTAAGAACCCTGTGTTTCCATTTACTCAATAGAGAAGGTGATTTCTTTTAATATTTTTTCTCGTACAAATACCTTACGGGGGTTTTATTGCATACATCAGAATGATTTAAAACTGAAAAAGATCTATAGTAATGAAATTGCCACATTTTAAAATTTTGATACAATTATTATTTATTGAAATGAATCGACTTTAGATTAAAAGGTTAGTAGATAAATATACTAAATAATGTGAAAAATAGTGCAAAATCAGAATTAAGTATTTTAAAGATGTAATAATCTTGATGAAATTTAGATAAATTTAATACAGTTTTCATTATAATTACTTTTCTCTTCTATAAATAGTTTTATATTATCTTTTTGATATATATATATATATATATATATATATATATATGTAATATGTATAAACTTGCTCTCGGCCTGTACATTGTATGGTGAAAATTGCTTGTTAAGATGTTTTGTATCACCCTTAAAATTTTTTTCCTCGAGATTCAAAACACCCTGTATCACATACGATTAATGAAACCATGCGCAGAATTCAAGGTTTCTTTATGCTATGGAATTTTTCTGATTATTGTACATCACCATGCCTCCTGAAATCAACATTAGAAATGGCTATGCGCTTTAAGCTTTTTTTTTACTATAGTGCCTTCTAACGATTCACTACTTATTTTCCACCTATGCATTGCATGGTAAAAAATGTTTGTACAGATGTTTACTATCTATCCCTTAAATTTTAGCCCGTGAGTTTGAAACCATCTTGTTTAAAAAATTAGGAACGACTGAATAAAAAGAAAAGTAGAGATTTCCTATGGGAATATTTGGATTGCAGCGAACAAATTAATTTTCTCGGCACAGAAATACACGCCAGAATTTCAGTTCATGTGTGTTCTGTCATTATATTATATTTGGAAGATCTTTAGTTATATTAGATTTTAGAGAAATTTTTCTCGCCTCTGAGAGCTAGAGCTTTTTCTAAAAAAAATTACTTGTATTTTTTTAAAATGAACGAAAACAAATAAAGGGATCAACCGCTTCCTATATTTTCATGATAAATTCCCTAATGTTGCGATTGTCTTGACTTGCTTATTTTACAATTAAGGTTTCGTAAATTAAAATATTAGTCCTATTTGTATTACTAGTGTTAGCTCATTGGAGCTGGGAAAGGATTTTATTTATCATAGCATGGAACAAAAGACATTGTTATTTCAATGTAATTGCGGAAATAACGAACTTTCTTTTGAAACACAATATTTAACGCTTAATCTCATATTTTTTTCGAACTATATATGGTACTCATTTATGTTACTTATTTCAACTATCGAATTTAATTTTCTTTTATTTAAATATATATATATATATATATATATATAGGCTTTTCCATGAATAGTCTTCTTAACCGAGAATAATTTTAAAAATTTATTTGAACGTTTGAGATGTATATTGATAAATAGTTTTAATTACTTTTCTTTTAATGTGGCGAAAGATAGTATTGCGCTACGTCTATCAATTAGCTAAAATAAATGTATTTACGTTTTGTACATTTTATGCGTGATTTTACATAAATTATCTAGCTTGGGGTAAAGTTTATTAAGCTATAAATTCAGTCTCTTTATTTATAACCCCTTAACTTTCAAAAAATGTGTCAGAAATGCCTTTTTTTTAAAACTTCTGTATTATGCATAAAAATCCCCTCAAGTAGATGAAATTGTTTTTGTGAGTTTTAAATGATTTCATATGTGTAATTTGATAGTTAGATATACAAATTTATTTTTTAAAAAATAGTTATTGTTTGTATTTTGGAGATTTGAATTTTTTCCCTCAATAAATGTTTTACTTTATGTGAAACGTACAGTTCATACATAATGCGAACACCACCAAAATAGTCTCAAATTACACTTAATATTTACTTTCAGGTGCTGAATCTATTTTAGTTTTTTTAAAAAAATATTTAATTATTTTTTGAAAAAAGATTAAAATTTAAAAATCATAAATTTTTGAATTTTTAGAAAATTATTTTTTTTTTCAAAAAATGTTTTCTGTTCAATTGCATTTAATTTAGGCTTAGGTTCTAGAGAACAATAATTAAAAGACATGTTAAAGTTTTATCTATTTCTAATGATTAGTATTTCATACGTTTTAAATGAAATTTTGAAAAATATGTTTTGAGAAAAATGAATTTAAAGTTAGAAATTTGAATAATTTTAAACCACTATAAAAGCCGACATAAAAGTCTTCTCATATACTAATTAAATCATTATTTTACAAGTACATATATTAAATATATATTATTAACTTGGTTTAATTCACTTTGTAGGCCACAAGCATCATAAACAAGGCCTGTTGCAGTTGTTTCGTCATTTTTGGCGTTTTAAAATATACACATATTTACAAAACGTAATAGTTTTATTGACTTAAATTTAAGTTAAGCTGCATAAAATAAATTTTTAAAGGTACATAAATATCATCATTTATATATATATATATAACGCACTCTACTTTATCTATTTGTCAAAAATATAAAAAAAAAGTAGAAGAAGAAATCACAAAAAAATATTCTAAAGCTAAAAATTTGAAAAATTTAAAATTATTTTCACTATTCCAGTAAGAAAAGCTGTATAATTATAAAAATAACTTAATTTTAACAGTCCGCGGGGTTAAGTGACAATCAATTTGCAAATCTGCACGTAATGTACACTTTTGAATTTGTGACTACTCTTAGCCATTCAAAGGAACTTCACGTTGAATGGTTATATCTTTGAAACCGATAGGTATATCGAAAAATGGTTGTTGTCAAATTATTCAGAATAATCCATAATGCAAAAAAAAAAAAAAAAATTTCAAAAAATAGACTTTTTGAAAGTTTTAAGGCTTCTGACACACCTTAAATAATTAGTAACTCGGCACGCAAGACTGGAGAAACATTCGGTCCTAGTGTTCTCGTGCTTAAGATCTCAAACTTCATGTTTAAGGATGCTTGCATCAATTAGTAAGTTCAGTTCCTAATTATAAGCCATTTCATGTTTTGATCTGTTGGAATTTAAAAATTATTAAGAAATGAGTTATAATTTTCATTAAATATTGTGATTATCAAAATATAAATAATAAATGTATAAACCATTTCCCTGATTGCAAAGTTCAAGTTTTAAAAGATAGTAATTACACATTAACAATTGCACGTTAAATGTATTTTTAAATATAATTATGAATCGCTACATTTAAATTAAAACAACGAATGCAACTGGGAATGTTATGCCTCTAGATATTAACAAATTACCTAACTTTTAAATAACTTAAAACAAAATCTAACGGTAAATAGAACCTTTTATCGACTTGTTTCAAGTTTAATAATATTATAATCCTCAGTCATCGAAGCTATGGAACTTTATTACTGCGAAAAGCCTTATGTGTAAAAAGATTTAGAAATGATCGATTGTATGTCGTCTCACAATCATCAACTAAATGCATTCATCAGGCAAGAAAACTTTCCAGAAGAGCCTTTATTTCTTTTTTCTCCGTTAGTACTTGAGAAATTTCCCTTTTTCTTCCATGACATGTGGAGGTGGATAAAAACTACATTTTTTGAAGTCGTGAAAAACCATTACGGAGGATTTGCGATTAATGACTTTTGACGAAATTGACGAAAATGTATTTATAGATAGCCAGGATAAATCGTTTAGGTAGTGAATATTTTCTTGAAAAGAAAACAAGTTTACAACTTAAAAATAAGAATTCGTTTTGTTCTGTAAGTAACAATTTATGAAAAGTTGTACATATTTATCCCAACGTGAATGAAGTGTTTTCAGAATTTAAAAGTGTGGGATATCCCTGGTACCGTCACGTCTGTCTTCAAAAAATTCACCAATCTGAATTCCAACTGAATTACAAGGTATGTTAATATAATTGAAATTGTCACAGTATAACAGTCCAGGAATTTAGTCAGTTACAGTTCAAAATATTATTTATTATTTTTGTAATAAGGGCAATGCTCTCTACCATTCCTTTGCCGCGAGAGCTACTAACTTCTGAAATATGTCAAAGAAACATATAAGCCTAACAGAATACGACGTGAGTAAATCCACTATACAGCCTTGGGTCCAAATCTCTATAAATCAAATAAATTCTGAAAAGTCTCGCACATGATATTCTAGGCTTTCACTCCGGCAATATTCGTCAAATATATAAATTCTATAATTAAGTAATACTGAATACCTCAATTTTTCGTATTTGATGTGTATTGTAATAAATATGTATTCTTAATGTCGAGTATTATACTGCTTAAGAATATGTCGCTTTAAAAAAAAATTAACCGTCTTTAGCTTTATAAATTCATTAATTTCTGTACTGTATTCTGAAGTAAATGTTGTGAAGTGTACACTGTAAAGAAATAAATATTTACTACGTAAATATAATGTTCTGGTTTGTATGAAATAGATATATTAATTATATCAATTTATTATAACGTTTTGCTATTTCTTAACAAGAGCCTTTACAATGGCTAACAAAATATACGGAAGAGATGTATTTACTTAACCTACGAAAAAGAAAACAAATTTAAATGAATTATCTTAACTTTTATTGGATAAATGATCAACATGAATTATATACTTTGAAAATTAATTTATTCATAAACTGGTACTATATCTTCAGGAAATGAATGTTATAAGAGTACCTTCAGAATTGTTAATTTGTAAGACAATTTTAACGATTGAAAATTTTGATAAAAATTGTCAACTTTCTATAGGAAAAAAATTTGAATATTGATGGCTACTTTAGAAAAATAATTTGAATAGTGATGGCTACTTTAGAAAAATAATTTGAATAGTGATGGCTACTTTAGAAAAATAATTTGTACTATTTGATAATTTTCTTGCCAATATTGACAATCAATAATTTTGATAAAAACTATCATTTTCTAATGGAAATATATAATTAGGACATAGAAAGTAAATCCAGGAAAATATAAGTGACAATAAATGACAATTTTGACAATTTATTGTTTTAATACAACCAAATGGAAAAACGTCATTGAAGGCACGAATAAATTCAGCAAAATAAATGATAAAAATTGGCACTTTGTAAGATAACATTGACAATTGAATATTTTGATAAGAATTGTGTGATAACTTTCTAATAGAAATAATTTTAGATATGGAAAGAGAATTAATCGAAATAAGTGATAGAAAATTGTCAATTTTTAGACATTTACGACAAGTGACAATTTAGAGAAGAATTGATAGTTTTCTAATAAAAATAATTTGGACAAAAAATATGAATCTCTCTAAACAAGTCGATCCATTTTACTAAATAACCTGTGTGAAAACTAATTAAATTCCCAAACAGTCAATTAATCATTCAGCAATTTAATCAAAAGTCAAAATTCAATATAGAAATTTATTCCCCGATGAAATATTCCTTGTGTGTTTTGGTTTAATGGAAAAATAGTGAGTAAAAATACGTACATAGTAGCCTCTTTTTCTTTCATTTTCAAACGCTATTTACCCGAATAGAAAGCTACTTTTAGAAAAATAAAATAAAGGAAATGAAAGGGAAAAAAAGTACTAACTTTGCTGGAATTTCGCCGTAAACAAATTACCAGGATGTGAAAAATGACTTTCACGCTATTCTCTTCCACTAATGAGATCTTCCTTTCTCTCGAGTTTTAACTCTGAAATATACCTTCTTTTCCGGCTCGAATGGATTCATATCAGAATCTTTTGCAGATTAATTGAGTCTTAGGGATGTTTTGACACAATACATTCCGAAAATAGAGCGAGAATAAGGTTTTTTAATCCTGTTGATTAAAGCATGTTTGTTAAGTCATTTCTTCGGAGCTCCAAGTCAATACGAGATTTAAAAGTAGAAAAATTACTGACCTACGCAAGAAATTAAACTTAAATAAGGCCAATGAATCTTTAATATTGAAAAATGTACTTTTCAATTATCTAAGAAACTTGGCTTAAGAGTTTATTAAACCTGATATGGATACCTCTGATTTCAAAAGTTTATTAAAAATCTTCACTAGCCAATTAATGATTCCATTCTAATGAACGAAATAGTAAAAAGCTATACCTTTTAATTAGATACGTGTCTCAAATAATGCATTCTTAATTAGAACAACGTTCCAGCTTTAAACTTATTAAAACATGAACCAAAGCTACATATTTACTTAAGTTTTCGGGAAACGTGTCAAAAAACGTAGTTTTTACATTTTTATGCACCATTTTTCCAAAATGTTACAGACATTTCTAAAATTGTGTTTAAATTTCACCCAACAAATTTTTATTCATTAGGTACTAAAATATTGAATGGTATTTATTTTGTTACAAAATTATTAATTCAGTTAATTTTGTAAATTATGTTTGTTTGTATTGTTAAAATATAGGATGCAAATAAATATTTTTAACTTGTTGTAAACTATAACAATTATATTGTGAGTAAACTATAACAATACAGAATTGATTTCATTGATGCAGATTTCAAAAAATTACTTTATTGAAAGTTTTAAAATACACTAATTTTGTATCTTTTTTTTTTAAAAAAAGAAGATAAATATACTGCTGTTTGTAGAAAATGCAACACCATGAAAGAATCATCAGAATCAAATGAAATTTAATGCAGAAACGACTTGTACTGATACAAATAAATGATGAAATTTTCAAAACAAAAGAAACAAATTAAGCGTCCGAAATCAGTATTTGGTGCAGCCACCATGCGCTGCAATAAGTGCTGCTATACGACGTGGCATGGAGTCAAACAGATGTTGAATATCTGCTTGAGGAAGAGAATTCCATATCGCTTGTATGCGCAACCAAAGTTCGTCTTTGGAAACTGCAGGACGCGGATCACGAGCGAGACGCCGACCAACCATATCCCACACGTGCTCAATAGGCGACATATCCGGTGAATAAGCAGGCCAAGGAAGAAGTTGCATGCGTTGTGCTGAACAGAAGTCTCGAACAGTCCGCGCAACATGTGGGCGTGCATTATCCTGCTGAAAGATAGCTCCAGGGATGCCTTGAAGGAAAGGAACGACTTCGGGCTGTAGCACTTCACGGACGTACCTGTTGCTATTGAGATTACCCTCAATTCGTATCAAATTGGATCGTCCATGATACGAAATCGCACCCCAGACCATAACTCCGGGTGTTCGACCACTATGTCGTTCAATAATACACTCAGGAAGGCAGCGTTGACCGGCATAACGTCTAACACGAACACGGCCATCATGGGTCCACAAATTGAAGCGTGATTCATCTGAAAAGACAACTTGGTGCCAATCAGCTCGCCTGTCTCTGTGCTCAAGAGCCCACTGCCGACGCAGCCATCGATGATTCGCCGTGAGGGGAATCCTGTATAAAGGCACCCTTGCACGCAATCCACGGCGCAGCAGACGACGACGAATTGACGAAGCCGACAATTGTACACCTGTAGCAGTAGACCAACGGGCTGCCAGCTGCCTGGAGGAAGCTGTGCGATCATTCACCGCCATGCGGAGCAGGTGTCGATCATCGCGCTCTGACGTCACCTTCTGTCGTCCAGTGCCTTTTTTTCGAGTTGTTCGGTGCTCGTCGGTCCACTGCTTCCAAACTCGCATCACTGTGGAACTGTTCCGCTGCATACGAGCTGCTATTGCGCGATAGGAAAATCCTCCTTCTCGAAGGCCGATTATCCTCCCTCGTTCAAACTCCGTAAGTTGCTTGAATTTCTTATTCTTCCGTCGTGGAGGCATACTCAGGTCTCACTAAACGTTTGCCACTAACAAATAATCATAGACTTTTTTCAACGTCCCGCTACAGCACTTTATTTATACGCTTTCAGCATCAATTCAGAGGGCGCTGCGCGCGCCGCGCACGCGCGATGGCTCTGAAACTTTATTAATTTGCATAATATCCTATAATTGACATTTGCTGCGAATTTCATTTGATTCTGATGATTCCTTCATGGTGTTGCATTTTCTACAAACAGCAGTTTATAAAATTGAAAATATCTGAAAAGTCATTTATACACTTATTTGATAGAAATTATTAACAGAACATTCAAAACGAGTTTTAAAATTTTAAAAATAAGGCTTAAGGTAATATATAATTTTTTTTTCAATTACAACAAAAACATATTCATGAATTATTAAAAATATAAAAAATAATTTAATATATATATTATTTTATAATATATACTTATTTTATGATATACTATCAGTAGAAAGCTGAGTGTCAATTATACAAGTATTCATTTTGCGATTTATAAGTCAAATTATGAATTCTTGACCCACTTATAGCTACAATTTGATTCCAATCAAATTTATTCGAGAACATTTATCTACCTATTATTTTTTCTCTGTTATTTAAAAGTGACTTAAAATCATTCTAATGATGTAACTGTAAATTTACAAATCTTACGAACACACTTACAATGCTTTAAATTTCGGGAGGGAAATCGAAGTATCGAGATCCTGCAATAATTTATATCCAGAAAAGTATTCCAATTTGAGGCCTTCTCTAACATTTAGTGAAGTAAAGGAATAATCCTACAATTTAATCAGAAATAGGTGAAACACATCGTTAATCCTTAAGAAATAAAGATTTCCCATTTACTAGAAAGTGTATCATAAACTCAGATATGGGGAAGGATATAACCATAAGAGATGCCCAGGAAGGAAGAGGGGGGGATGAAGAAAAGAAAATCACAGGAGGTCAAGTCATCTATCAAAACATGTCAGAGGACTGCAGTATTCGATTTCATTGACTGTCCATTGGGAAGGGATGAGCAAAAAGAAATATGAGTATGCAATATTCTGTCCCGAAGCATCCTTAGTTGAATTCAGTGATGGATAGTATCAAGAATCCTTCTATCTATTTCTTTTAACTTTGTAAGATTGGTTTAATACAATGTGATTTATAAATATATACATTACAAGATTGAATTCTGTATTTCGAATACTTTTTGACATTGATTATTGACACCACACTTAGAAACAACACGATTGTTATTGGCGTTGGACCTCATAATTCTGAACCTTGATCGACTGAGGAGAACAGAACATAAGCTAGCACCTCCCTTTACAAATTTTCACACCATGCAAACGGAGGGATTCTAAGACTTAACAAATTAAACGTGAATTAGCTGCCCTTTACGACGGGTCTAAAGATATCGGGAATCGAGCCCACACCTCGATGGAAACACCGTCGGTCACGAGGTCGCGACCAGGACCATCGGTACCACAGTTATTTAAAGAGCATGCCATTTGTAACAAGATTTTTTGAATGTGTTTCATACTTTTTGAAAAAGCTAAAAGGTATATAAGGTTTGTCTTATTCTTAGTGGGAGGGTAACTAAAAATATGGAAGTTTGTATCTCTGCCAAGATGTCTTGAATTCTCAGTTAAGCTAGGAAGTAAAGGGATTTGTATATAAAATAAATAGTTATTTCTCTCACAGGAAAATTCCAGATTCTTAAACTTTTATAAAATTTCACTGACTTATTGATTCATTGTTTATTGACGTTGCATTTAGAAGTAAAACATTGGCTATTCTTGACAAACACGTAATTTAAATTTACGATCTATTATAAAGGGCAATACAAGACCTGTTACATGGCTTTCCAGACTTTCACAGCACCCCTTCAGGAGAACTGGTAGCTCTGACAGATTTAACGTGGATATGCTTCATTATACAGCGGAATCTTGGTGGAATCAGCACTCTAACCCATGATTTGATGCAGACTATGCAGGCACGAGTTCGCTGTCATTGAAATTGAAAGGCTTAGCAAATTACAGTTTATACGTTTTTCTCTTTTAGATTTAAATGAGGTGAGCTATTATTAAATACCATCAATTTACATTTCTTTTTTTTTAAAATTTAGTTAGCAGTATCAGTAAAAATATATATTATCTGTATTATAAAAATATAAATTTCGGGAAAAATCAATAAAATTTAACTGTTTCATAAATGGAAACGTTCGCGATATATTTCATTTAAAATTCTGGAAAATTTTGCATTGAAATGTATAAATGTATAGGATTGATTATTTGAAACTCTGCTTCAGAAATAAGGTATAAATATACCCGAAGTTGTTTCAGTTCCTGGATGGTTCTCGAAGGGGGTTTGCGAGTTGCAATTGCCCTCCTCAGAGCGTCTCAGACATGCTCTATAGGATTGAAGTCTGGAGACCTGGTTGGCCAATCCATCCGGCGAATATCCTCACTCTCGAGAAATTCGTCGACCAGAAGAGCTCTATGTGGTCTCGCCTTATCGTCCATTAAGATGAACACTGCACCCTAGAAAAGGGGAACATAGGGCTCCAAGACCTCATCCCTATAACTCGCACCAGTCACAAAACCTCTGTCAAAGACGTGGAGATATGTGCGGCCATCCAACATGATGTCTACCGAGACCAATACACCACCACCGCCATAATTGTGGATTTCGTGGACATTGGAGGGTAGGTAGTGGATCCCTGGCTCTCTCTATGTGAAAGTACGATATGGGGAGAGCCAGGGACCCAAGGTATCGGTAACATTTATTAATTACATTTTTAAGAATCTCGCTTTTAAGAAAACGAATTCATACCTTTTTCTGATTAAACCTCGTCTCAAAAATATTCAAGCAATAGTATTCTTCTTTAATTATACTCAAATTTTATTCTCTAGAAGAGTAATGGAGCATTTGCTTCGAAAATTAAATTAAATGGTCTGAAATAATGCTTTTTTCTTGCTTCTTTTGTTAAAAAAAACAGGTATTTAATTTTAGAAAAAACAACCGATTAGCGAAAGAATAAATCAAGTCAGATAACTTTTTGTATGTTTTTTCACAGGTTTATTTTATCATTAAAAGTATCTTGATCAAGTTTTTTTTTTTTTTTTTTTAATTAACTTAATTACCTTTTTTGTTAAGAAAAAATATTTGGATTTGACAACAAAAGATTTGTATGAAACAAAAAATATTGTTAGAAGACTTTGGATGATAACAGAAAAACACTAAGATAATTTTTGTTTATGAGAAGTAATTAATTATTTTTAACAAAAAGAAATTTTCGCTGAATGATTTTATCATTAAAGAACAGATGTGTTTAAATTCATGAAGCATTGGAAATGAAACTTTAATACTATCCGGAAAGTAAGGTAAAATATTTTATTATAAAAATAGATTTTAATTCACTAATTTCGAAAATAAAAATACGTTTTCTTGTGTTCTAAATCATCACAATAAATTCCACTAGTTTAGTCATGTAAAATCTGACTGTTACAACAAAAATGCTTAGCGGACTATAAAACTTAACTTTACTTAACTTTTGAGAGCCCTGCTCACGGTGTCTTTACATATAGATTAATTAGTATTTTCAATAAACTTTCAAGCACTGTGTAAAGCTACCGTTCTTTACTTTGTTAATACAAGGAAATAGGCAGAAAGTTACAACAGTGTAGGTGGAGTCCTGAATGAACCTACAGATGCTTGCTCTTAAATTTAATAAAAATAGAATTAAAGATATAGTTGAGTAAAGAAATCACAAAAGACTGCATATACTATTAGTTTTAAATAATTAAATGTAAAAAAAAAATTTAAAACAAGATTTTATTTGAAAATCGATTAAGGAGTAAAAATTGATTTTTTCATGTAATATAATAAGTAATTTATAATAACTAAAAGCATGAATAATTCTTTTCATCTCATATATATAAACAAGTAGCCAGGGTACTTATTGAATTGATAATTAACTACGTATCTTATGCCTTTCTAAGATTTTATAAATAGTATATTATTTTACAGTAAATTTTTCCCCTTTTAGTTCATTTTTAAATAAAAACTTGATTTAACTTTTAACTTACAATTATGTAATTATTTTAGTCCAGAAATTTAATACTAAAAAGCAATTACACGAGTTAATATTTTAAAGAATAAAAATTAATTAAATGGTCTAATTTTTAAGGCTCCCGTCTGCGAGCTTTTATTATTTCGTAAACTTAATGTTAATCCTATGGAATTTCTACTACTCTCCTCCAATCTTTACTGTTTTATTTTATTTGAATCCGCAAGATCAAAAAAATAATGAACGCTTATGCAAAATTAAATTTTCTCCTCGATTTTTGTAAATATTTTAGAATATTTTTAAGAACCAGAAATTCCACAAACGAATCATAAAAATAGTGGTAAAAGTATTTTAAAAATTATAGAAAAAACATAATACCGGAAAAACCATCATTATTTTTGCTCTTGCACTTTTTATACTCAAATAGATTATATACAAGGGATGTTCAAATTAAAAGCGACGAAACGTCACAGTGGTTATAAATGAAGACTATATTCAAAGTGTATGCCATAAGCCTAAGCACAACGATTCCATTGATTAACGAGCCGAAGGATTCCTTGTTCCCAGAATTCCTGTGGCAGTGACGAGAACTAATCCTTCACAGTTTCCTTGAGTTTGTCGTCCGAGATGAAGCACTTCTCATTGAGATGTTTATTCAGAGGACCAAACACATGGAAAGAGCAGGGTGACATGTCTGGCCTGAAGGGCGGTTGGATCAACCAAACTCTCAAGGCCTGCATGAAAACGGGCACTCCAGTTTCTCACTGACTTGTCAGACACTCGGTCTTCTCCGTATATGGTCGCTATCCGGCGATGAATAGCGGCCGGTTTAACACCTTCCGCTGTCAGAAATCAGATAACGTCTCTCTGCTCCGAAATTGTCGAATTTTGCAATGTGAAAGCCATCATGCTCTCACAGGCTCTACAGCGTGAATTGGACAGCACTCTTTATAAGAGACTGCTCTTTCCTGAGACGCCGGTGACTCCATTCCCACCCCTAGATATATCGCTACATTCTCCCATAGTGGCATGACAAATATGTTAACGGTTACGTTGTTACGACGTTTCGTACTTTTTCACTTGAACACTCCTTGTAATAAACATTTGAGGACGGCATTAGAAATTAAATAGGATTAACATCACGCTATAAAAATCAAAATATCCGGTAGTCGACAGCGGTAAGACTATAAAACAATTATATAAGCAAAATTGTTGCTGAACTGGATGTTATTAAGTGCATGGACCCTCTCCACATACCTAAATCAATTACTTCTTAAACATACCATTGTATTGTATTATGATCGATACATGCGCAAAATTTCAGCTTCATCAGATAATAAAAAATGGGTTTTTTAGTACAAATTCTTAACTGAATAGATTTTTTTTAAAAAAAATACATATAAGCAAATGAGCATAGCCAGTTAAATAAAGCTTATGAAAAAGACTTTTTAAATCTAAGTCAATCTATGATGAAGATTGAAGCAAAATATATAAATAAAATCCTTTATAAAAATACGGCTGGTTAAATATTATGACAATAATTTTAAATAAGTTATTATCTTTCCCCTAAGCTCTTTGTATTTAGTGCTTTATTTTGCAATCCTGTATCAACATTAAGCTGCATAATTTTACCGGCTTAGATCCTCACTCTTAGAAAACCGCTAAATTAGTAAAACTCTCCCGGAAGGCCAATTTCTGAGAAATAAAATATTTTGGCTTCTTTCCCATATGATTCATTTCAACAGTTACCACCGGATGTTAAGACACTGAACACCACATATTTTGTGTTGCGTATAGCAGCAAACTTTCCATCCAGGATCTATCAACTCTACTATGCGCAAGCGCGCGTAAAGTCACTTATATGAAATGTTCTTTGCTTTTTAATTAGTTTGTATAAGCAGATCAAGATGTTAATTTGTTAACATCTTTTTTTTATTTTCATTTTATAATTTTTTTCTTACGGTTTGTCAAGTCACAGCTGACAACAACACATTTGTTTACAGTTTGTCAAATCACCTAATTATGAAAATTAAATTCAGTACGCTACTAAATTGTCCCAGGAATTTTTGAACACTTACAGACCATCAGCTATCCAGTAACAAAAAAATGAGTAAGATCTAAGTACAAGAGAAATACCTTTTTTACTTTCTGAGAGTAAGAGCTTGCTAGGTTGTTTTATTTAGATATGATATGTAAGAAAATTAGATATTTTATTTTTTGTGCACTTGCGCTTTGTCCTGGTTTGAGAGTGCTTCTAAAGTAATAAAACATTTTAATATCACTTATGGAAAATATAGGATATGGAAAGATGGTTGCACTGTATCAAAGTCGAATACACTCCAAACAAATGAAGAAACAAAAAAAATTATGAAAAACGCAAAAAATACTGTTGTGATTCAAACTATTTTGAAATTAATGTTACTTGTAGAATTTGCTAATTAATATGAGCTTGTGAAGTCTTTCTCAAATGTTCACCACAGACCTTTAAATTATGTCCTGTAGAATGAATGTCCATTTGTACGAAATTTGTAATCACTCTCGCTTAATGTGGCTATAGTAACCCAATAGTCATGTTCACGAACTCATGCCTCGTTATCGCGATGTTTCCATCAAGTTGCGAGTTAGAGCATGATGCCAATGAAGACCTATTGCGTATCAGGGCTGATTAAATTTGTTGAGGCCCTTTGGCCTCCTCCCTTTGGTGGTGTGTAGAAGTATGGATAATGAAGTGCCAGCTTAGATGTTGTATTATTCATTGGACTGAGACTCAAAATTAAGAGGACCACTGCTACTGCAAAAACTACAGCCGAAAATATTTACGAAAAGCAGAATAGCTAGAATGCTGTAATCTGAACGATCACAAACCGAGTTATTTAAAATCTTGCACTATTTCAAGTAGAGGCTTCAAAATGCGAGTAATGCTAACCGCAACCAGTATTAGGTTGGAATCTGAGCCATACGCCAAGATCTGCATGTCTCAATAACTGAGTGACATCAGAAGGGCAGTTGTGTCAAAGAACATGTTTCGGCCCTCACAGCCACCACATGAATATGAGTTTCCAGACAAACAGTTTACAGGAGACTTGGTCATGTTGGTTCCTATTCCAGATACCCAACAGTATTCATTCTTCTTACAATTACACATAAACTCACTCGTTTAAATTGGAGTTTGGAAAATGGTACTAGCGTTTGTGATTGTGGATCATTGTGATGTTCACTAACGAATATCACTTTAAACTGAACATTGGTTCTCATCGACTAGCGATATGGCGAGAACGTGTAACTCGTTTTTACCCAGTAAGTCTACGGATAGACATAACTTTCCGTCAAGGTTTTTGTGGTGATTAGAGGCTTCATACTTAACGACCAAACAAGAAGAAATGCAAGGTCTGTAATTGCTAAACTATACAAAGATTTTAACTTAATTTACGCTTGCTTGGCATACAGTCGGTCCTGATTTCAGATTATAGATGGAAACGTGCCTATTGTTTTTGCTTGGTCGATGAATTTTCTGAAACGTAAAATATCGAACACGTAGATATGTTTCTGTTCACTGAGTGGCTTGCTGCACGTGGGCTTTTCAAGTATCCTGAATCATATTGAGTATGTGCGATATATAGTAAGGAGACGATTTGAAGTCTTTACTCACCTACCAAACTTCGTTCCAGAACTGAAAAGTGCTCTATGAGACGTTTGGAAATCTTTGGGTGCTAATCTCATTCACAATGTCATAGCAAGTATGAGAAAGCATTGAATTATGTCTTGCAGTCAGAGGTGATCACTTGTTAAACTGAAACATCATCTTTCTTATTCCATATGCATTTCACTATATCTATTTTTACTTTTCTAAGGGTCAATTTCCACACAAATTGCTTTTTCTTATGGATATTAAAAACTATTATTATTGTTCTTTTCGCATTTTCTTTGTAATCGGTTCCTAAACGGATATTCCGTTTACAGCTAAATTTACTTAGATTTTTTTCATTATTCACATAATTATCAATTATGCTTAACTTTTGGACATATATGTATTATTTTATAGAGTTGTATTTCAGCGATATATGTAAAGTTCTTTGGGCAATTCAATGGAACATTTGCAAGGTAAATACGTATTTTTGGGAGAATGCACTGTTTTTCTTCTTGGTTCAAATTTCTCTTAAATATTTTTAGTAAATTATTGATATCGCCATGGGCAGTTATTTATGACTCAGGCATTATGGTATATTAAATTTGGTTGTCATCTACATTGACAACCCGGATGTGATCTGAATATAGAATCTTCTGGTTGAAATTAAATCTTTACTGCCGAGAGATATTCTGCCCTAAAGCGGGCCTTAATCGTTCAGGACTTTTTTCTATTCAAAGTCTCAAATTATTATCTAAACTTCAAGTTGAAAACCTAATGATGAATTTGTTTTTAAATAAGGTGCAGGATCGTGATGACTAAGTACTAAGTGTTTTTGGAACGATCATTTTGTTGTTACCACAGTTTCACTACTTTTCAAAAAAAAATAAATTCGGCAGCGAAAACATTACATTCAGCCTTCCTCGACATAGTGTTAAATCTTCTGAAATCTCAGTTAGAAATAGTTTCAGTGTTTCTACGAAGCAATCGAAAAAACTAGTAAAATTGAAAAAAAAAAATTTTTGTAGATCACGCTACACAAACATTGACCATTGAAATTCATTATCTCTATTTCATTATTAAGTGAAATTAATCTTCCATTTTTCTGGTAATTTCTGTACTTTTTTTTTAAATAGGTAATTTCACGTTTTATATTCTTGAATTATTGGGCAGTATTTTCAAATGGCTATTTAGTTCTGTACGATTTCTGATAAATAGTTATGTTTAAAAATTGTATGATTTCACTCTTTTAAGTTACCACAGCCCACTTCCCGAAATAACTGAGAAAACCTATCAACAAAACAGGGCAACCTTTCTGCCACGCACTAAATGAGGATTAAAAACATATTTTAGTTAAATGTGCAGTTAGTATTCAACAAAAATAAAAATTAAGAAACCCAACATGTTTGGTTTTTAAACTGAAATAAGGGTAAGGGATATAAGATAACATTTGAATTCCAAAAAGTAATTTTTTCCTGAAAAAAATTCCACGAAAATACTTATTTGAATTGTACATCTTTTAAATAAATTACAAGAATAATCAAAATCCCATATTTTTGACTTTTTATTTCTCTACAGTAAAAATGTAATTTTAGAATTGTGCGTTTTTCAAGGACAATGTGAATTATTATGAGTAATTAGAAAACAAAAAAGAATGCATTTTGAAGTAAATCAATATTACCAAAACAAAGAGCCATTGAAAATTACACAGTCTCTAAAACAAAGTGAATATTAGATTACAGTTAAAGAGTCTGATTTGAATAACATTTGTTGCTTGTTGTGGTTAACTGAGTAGAGAATTATTTCAATAAAAAATAGTTTCATGTATTTGACATTTCTAAAAAAAAATATGCATAAAAGTTACTACATGTACCCTTAAAATTACGCATAAAAGATTTATTCATTTCTGTAATTACAATAATAATTGTAAGTGCTTATATAAATATTACATTGTTCCAGCTGCATCTGTGAACTTGAAAATCTAATACTCTATACAAACGTTGCCATAGGTTATAATGTGATACTCTGTTATGTGTTGTAACAACCAACTTTAATTTACTTCCCTTCAATACAAAACAAGCTACAGTCTATACATAATAATGCATTATTCATGCGAATGCATAATTTCATTCAAATAGCTCTAGCAACTTTGTCTAAAAGCATTTCATCTGCATTAATATCGCTAATGGAACTTCAATGCCATAGTTATTCATTACATTATCCAGGTTAGGTATTTTGTTACTCATCAAGAACGGTGGCTAATAGTTTTGTTGTGTATTATTCTATAAATGAATAAGCACTTAGGTTATTTGAATATCCAAGTTACTTACGATTCGCAAGAGCATGATTGTAATTATTAATTAACCTGCTCGAAATAATTTCGAATACGGCGACCTGATTCTGCTTCAAAATTTCTATGATATAGTGCATTTTAAGAGATATTGCTCCACAGAGAAATATAAAAATATATATTACATCATAAATACAAATAACAAACATCCCACAAATAATTAAAAATAAAAGATATCATAATCGCATTATTTGAGAAATGAAATAAATTAATTTGAAGAAAATGAAAGAGAAAGAAAAATATAATAAACTTCCTAAAAGTTTACTATATCTTCTTACGAAAAAAATATGTGGGGGGGGGTGAACCGTTTCTCCGCTACATTGGCGGAAGTCTTTCTAAACTCTAGGCGATGGAAGTCGGTTGACCTTGAGTAATGGTCGATTCGAACCTTCTATTTGTCGGTTAGGATAAAACTCGCCCGTTCTTTGCAGTGCTCTTAATAACTAACTTAATAAGTAAAATGCGGTGACTCTCTTTAATAACGACAACCGTGAAGGTAAAATGCTTTAATATACAATGACGCACGGAATTCCTTTTGACCTAGTTACAAAGAGCACTGTCTAAAAACTAAACAGACCCAACGAATAAAAACTGCTTCTTAAGATTGATACATGGCAGTAATTGCTCGTTGTTATGGAATATGAAGACCACTGCTTGGCAATTAAATTCAGAGCTCGCAGCAGCCTCTGAAATTGTTGTATCACGGTAAACTGTATATAGAAAGCTCCTTTTATATCATAAGATCAAGGATATATGATTCAGTGTCCTCACAATAAAAGAGGAATTGCTTTAATCAATGCAAAAAAACCTCATCCGAACTGGATTGGGCTCCAATGGAACCATCTCTTTATTGATAATGATTCGAGGAATAGTTTAACACCTGGTTCTTATTGCGTTTAAACCTTGAGTGTGTATTGAACACAAAGTCATTACGAAATATGTTATAGTTTCTATACAGAGGATTGTTGTAATAGTAGATGGAGGAATAATGATCGATAGACAAACGCTCCTAAACATTTTCAGCAGGCTATCTATGACCGGCCAGAGACATTAAGATGAGGTCTTGGAACATTATGTAAGATATTTCAGAGTTGTATGTGGAACTGAATTCTTATTTGTGGACAATAATGTTTCTCACATCCAGGAAAAATTTGTAATGGATTTTATGAATGTAAAGCCACTGAGAAAATACCATGGCCAATAAAATCTCCTGATCTAAATCTGATAGAGTACTACATTCGCAAACATTTAAACGGAGGTATCAAGTTCCTAAAGGTAATAATGCTCTCAAAACTGCAATGCTAGAAGAATGCAACTTACTCCCCTTCAAACTGTAGTTAACAATGTAATTTCAGCATTAAATTCCGTTGTGATATTTGTATACAAGTCAAAGCAATCTCATATCCTATTAAGTTTACTACCCTTAATTTTTTCCAAGTTATTCTCTTTTTTTCTGAATACCCCCTGATACATATTATTGACATTTTTACTGTTTAATGCTACAGTTTTATCTCATATGCATCGTTTTTAGATTCTGTCCTTTGTATTTATGTGTTATAATGCTATGGGTATCATTTTACAAAAATTCATAAAATTACAGGTGAAAATTTTTGAGAAAACCATGATTTTATGTATTTAACAATAATTTGGACAAGAGTGTATAATTAGTATTTCAATATAAACAATATAAAAATATTATTAACAATTTAGAAATAAACTGGTGAACATTTAGTATTTTCACTTAACTATATATTCTTTTGAAATCTTATATAAATTGCTTAAAATCAGAACTAAAAATTTATTACTGCTTCAAATTGGGTGAGACACGTATAATCTCTTTATTTCAAACTAAAGAGAATTGGTTTATTTATAAAATAGTAACATATAATAAATAACGCTTAGCTGTAATATTAATGGCAAAATATGCTAAGTTTATATTTTACTCTAATTAGTATTAAGTAGGTTTTGGATTCAATTTAATCAGAGATCACAACTAACAATCACTCTCTATGTTATATATAATAAATTTAAATATTTTATGAAGTAGTGATATGTGAAATGTGCGACTTTTATCTGTATAATCAATCAATCAATCACGTTTTTATATCAAAAAATTGTGTCCAATTTTTCGCAAGTTAAGAGATTTATGCATATTAATTTATCATTGTGCACACAAGATTTCCAACGTGTGAGTCTTTTTTTTTTCCTTTAACTTTTAGCTTCTGAGCTGATTAAAGAAAATTTTCATATAATGGATTTAAAATTTATTAATAGCAAATCTACATTTTATAGAACTACTTATGAAAACTAAATCTACTTCTTCGAGAAATTCAAACATAATTATAGTTAAAAAATGTTGCACTGATTCCTATTTTTATGATTCGTAAATTTTGATGCATTCATAATATATATTGAATCTCAAATGAAATATGATGTATGCAAGTATGTAATCGGAATTAATCACTCATTAAAAAATTACAATGCAAAATTTTGTATGTATTTCTTTAGTTTAATTTTAGGAATATGAAAATGATATACAGTTCAAAATCTTGTCTTAAATTATCCATCTAGTTACTATTATAAAGTCATTAGAACGCGTCTACTAATCATCACATTAAAAATTTTAAATTCAGTATCAGAATTCAGTTTTTTAATAGATTTAAACAATGAAAAGAAGTAATAAGAATATTTTGGAACATATAACTACAATATATATTCTAGGTAGCATCCATAATTTCTTCACGAATGACAATATAGCTTTTATACATGCAAAGTTTGTATATATATATATATATATATATATATATATATATATATATATACATTTATGTAATAAAAATAAATAAAAAATACTGTGTATTAAATAATGTAGAATGTGAGCGTTTTACTTTATTTTTAACTGTGGAAGTTAATAAAAATATATAAATGTTTAGGTCTCAGTTGTGTTGCCTACATATGCATTTGTAAACGAATGGTTTTGAGTCAGGTGATTTGTGGTACAGTTTCTGTTCATTCAACTGTAATTAAATGTATCGTAATAATACGTGTTAGAAACTCATTCACTTGATGTTCCCGTATTTATTTATAAGCTTTAAACTTGTACAATTACGTCAGAATAAAAATTTAAGCACAATCAGGGGGATTATCAATTTTAGTGCAATAACTTCAAATAATAATCTTGCTTTTATCGGTTTCATGTGGAATGTATCAATAGAGTATACGATGTGAATCAAAAAGAACTGGTTGGGGGATAAAGAGAAATCATGTATTATACCCCAGGAATGAGATAATGCACTATATTATTGCAAATAGGAATGAGGAATGAGAAAATTCAGAAATAGGAATGAGATAAAATAGGATAGTAATGAGAAAATAAAAATGAGGTTATTCGTAATAGGAATAGGAATGGAATGATAAGAAAAAGGTAATAGGGAATTTGAGATAATTCACTATTATATTGATCTTTGATCATCTTTCCTTTTTTCTAAGATATCCATAGGTAAAACACCCTTTTAATAGATTTTCCAATAGATGAGACCACTTCCGTCTCATTTAAAACATATTTGCCTGAATTTAATTGTTTGGATTGTTTCATGGATTCAGATTTGCAACGATGAATTCAATTCTCAGTGACGAATACAACATGATGCAAAATGACGAAGATAACACTTCTCAGCAGAAATCAAATCTGACCTGTGAAACAGTGTCACATTTGTTTTCGCAACGTTTAACAGATGGTTGCCCACAATAGTAATACCAACTTCCTTAGCAACGTCATCTATCGTCCAATACATGCACTTTTTCAACTATTTTCGTATGAATTCAGCACCTCATATCAAAAGATTATTGTAGGTTAAGGCGCATTAGATTGATCTAAGTCCAAAATTTTGACATCGATGTTACAGACACATGCAAAATTTGAAAAGAGAAAAATATATTTTTCGTCTCACAGTGGGTTAATATTATGAGATCCAGTAAACATGCTGCTGGTAACTCATTTTTAGATCTAGTACGAGGTTAATTTGCAAGAAAAATTATTCACATGCAAATGAAAACATCATTGTCTATTCTTATCAGAAATATTTTTATATATATTACCATTTAGAATGTATAAAAATTAGAATGTATGAACATTACTTATCTAAAACAAAAAAAAATGATTTTTATGAGAATGATAAACAGATTTTAATTAGTAGAATGTTTGGAATCCCTATTTACTAAAAAAGAGACCCGATAATGATCACAAATGCGAAACAATTTAAAATTCCCTTAATATCACAAACTACATTGTGAAAAATAACTTAATCCGGCGATACAATGATTCCTCCTTTTAGTAAAAATTCTTAAAATACATAACGTTATGAGACACATTGTACGAAGATTTGTTATGTAAAGCAAACATATCCATTTTCATTGACAGTACAAATAAATTTTAATAAACAAACTATACAAAAACATTACTTACAAAAAATGGACTTTACTATCAAGTGATGTGTTTCGTTTTCTGGGTTTTCACTGAATGTTTTTTATTGGTTTTTGCCATGTATTTTTTTTATTTCCTTTTAGAGTGGTACCGTCTGTCTGTATGACTTTGCGTTGCTTTTGGATGTATTTCGCTTACCCTTTTTATTTCTGAAGGCTTTGACTCCCGTTTATAATAGCGAGAAAGCGTTGTTTATCAGAAGAATATATTCACATGGTCGAAGAACCAGATAATGATGAGAGTGTGATTAATTTTCTAAAAGGTTTGAAAAAAAAATATTTCTAACAATTCTAATGCGGATATTTTGTCAGAGACGGACACAACATGATTTAGTGTTTCTCGGCGCTTGAAGAATAACAACATTTGGTCTCCACATTAAGCTTTGTTACTTCTTGTAAATACTCTTTATTGTATATTTCTAATTAATTTTAAAGTATATTGATGCTTTTGTTAGTAAAACTTCGGAATAATTTCAATAGTGCTTCTGAAAACTATTTCTCAAAGTAAGAACTTCTTTGTATACATTTTGTTGTAAATTAAAGGGAAAAGAATATTAAAAATGCTAATTTTAAAATATATAACAGCTTAATTACTAATCTAAAATTTTACCAAAATTATAACATAAGGCCGGAAAACTTTATTTTTCTGATTTTTTCTTCTTCTAAAGTTAGGTTTAGTGACGCAAAACCCCCGGCCCGTGCGACAGTTCGCTTCGATTCTCCTCCATCCCCAGGGGACATCCAAGGTGTGCCGTCCAGAAAGTGTTAAAACTACAAGCTACAGAGTAGAAATAATGTAATCATCACCTTGTGTGGATGCACAATGATTCCTCTAATCAGTAAGAATTCTTTCAGCATATTACCTTACAAAACACTGCATACAAAAATTCGTTATCTAAAGCCAGTATAATTACGTTTACATAGAAAATATAAATACATTTTAACTAGCAAACTGTTTAAAAACACTAATTTAAAAAAGGAGATAATAAAGATAATAAATTTAAAAGCTAAATCCTTAAAACCGCACACTATTGAGTAGAAATAATCTAATTCGGTCCTGCGATGACTTATATTTCTCCTACCAATCTCCTCCTAGGAAAAATTACTATAAATCTCGTCGGTTTTCCACACGGCCTGCCAATTCTAACATAAGGGTTCTCAAACCCAACTCAACGGGACTATAAATTTGCGGTTGCAAATAATATATAATCCGACAACTGTGAATAGATAAGGTAGAAACGTGGGCAAATTTATAAATCCCTGGAGCAAAATATAATGAATCATTTGCAAACCTAAACGAAGAGAGATTTAGAGAAACAAATTTTTTCCTCTTTTTATTCCAAATTTGCCGGATGAAGGGGTACCCGTTTCTGGTTACAGTTTGGGGTTCTTATTTAGTAAAAAGATGAGATATAAAGCTGTATGTTGAAAAATTATTTAAAAATACTTTTTAAAAATTCAGTGAAGTATTGTTTTATGAAAAAGGGAATTAAATTTTATTGAACTGATGTATATAAGGGTTCATTTTATCCAATAAATATCATTGCATTTGGGATTGTTGCCTTTTTTTTTTGAATATTCAGTATTTTGTTCCTATTTCCAAAGGGGATAAAATAAAAACATTAACGGGAAAATAAATGGAACATGACTTAAAGTTGTTGAGTTTCAAGATTATTGCATTTGCTATTTCTATGAGAAGTCACTAAAAGTCACACTAAGCACTCAAATTTTATTTTAGAAAAAAAATTAAAATTCCTTAATAAAAATTTCAAAAATCATAATCTTTTCAAGTATTATTTTAATATAGCTAAATAAATGTGTTCAACTGATGTATGTACTTTTTGTTAGAAATATCATTTATTTTTATTAATTTGGAATTCTCTTTAATGAATAACCAATTTATTGATTCTTTGTTGGCGCTGCAGTTGGAACCAAAACAACGATTTTTGACAACGGACCTCTTAACTCTGAATCAGGGTCAGGTGACGGGGATTAAACTTGAGCTAGTGTTCCACTTTCCTAACTTCCCCATCGCGACAAAGATGAGACTTAGCCTAAAGAGATTCAAAATGCATCAATTCCGCCACGAGCATTTGGAACCAGGTTTCGAATCCGCATCTCCACAGATACAATGCCAGTAAGCAATGCCTCTTTAGGCTTTGCCGAGTTCAAGTTTCGAAGAGAGTAAATAATTAAAAATTTAAAGAGTAAGAAATAAAACAAATGGATAATTTTGGATTTTAAGAAAAATAAAATTCATATACATTATTTTAAGCCGATCCTAAATAATCGCATTTTTTCAATTATTATTCCAGAAATGAATAACTTTATATTTTTTCAGAATATGTTTAAATTTCTTTAAAACAAAAGTTTATTCCAAAGTATTGTATATATTGTTTGAAAATTTAACGAATTTATCGGATAAAATAAAAACACCTGGAAATAAGAATCTAAACTGCTCTAAAATGTAAAAAACGAATAGTCTTTGTAAAGGAATTTATTCAGAAATATATAAATATAATTCTCTTTATTTAATATAATTTCTATTAACCAATACACCTCTTGAACTTAAACGGGGAAAACTCACTTTTACCGAATTTTCTCTGACCATTGGTTTTCAAGTCTTATTTTTCAGTTTTCCTCATTTGGACTGCATAGACAAAATTCTAAAAATAGTTATTTTGAAGAAGAGTAAAAATGAAAATATTACAAAGAAGCACTTAAATATATAAAAATCAATTTAAAAAATTCTGAAACATCAAAATCAATACAAAACTTTGTTTTCCTGAATCAAAAAACCCCTCAATTACTAGAAACATTTATCTCAAAGTTCGGAAAGTTGAGCTAATACTGTCAATTTGGAGCGCAAAAGAAATTCAGTTGGTTTCTTTAAAAAAATTGTACTACAATATGCTAAAAGCTTTTGTCCCATTTTATCTTACAAGAATGATATATCTGTGTGAACAGTGAGATTGATTTTGTAGTAGCTAAAGCTGTAACATTTGTGATGAATGTCGCCAGTGAGGTGACATTTATTGATCTTCGTTTTTTTCGAATGTATTATCAATATCAATCGCACACTTTTACAGATAAATGTTTTATTAATTATTGTACTTTTCCAATTTAAATGGAATAAACTCAAATTGTATTTTTTTAGATAAGTATTTGTTTCATAGATGATTATTATATTACGTTCATATCATTTAATATACATCAAAAATATCAAATATAGAAACAATAAGATTCTGAATGTTTATTCAAGAATATGAGTTTCATAAATTTTTATTCAAATTGGAATTTATGTAGAATCGGATATAATGTAACATCCTGTTCAATACCAACTAACTGTGGTTTCTATAAAACCGAAATTTATTTTTTAATGTTATTCATTTTATAGACAAAACATGCACACGTATTAAAGAAAACATTAAAAAACCTCAATCTAGGAAGTGTAGAATGTAAATTTTTTTTTAAATATTTTTTTTAAAAAAAATACTTAGATTATTTGGAGATGAAATTAATTTTTACAGAATACTTCATTGAGATAAAATACATTTTTAATTAAGAAAAATACTTGTTTTTATTTTTCTAACAAACTTATGAGTCTGTTTAATTAATTAAAAATAACAATTAATTAAAATATTTATATTCGTAATACAATTGCTGTTGACATAAAATAAATTATGAAAACAAGTATTTATTATTTTATCATTTCATAGAACTTATTTAATTTATCATTTTATTAATTTTTCCTTTAGGAAAACTTCTTAAAAATTAATCTTTTTATTAATATTATAGAAGGTGTCCTAATACATTTCTATTCTAATATGATAATTCAGGAGATATATTAAAATGAAAAATCACATTGTAGCATTTGTCTTTCATTATTTAACTCTACCTGTATCATAAAATTTAATTAAATCATTAAAAAAAATCTCAAATCCTTTTGAAGAAAACATCAGGAAAAGGAAAATAAAATTTATTAGCTACCTTCACATAATATGTAAAGTTTTTTTTTTTCTAGAATCTCTCTAAACTCGCCTGAATTTGAACTTGGAGTTAAGCAAATATATCTTAGCTTACCAACTCATTCGCTTCGATTGAGACATTTCTTGAATGCAGCATATTCAACTCCTATTATTCTATGATCTGGAGTCAAATCTAGTCAATTTCATTGCACGCAATCAAGTACAACAATTTATTCCTATTAGCTTACAAGCATTTATCAGCTTCTCATTATCATCTGTCCTTCCCTTTTCCTTTCAATTCTACTTCATTAATATATCAATATAAATAATTTAATTCATAGAAAATCTTATGTTCATCTGTTTTGTTTCATTACGTTCGTTTTGGTTGGAAAATAGTTGGAATTTTATCCATTTCAATTTACAAAATACCTACAAGTTTAAAAACACGACTAATTCAATATCACATTCGCCATGCTGCATATTCCGTTTACATGCTGCAAGCAATTTTGAAAATGAAGCCAAAAATGAAAATGATTTCATACAGAAAAGCCTCAATTTTAATTAGATATATACGCACTATGAAAATTAATTAAAGACATGGAAGTCTTAAATGCATTGCAGTAGTTGTTTTTAGCAATTTTACTCAATACGGCATGCTAGTTTACTTAAGAAATAAAGGGAAAAACCGATACATTAAAGCATATATGTTACACTCCTTTTTTGGTCAAACACCTCTTTACAGGAATAAAACGCCTCTTATCTTGAAATTAATAATTAACCTATAGGTATCTACAATAGTTGAGTCATAGCTCATTTTGTACCCTATGTGGTTGGTTGCTATCTTATATGAATTATGCTACATTATGTAGGATGTTCATAAAAAAATTATCCTAACTTTGAACAACTAGTTTTATCAAACTCAATAAGTTACATTCTGTTTCAACGAATTAAATTAAAAATAACATTTTTAAAGCTTATACAGTTATAAGTATTTGATATGACTGTTTCCAGAAATACGAATAACAATAAGTCGATTGTAAAATACATTTCACACTATTTTCAGCATGTTTCAGCGACGTTACCGCTTGAATGGGAGCAGTAATTCGCTTTTTTGCTTCGCCAATGTTCTCCGGTATGGCAGAAAAAAATGTTTTAAATTTCTAGTAAATTCGAAGAACAGATATCGCACGTTGTTAAATTAGTTCTTTTTGAAGACTTCTGATTAAAAAGAAAGCTGTGACGTCTGTCATTACATTGTTCATTCATTATATTTCATTATATATTTCATACTGCCATATTTCCTTCTAATTAAATAATTAGTAATAACTGAAAATACGTGAGAGAAAGACAAAATAAATTTTTAATGACTGAAGAATGGATAAGATTGCTCTCTTTCGAATCCCATTTAACTCAACAGTTCTATATTATGATCAAATATTAAAGTCTTACCTTACCAATTCACTCGTTCTGATTCAAATATTCCTCACTAATAGTACCTCTCTTAATTCATAGAATATAGGAATACCTTCAATCTAAAAGATTAATTACAATGCTTGATTCTAATTTACTAATAACTATCAGCTTGACGATATCCTCTATCTCCCTTCATTTTCCTTTTAATTATGTTTCATTTATGTATCACTACTCCAATTCAATTCACTGCCCCTCTTCTCTTTATCTAATTTACTTATTGGGATTTAATTCGAGTTTGAAATAAGTTGTAATTTTTTGCAATTAAAACAACTCTAAATTCTCAGAAGTTAGTTTAAAGAAAATTGCGAATAGCCAACTCCACAAGGTCATCAACTTCTTTGCAATCAAATCATGGTGTGGCAAATTCTTATTAAAGTATCCACGAACAGATACGACGGTAGAGAAAGCATGGGGAAAACGATTGATTTTCAAAATATTCAATTTACAGCTGATAGATACTCTTAACGAATGATAAAGAATTGAGAATTAAACTTAGGCTAGGGTGAATTTTGGTTTTGTTATCTTCCAAAAAAAGATATTGAAGTTCAGTATTTACAATACAGAATCAGGGACGAGTGCACTATATTTGTAGCTGAACTCTTATGCTTAAATTTCACCATGAAGTGGATTATTCAACAAAACTGTGTTGCCTCGAGCTATCTGATTTGTTCTGATTCACTCTCTTCCTTGGAAACATTAAAAAACATCTCTTCCTCAAATGGCATTGTTGTTGAAACTCAAAAGCATCTCAAATACCTCAAAGATCAGAACATTACTGTTTGTTTTTCTTTTGTACGTGGACATTCTGGTATTTGTGACAACGAGAGGCCTGACTTTCTGGCAAAGACTGCCGCAAAGCCGGAAATTGATCTTTAATTTAATATTCCTCAATCGTACTTTAAAAAGATTATGATGGAAAATGTCCTGAAATCATGGAATGAAATATATATTAAATCAAATACACCAAGCATCAAGAAAAGATTTTTTACAGACGTCAATATAAGAATGTCTTACTGTCACTTCTTCACTAACTTTAAAATTAAGCAATTTCTTACAGGTCACGGTAACTTTAAAAATATCTGAAGGTGATGAGGACATTCAGCACATTTTATTTCCATGTTTAAAATTTGTCTCACAGAGAAATATTCTTAAATTAGATATGAAAAAATTGAACAATAACTGGCCTCCAAATCTTAATAGTTTAATTTCTAGTGAAAGTTCTTTTGTTCTTTTTATCAAATATATTGAAGATATTCATAATTTTTGTCTGTACATTGTTTAATCACATGTTTTTGGGTTTTTTTTGTTTACTGTTATATACTGTTTTATACCTACTTCTGTAGGCCCTGTGTGATACATAGTGGTGCATAAGGACGTTGTTTGTTGTTCAATAAAAAAAAATTATAAATTTAATTTTAATGAGCTGACCGACTCAATGTTCGCTTATAAGATACATCAACTGTTGAAGTGGAATGCGATTCTCAGAAGACTAAGTTTACTCTTGCCTTTTTACAAGACAAACCTTTCTTCTCCTTTCTTTTTTTTTCACGAGTCCAATGATACTGGAATTACTTTCTTGAATATTGAAATTTTTTGGCTGTTTCTGCAATTAAAAGAAGAGCTTGAATACTTCATTTTCCAACGGGAGGAATTGTATTATAGAATGGATGTCGTTTGTGTTTCTGGCGGTAGTTATATTGATCTTTTTTCATTTTTATAATCTTCATAGAGTTATTTTTAATTTAAGTAATTCCAAAGATTTGTAACTCTTTAATATTGTAACAGTAGCCCTTCAATATTGAGAAATTCTATCCTTGTATATTGCAAAATAAAGACTGATTCTTAAATTTATTTTTAAAAGACATAAAATATGGATATCCGTCAAAGTATGCCCACCAAATATGTATTAAAATTAATATAATATTCGTGCAAAGGTTCCGTTTGGTCTAATGACACTAATGTTAAGATATTTGGTGCTGCTTTGAAATTTCGTGGTGGAGTAAAAACGGGAGCCTTAGTCTTGTCATGGCTTGTACAAACTTGTAAATATAAATCATTGTTGAGAGAGAGAATCAAAATATACACACACGTATATTTATTTAATGCGGTGTTTTGTATGGTGTGCTGTGCATATACTGCTATTCATTTTTGGGCAAGTCAAATGTATACTTAGAGCAATACTGTAATTATCTATATTTAATTTTAATACAGACTTAGTTTGCTTTAAAAACATTTAGAACTATTTGTTGAAGCTCATTGATTAATTATTTTTAGTATTAATCCAAATTTTCACAGTGTTTTTATGAGTATTTATGGGTGCGCAGCAATCGGTCTGAATGCTCTTTAAATTTGCCTTGGACCAGAAATGGATCCTTAAATTTTACAATACCTGCCATTGAGAAGAACCAGGCCCATTTGAAATTACTACACGAAAGCACGTAAAGTTAATGGTCCTAGCCCTTATTAATTTATGAATGCTTCAAAGCAGTTAATCCTACAAAATTAAGATGTATTCAAAACAAAATACATATTATTTACAAAAAACAATATTACTTTTTTATTTGCATGAGCAACATAATTTTAGGTTTTCCTAATTTTCGAACTTAACTTCTAATTGTAACAGATTTGAAAAGTTTATAATTTTTTAATATTTTATTACACATGTTAAAATTTGCGTACAATCATATGGAAAAATGCTTTGCATTTCTTTCTTACCATTCTCCATTCTCTAGGAGGAAGTATAGTAGCCATAAATCAATTTACAAGTGATTGTTTATATATATATTTTTTAAAAAATATTAACGAAATGGTAAATTCATAATTTCTGTTAAACTGATTGAAAAAAAACTTTCTGAGCTTTATATTCGAATGAAAACAGAGGTGGAACAAATAATTTTAAAAGTGATGCTTATTATTTTTTAACTGAAGTGAAAATACAAATCCAAAACTCTAATCAACTGAGGATCATTCAAAGGGAAAAAAATTAATCAATTCATTCAAATGAAAGGAAGTTTAAATCGATTTTGACACAAATACATTCTAGAAGTTCTCTAATGCATTAACAAAGTTAAATTTGCTTCGAAGAAAAATAAATACTAAAACATTTCTAAGAATACAATTTAAATCTAATAGAACAGGGAAAAATAGATATTTTATATTTACTGTGGTTTCTTTGAAATCATTAAATAATATTAATTAAAAATTATTTTACTTTTATCCCAAATAACTGTTAATCACAAATTCTTTTAACTGGTATAGTGTATTGCTCTTCTTATGCTTTCATTATTCTCTCAAACTTCAAATTGAATTTCTCAAAATTTGCAATAATTATTTTAGAAATTAAATTTGGATCAAGAGCATCAAGTTGAGAAATCCCTCAATCTCAGAAAATCAGTAGAAAAAGTAAAGAATAAAAAGAAGCATACAACCTATACGAATCAATATTAGAATACACTATGTACCGAATTAAGTAGATTAAAATAATTATTCTAAAAAGAACGCAAGCCGATATTGACATAAGCAAATCCCAGTTGTCTATTTCGTTTCGAGTTCCCCTGCAGTGCTTTTATGGATCCGGCATTGTCTTTTTCATCAGTATGTTAACTCCAAAAGAACTTTTTTTGCATGCTTTTGGGGAACTCTCCCTCGGATTATGAATAGAATAAAATTTTAAAAAGAATCGATTTTACCATGCACCATTTCTTATATAAGACACCTGTCTTCCCGTTGGGAAGTTCGATATCTGATACTTTTACACATTCTTCCAACTTATACCTTTCCTTTTTTTCTTTCCTTGTTTCGAGATTTTCCTAATGCGATTCTCTAAAAAACAGGAGGGAAATAGGAAAAGAAGTGAAGAAAGGAAATGTGACAAACGACACAAGAATGGATAGTGAAACCCCACTGGAGAATTCTTGGAACTATTTAATCCGATTATAAAACCGTTAATGTCTTTTTGATAGAGTTTGCATTCGAATTGGATGCTAAATGGAACTTTTATTTGATCATTTGTGAAATATATTTAGGAGTCTTTTTCAGGCTCCAAAGACTCAATTTGAATTCGTATTCCATAAAAGAAATGTGATGCGCTTTATTTTTTATGTCCAATATGATTTTGCTTTTCATTAGAACACTTTATTGACAAAATATTTTTCTGTTAAAATACGGATGATTTTCGATTATTTTAATTTTTAAATGAAAATAAATCTGGAATGTAAGAATCACAACGTATTAAAAATAAATAAGAACACTTAATTCTTAAGAAATACTTAAAACAATTTAAATACTTAATGGAAAAAAGATTGGCACAAATGAATACACATTTTCTTTCTTTTTCCACATAGTATTGCTTTGCTTATTGAGGTATGTATTGCATCTGTAGATGAAGGAATTGGATCCTTGATAGTGAAAATATCTGATTCTGAATATAATTCTTGATTGCAGGAAAGTCATCAACCGAGAGAAAACATGGTTTTTGAGTATGTCTCTTTAAGTATGAAGAATAAAGGAAAATCAGAATGAGTCTAATCAGGAGTATAGGGAAGATATAGCAGAAAAGAAAGGACCGCGGTAGCCTAGTGGTCAAGGTCGTGGACTAGCGGCCTGCGGTTTTCGTTCAGTCCCGGTTCGATCCTTGGCCGCCAAAGACCCACCGTGTAGCCGGGGCTGATGCATGTTAAATCTGTTCGGGGCACAAAGTCCTCCCGTTGGCGTGGTGTGGCTGTTAGGAGAGGGGGTGCCAGCTCAGGTGTCGTCCTCGTCACTTGACCGTCGTTCAAAATTATGAGGTCCGTCGCCAATAGCCCTCGTGTTGCTTCTTGTGCCACGTTAATAAGAAACTAAACTAAGCAGAAAAGAAATTCACATTGCTAGGAATCCAAGAGATTATGCTTTCTTCTCTATCGTGTCGTGGGTCTGAGCCCTGATGCAACTAAATACGCAATATGTTGCGGTTTGATGCACGAAAAATTTGGTCGAGGTCCCAAGTCCTTCCCTTAGCAAAATGTGGAAGTTTGGAGAGGAAGGTTCCAGCTCAGGTGTGGTCCTCGTCACTTGTCCGAGGTTGAAAATAACGCATCTGTCTCCAGTACTTCTCGTGTTGCTTCTCAGTCTACCAGTAATAAACAATCCTCAGAGATTGAGTGCGCCGTATGCATTTTTGAATTATCTTGCACTATCAGAACTTATTGTTATGAGTTTATGTAAAAAATTCTGACTTTGTCAAAAAGATCAAAAATAAAAACATTTTAAAAATATAATTGGTAAGTAATAATTAATATTATTGCATTACTTGAAAGTCTATCGCTTGACTTTTTTTTTTTGTTTTGTACTTCACACACAGTATCATCACTTTATGACCATAAATATTAAAAACAAGGTCAGACCACCTTCGCTATGAGTTACAAAGAAATTGTAATGCATGGAACAGGAAGCAACTATTTATAGAAAATTAAATTATGTTTCAAAATGTCTAGGTTGGATTTATGTAAAACATTAAAAATGATACATTGTATTATATAATATAGAGGGAAAAAATGAATCGCTTTTTAACACATTGCAAGCAGGTTCTCGCTTTTTAACACATTACAACAAAATATTATAGCGGAAATGTTTCTTTTGATATTGTTTCAAAATTTTATGGCAAGGTATTCGGAAAATTATGGGGAAATGGAAAGCTACTGCCGTATTCAAAATAAAAAAATTTTAAAAAAATTGCAAAACACGAAAATTTGTACTCGAAACTTATTTTTCTCTACTACTGCTTAGAAACTAGTTAGAATCATAAAACCAACAAATATTAATGTAGACTGTGCGGTGATGAGATTGCTCATCCAGAATCTACGATGGTTTGCTCTTACGCAAAGGGCTGGTTGTCTAGTGGGTGTAATTCCATTACTGGACTCTATAATGATTTCGTAGGAATTCAATGATAAGACTCAACTGGTTTTACTTCGTTTAAATTTTTGGAGAGATGAAGATATTTACACATTAAACTATATACAGGTTATCTCTATTAGAAGTAAACAGTTCTTCCGAGACGTACAGATGGCAATCTAATTAACCTTATCCCATATCGGCGATGGGCGCTGGAAAGCGCTCGGGCGTTTGAAGTTTACTTCCAACACGGGTAATGCGAATGAGAAGAGAAGCGGAAAAGTGGGGGAAAGAGAGAGCGAGAACGAAGTATCACACAGTTTTTGTTCTGGAATAGGTGGCGCTGCATGAGCTTATCACATGACCATGAGTCGTGGTGCCATCTATTGAATATCGGAGGAACTGGTTTTACAGTAGATTGGAAAATAAATTTAATTGCTTAATAATTAGCTGGAAAATCCTACATTAATACTGTTTTTACGTATGATGCTATATGAAACAAGTGCTGCTTTGGAGGGTTAAAGTGAAGAAATTATGTGTAACACATCTCACTGCAAAGTGTTTTCGCTGCGTATACACGACATTGATTGTGCAATTTCTTTTCTTTCCCACCTACGATTTGCTCCAGTAGATGCATTAATTAGTAAGTTAAAATCTAATCACACAAATATAATAGTCAAATAATGAGGAGTCAGATGATTACTCTTATCACTTTTCTGATAATTCTTCAATGCATAAATATGTTCTCTCTCTCTTCCTACAAACCCTCACCTCGTTTGTAATCTAGTCTAACATCAAAATTAAAGACCAAACCTTACCAGTGTACTCGCGTCCAAGGGAAATAACTTATTATAACTAGGGATTCGTGTAGTTTTTTTTAACTCTTAATTACTCCGAAAGATCCTATATCCTTGTTCGATATTAAACTATGCAGGTTTAACTTAACGTCAACTTAGTTCACTTTTTACTAAATTCCTACTATTTGTATTTATGAAATATGCATTCTATGTATATACACTAGTAGCATTTATGGACCCTTATTTGTATTTATGAAAGGTGTGCAGTTGACTTATTAAGGATATCCAATATAAGGAGTATTATTATATAGGAGAAGGATTTATTAGTACCTTCTCAGTCTATACAATTTAAGATAGATCTTGTAGCTTTTCGTAAAATTCGAAAATACTTTTCATTTACCGAGAACCAACTTCAGAATATTTCAAATAAACTCTTCCTCGACAAATCGCTTTTGAAACTATTCAAAGAATATAAATCATTCTTTAGGATTTTCTGAGAAATGATTATGATGCCATATTTTAAAGGGAGCTATTAAACAACTATTCAAATTTGAAGATTTATTAGGGGAAGAAGAGATCAAATATTTATTCGGTACCTCTGGGGAGAACTAAGCCATTTTGAGAAATGTTTACGTTCCACGCAAGAAGCATAAAAGCAGGAAGTTGTTTGTGAATCAAGAAATTTATAAGAGAGCTGCGATTTTATGTTAAATATTTTCTCAAAAATTAAACTTAAAAAGTAATACAAAAAATGTATCGGCAAAATTTAGAAATGCACTTATTATTTAAAATTTTAAAGTTGAATAAAAGAAATACAAAAAAATTAATAAGTAATTCCACTGATTTTTTTTTCAGAATATTGATTGGCAACCAAAAAAGGGAGAGACAGAATGATAATTTTTTATGTGGAAAACGTAAGAGATTTGTATATATTTTTATACTGGAAGATGCCTTACGAAAACAAACGTGATATCCAGAAAAAAAAGTCGTATTTCTTCATATGATGTCTGTAATACAGCACAGTCCATAGAATCTATTTGGTTTTTATGATGTATTAGATGACGTTTCCGTTGAAACGAAGTGTTTAAATTTTGTTACACATTGATTTTTAAATGTAAGAAATATCATTCAATAAAATGTCAATCAGTTTTGAAAGAGTGTGTTAGAGATTCTGTTTCACTTAGTGTTCCAATTGTGGAAAAAAATAAATTTACATAAATTACATATTGATCAGTCATACATAAATTACATATTGATCAAGAGATTTGTACAAAACAATATTATTATTTTTCATGTATAAGGATATTATTTGCTTAGGAAGTACATTAACTAATTAAAATTATTTGTTCAAACTATCATAGCAAAATTACACTCTTATAAACATTTGAGCTTACAATTTGCAGGTTAATTAAGTTAAAACGGAAACGAATGTTAAAGTAAATATTACTTCCTAATACCAATTATGTTGCACAAATGATATTTATATTTATAAATAAATATATTTCTTATAAAATCAAGAAGTGTTTTCTAACTTATTTATGTGACATAAAATTAATACGATTGAATTACATATTTCATAAGAAATAATAAAAAAAAAACGTTTTCAATCGACTTTCAGAATATTACTGTACATTTAAAATAGAAGTTATCTTCCCTATAAATTATTTCTCCCTCTTAAGATACATTTAATACTTCTCTACATGAAATAATTTTGATATAGCGATCATCGCACATGAACAAATAATTTCGTCTGCAATGTCCCTCGTCTTCAAACAATGCGGCTGGCTGAATCGCTCCTGGGACCTTTTAAGAATGTCTGGATTTAACATTACAAGATTTGGAACTCAAGTACCACAAAACCACACACTCATGTCATTTCTCATTACTGAAGGTGTTATTCCAGTCTCAGTCAGAGGGTCCAGGGACTAACATTATATCAGCTACTACCTGAAGTAGCTGATATAACTGAAACCATTATATCAGCTACTACCAACAAACTAAAAATATTGTATCGTCTCGTTTTAAGAATAGTAGAGGCCAAATTAATACATAGAAATTTTGAAGTGGAAGGAACAGTGAAAGATTTCATAAACGAAGTTCAGGAAATGATCGTTGCTCATAAAACATACATTGCTAAGAATTGCAACTCACTAATCTAGAGTATATCTACGAGGATTATCCAAAAAATAAGAATTTCAATATCTCTTAAAAATTGAAAAGTTAATATATTTTTGAAAATATTGAAATAAGTTTTTGAATTATATTCATGTACGTAAATCAAACATTTTTTTCGGCTTCATAAAATACACTTTTTTGAGCAAAAGGTTGATTTGACATTCGTGAAAAAATTGTTCGATGGCTGTTTGAACCACAGTTTCTTAGAACACAGAACCTCATCGGTGGTTGAACACCTATTTTTACCCATAAAACACTCCAGAAATGTGAAAAAAGAAATATTATAGTTATCTGATTTGGGCTATGAGATGGGTGTTTGATCATGCTTCAATCAAATACATCCAATAGTTGCTTCTTTGCGTTGACTTTGTGGAAACGTGCATCACAAACACACACGCTCTCTTACTCTCCCATATCCCTAATTTTGTTCTTTATCGCCCTCCTTAATTTTCTTGAGTTCTCACTATCACTTGTACTTAACTACCATAGCAAAAATTAAATGAGAATAATCTCTTAAAACTCCCAAATCCTAAAGCTCATAATTATTTAGCCGCAAACAACAGTTCTGAATTTTTTCTCCTTGGTTTATGCTCTCGACACCACTTGTACTCATCACTACAGTACGCAGTGACTGGTAAATGGAGTGCCTAGTCCTTTTGGACTTTAATCTCTTGTCAGTATATTGCTTCACTTAATAACTTCAAGTGCTTAATACAATTACAAGATTTAAATGAGTATTAAAAATTTAATGAAATTAAAGTTAAATGATCCCTTGTGACAATTATTTAAGATTGTAGGCTTGAGTTTACTTTATAAATTTAATGATTAACTTGAAAAATGGAAAGATTGAAAGAATTCGAATATTTTTAGATTGTCAGAGAGGCTGGGGAGTACAGGATTTTTTGCAGCAACTAATCTGAAGGCAGCAGCTCAAATTTGTTTCTGGAAAGCTAGTGGGTGTGATGAGACTTTATATAGATTCAGTTGAGATCCAGAGAGAGTAATCTGATTGGTCGAAATATTAAAAATAGGAACTTAGATTTTTTTTTTTTTTTGAGATTTCCTCTGGTGGAGGGAGAATGGTTTTCCATTTTTCCTCTGCCGTCGGGGGTACAGTAGATAGATTGATGTGGTACCCTCTGTCGGTACAAGAGTTAAATATCAGATAAAGAGAATTTTTGCTCTAACTATTTTGCCTCAGGTAGCTGTAAGTTATACTGTTGTAATTTGAAATTTTTGAATTATAAGGGTTTCTATTATTTGTTAGATTATTTTAAAATTAGTCAGCGATTCCTTGAATGTAATTTTTGAAGGTTGGGATGTTAACTGAAATCCGGAGATCTTTATTTCGCATTAACCATCTGGCATTGCATATTATTTTCATAACATAATTTTGTAATATTCCAATTTTCCTTAAATGGGTTTGGACTACGGTATAGGACATCCTCCCTATATTCAGCTTTTATTTAGTTTAAGTATCCAGAATGGCGCGTTTCCCTTCGCGTCATAAAACTAGATTTCTTCTCAACTATTAGCTGGAGTATACGGAATAGAGACATTCATTTCAACTAAGCACTACAACAAGAGTTTGCGACTGTTTGATATAAATGTGCACGCTTTCCACTTCCTAATATTTAATCATGAACGCAGCCAATGTTGATGAAAAAAATCTCTTTGAGCATCACAGAGGCACAACACTCTTACTTTCTGGATACCTCTCATGGCACCTGACAAAAATATAACTTTGTATTGCAGAAAATGTCAAGTGTAACTGGCACTAATATTTCATTTGTAAATATGAAATGTGTTAGAAAAATTATATTGTTATTAATAATAATACGACAACTTCAATTTTATTAGCTCCAGTTGTGTATAATTTATTGTATACTTAATATGCTAAGTCTTGTTATAATTTATATCTTATACATGAAGACAGTGCAAGAACATTATATCCTTTGCTAACTTAGTAAATATGTACTGAGAATGTCTACAAACCTTAGTTATTAATATAAGCTAAATGGAAACAACCGAAATTGTTTATCTTTCTGATTAAGTTTCTGCAATCCTTAATCATATAAGTTATGACAAAGTAGTGAGAACAACTATTTTAGGCTTATGAGATGTTACACATTTCTTATTTCTTATGTAAAGAAACAATTAATTATTTAATTAAACATTGTATTATGGATATGATATCTAAAGGTACTGGAAAGAACTTAAATAATGTAAAGCTCAACTATAAATTAAAGGTTTTGGCTTATGAAAAAAATTATGCTAAAAGTAGGCTAAGTTTATTAAGATGCACTACGAGTTTATTTTACTATTTTCTCAAATATTTATCCATCAGAGCTTAGCGCAGGTGTATCATGAAAATATAAATCATAGAAAAAATGATAAATAACCTTATAAAATAAAGAATTTTTAAAGTCTAATATACGAGATAGATTCAAATGACTCCCGTGTTCGGAATGGGAAAGGAGTTATTAGGGAATGCTAAATAGTAAAAGGTCAAATCAATGTTTTACTAACAATTGGTCGTTTCTTTCTCTTTTTCTATGAAGTTGATGAGTATAACACCCCAACATCATCACATCCCGAGCTTCCCTTCACATTTTTATGGTCTATGAGATATCCACCTCTTTTTTGGAACAGATTGTTCAAAAGCAACCAATTGTATTGATTGTTTAATTTTCAGTGTATACCAATGTGTGTGAATCTAGATAGTATTCGAAGGTTAGAACTCGATACGACAGGAATCATATTTTAATTTGGCACTTATTTAAATCAAACTGATAAATCAATGTGAAATTAGTTCTGTCAATGTATAATAGATGGCTCAATACAATGGTACCGGACTCCTTTGGCCCAATTTAGGTAGTTTTTGAACACTGTCAAATTTGTAATGTTTATAAAAACTAATTTATGTAATTAATTTAAATTAACTCATATTTCATTTTCCCTTTTTGTTTAACATTTTTTTAGTTTTAATTTGGTTTTTACTAAATACATTGTAAAATGTTTTAAATCCCATGGATTCTAAATGACTTCAAAAATTTTTGTCGCTTTTTCGAAAATAGGTAAGTGATTTAATTATTATCGATATAATATTTTAAAGGCTAGTTTTAAATTTTCTTTATTAAAATCAAAAGTATATATTTTATTATTAGATCAGATTATTAGATTTATTAGCAATGATTTATATTGTTATTACCAATTTAAAATTGATTTGATAAAACTGAATCTTTTTAATAATATAATTAAAAATAAAGCTATAAAAATAAAAGAATAATGTTGAACGTAGAAACAGGCAGTAATTCAGACCCTAAATCATGGTTCAAACTCAGAAATAAAAGGAGTGTATTTAATATCATGAGTGGTAACTTATGATAAGACATTATAAACAGTTGATGACAAAGATAATCTAGATTATAGAATGGAGTGTACTTATTGGAATGGAATTAGATTTTCATACTATGCACGAAAAAGAGATAAAGTGTTTCGCTATAAATTCACAATTTATTTTTTCCCTAGCTGTACGAAAAAAAATGTAAACTACTTTCAAAAATGTAGAATTGTGCTTCAACACAAGATGTATTCGATTACAGGGGTTGGAAAGCAATTATTATAAAGGGTACGATTGTAACATTTTTAGGCTTGGCGGTTCAGTTAGCAAATCTGAAGATATTTCTTTAGAAAATTCTACAAATAAATCAACAATCAAAATCATGTTCCATTTTTTTAAAAAATAATTAAGCGTTATTTTGGCATAGTATTTATATATACACATGTTACGATATTTACAAAAAGAATAATATAATTCTATTTATATATTAATTAAATTTTATATAGAAAGGAGAAATGGTTAAAGTTTATACAGATACAATGGATTTGATGCGTTTTTTTCTGAATTATATTTCATCAAAAGACACTGGGAATCGAAATTATTCTTCCAATCAGTACAGGCGTTTATAAATTATTATTTGTCAATAATGATTTGTATTGAAATTTTATATACTTTATTTCTGAAAAAGGCCTTTGACATTGATAATAAACCAGAAAAGCACCAAGTATTTTATTTAAATTGAACCTACTTGCCTTGCTAAAAATATTTAAAAATTTAATTGGATTCCTTTCTATAGACATAATTTTAGCTTATCATCATTTTTCAAATCAACTACTTTCAATTTCATGTCTGGCGAAAGTTCCTCAATTGCCTAGCTAAATGAATTTTGAAATTCTGAAATGTCTTTAGGATGTGTATGAAGATCTAAAAATACTGTGTTTAATTGTTCACATAAGTCAGTAGTATGGAGGTAATTAGTAATTTTTTTTTAAAAGAAATCAATATTAATGTATTATTAATCAGCAAGTCATAATGAAAACAGAACCTGATTAGAATTTATCTGCGAGGTATGGTTCCCCAAACCGTGTTCTGAAGAAAGTGTAAGAAACTGTACAGCCTCTACTAATGACCTATCTAATATTAATAATCTCTAACCTTACAGCCTCCCTCCACTTATGGCTGTCATTAAAAATATTATTTGTAAATTCACTAAATTATATAGCCAAATTATGAGAACGTCAGATGATAATCAAGCTTTTTTATTCAATTTTAAAATATTTTTTATCTCTAACATGTACTTTATCTGCGGTTGTAATTTCTATGCTCCTTTGATTTAAGTTGAATTAATAAATTTTCCTTTCTCTTACCTACCCACTCGGGTTCGAGGCCTTAGTTGAAATAAATTCGAAGGTTCCGTTTAATAACCCTTAGTCGTTTCTATCTCATTTTACTACAAATAATTGTTATTCAACGAGGAACTTCTACCAGTTTTCACTTAAAAACTTCAATTCACATTCTTTGCAAATTTTTAAGCAACAGCGACTATAACAACTCTTCTTATCCAATTCTCTGTTTATAAAGATAATTTATCCCATATAATAACTACATTTCATAGTTTTAATCCAATCCCAAGTTTCATTTTTATAATTCAATCTATAAGCTCATGTGTCATTCTACTGAGAGGAATTTTCAATTAAAACGTAATGAGAAGAAAAATCACAGTGAAAGTTAAAAGGAAAATTACATCAGAGCACTAAGGGACGAATATTGTCGTGGTTTCTTTTTGGGCTTGAAATTTTTTCAAGTAGCTTTTCTTGTGACTCTCTCCTGAAAGAAACTCGTAGAAAATAATTCTATATTAATGTGAAGAGTATTAATAATCTTTGAAGTAATAAAGTAAAAGGACAAAACTTTAAATTTCTTTGTATCTCCACCTTCAACTATAATAATTTAGAAGCACGGAGATCTTTCCACATCTCTTTTTTTTTTTCTTTAAGTAGTATTTCCCTTACGTGACAAAATATAAAAATTTAGAGACATACATGGTACCTAGAGTAAAATAACTGCATTTCACAGCCAACTGATGGTGAAGGTAAATTCAGAAAATTGAGAAATATTTTATAGAGCTCGATGAAAGCTCTAAAGAATTCGATATCCACACCGATGGGATGGCTAAAACCACGACGGATATAAATTGCATGAGTTAGTGAGTGACCGAGCGATGGTAAAGTTTATTGCACAAGAGCCGAATGTGGCTATACTGCTCCAAACAAGTATAATTATTATCTGGACGTTTTGAGTAAATGAAAAGAAAATATGAACTGACTGACAAGAAGAATACTCAAAAATAAAGAATGCTCGCTAGGCATAAATGAGGTGCGTCACTTATGTTCAATAAATATCATGGTTAAGAAAAAGATCCCTAGGATAACTAGAGGTAATGATGCTCATACAATCCTGAAGAAGGTTAATATTTCTCCGAATTTTTCTCATCATGGTAGCCATGGGGTTATTGTCCTAGACTCGCTCCCGGCTTTGCTTCATCGCGTAGTGTGTCCTAGTCCTGATTCTAGATGTTTAAGCTAACTGAATATCCTGAGTTTTTAAGTTCCTGATGAATATTTAATGTCCACCAGCTGTCACTACGCGGTAGATATACAAACACTCATGACCCCACAATCCATGCTATATTTAGTCTCGGCGGCCTTTGAAACACCTGATAAATAACTAACACCCAAGAATTTAACTCGGTCTTAAAGACAACATTACACACATATTTCGGTCAGTTATGGAACAAGCCATCTAGCCATATCGAATGGTAAGCTAAAAATGATGGCTAATGATTGGAACAATAAAATAAAAATTGTTGCAATAAAAGTTGTAAATGGTATTAAATTGCTTAAACATGTTATAAGACTATGGTAGAGGTGTAGCTAAATGTGTTAGTTATGAATGGAACGCTCTATGTTGGTGGAAATTGTATCCAACAGTTTTTTAACTGAAAGAAATTTATCTCTTTTAATTTAATGCTGCAAAAGTTCCCAATATCTGCTGATATCTGGTTGCGTTTAGGCACATTCGAATTAGGGTTTTTAAAATTCTGGACACGCTACATTTCATGTAAAGTGTATCCGTTAAAATACAAAAAAAGTTTTAGAGACAGAGAGACATACGAATAAAAGGGTTTTCAGTGTCACAAGTAACATTATTTGTATTACAACCATGCGTTGGAGTACCCTAAAGATTTAATTATTACTCACAAATAACCAAGACATGTAGGTATATTTTATTCTTTATATTGATGTTTATGTATGCATAATGTTACAAATTACAGCTACTAATATTGATATCTTTGGTTTCAGGAAGTCATTCGAGTAGTTTGAAGTAACCCGCACAATAGAGAAGATATGAGTTCACACAGTTTGCTGAGTGCTACAGTGACGACCTGCGAAAGGTCACGAAACTTTGAAAAAATTATGTAATTCTGAATAGTGACTATGCAGAGCAGTTTTAATAATAACAAATAAAAATTCAATTCCCAAGTTAGTATTATTAAAATCTTAAAGGTAATCAGAGGTAATTGTTAAGACTTAAGAAAACTTTGGAGTATTTCAAACTACAGCTTCCTAAAACTAAACTAATTGATGTGAGTAATTATTTGTTATTAATAAAAAATTTGGGAAACCCTTTAATGAATATAGTTTAAATTCTTATTTCATATATATATATATATATATATATGAAATTAGGTTATATTAATGGTTAATGTTTTTGTTATTAGTTTAATTTATTACGCTAAATCATTTTTGAAAAAAAAAAAAAATTAGTCATTTTATCTAACTAATATAAAATTTTAGATTTTGAAAGGATTTTTTCTTTAAATAATGACGTTTCCATCATATTTGTTCATAAAAATCAGTAAATTATCCATAAAAACAACTATAAATTTAATTAAATACGGTATTTCATATCACAAACACATACTTCTTTTATGATAATAAGTACGGAAAAATATCATTTTAACAATTTCGTATTATTTATGTAAAAAAATAACTTTTGAGAAAAGATTTAATTCTTTATGTAATACAAAAAATTCTGGAATTACATTAGTTTTGATTAGCTCAAACAGGCATTCATGCATGAAGTATATAACATTTCTGAAATTGTTAATTATGAAAGAAACTAATTCCTTGATTCTCATTTTACCATCTGAAATAGCATTTTATGTGTTTTGAACAAAATATATGCGAGGGAATATTTTATTCATTTAAAATACCTTAAAATTATCTTTCAGATAATTTATTATTTAAACGAGATTTCATTTTCCATTTCGAATTTCAAGCAATTTTTAATTTAAATTATGCTAAGTAACGCGATGTTGCAGTAAAAATGATATTCAGTTATAATTGAGAATAAGATAATATATTTTTTTTTTCCATTTCATTTTATACTAAACACTAGAGTTTTATTTCAAATAAAAAACATACTCCAAGCTAATTGAATTCTTGCCTTTTTGAGTTAATATTATTCGTTTTCTGCAAAAAAAAAAACGAAATCTCTCAAAGTTAAATATATAATACAAGATTAAGTTAATTTTTTGAAATTAATTTTATGCATTTTAAAGCTCATCAAAAATTCTATTTCAGATCATAAAAATATAGTATGATAACATCAAAGTGAAAAAAAAAAGAATAGACGTATATTTTTTCGTAAATAATTAAATTCGAAATTTGAAGTACTTTTCTTTCAAATTGAAAAACAAAATCAAGTAATTTTATACTAATAGTTTGTGTTCAGTTTGTGATTTGCTCTTAAATCTCAATAAGCCAGACATAAATAAATATTAAAAAAAAATTATGAAGTCCACCCGAAAGTAATGTTTTATTTGGGAATCGTTACTAAGATTTTTTAATAAATATTCCAGATGGATGACTCAAGAGTTAAGTGAGAAATATTTGCTTAATTGAGTCGCCACATGCATTTCTTGACTTGTTCGAAACAAAAGGAACCCTTATTGGACTGGATGATAACTGTTGATGAAAAATGGAGTACCTATGAAAACATCGTAAAGAAAAAAAAACATACTGAGAGACGTGACAACATCCTCCTTTACCTCTAAGAAGAGCTTGAACTTGAATAAGAGAATGCTGTGTATAGACGTTCAAGGACCAATTCATTACGAGTTTGGAAACCTAGCAAAAACCTCGATTGTAAATATATATTCTAAGCAATTTGATGGTGTAAACAAAGTATTGAAATGGAAGAAGCTGGTAATAATCAATAAGAATCACATTACACTACATAATAATTATGCCAGACCTCATGTTGTATTGGCGACCCGTCAGAAAATCAC